>CM040978.1:15978295-16051685 GCA_022985145.1 Pangasius djambal
TGCAGCGTTTAAACACAAGCCTCATCATTGTTTCTTCAGTCGACTGATCTTTCAGTGGGGAAACAATTGCTAATTCATTCAGTCAGTTTTGTTCTGATGTCTAAATGTCTTGCTGTTAATATATGTTTTTATGCCATTTAAACATTTTAAAACTTTGTTGGCACATCTGCCTGTACAGAGTGTATAAATGCTCTTCTGTATTGATGGCGGTGGAAAGATGATATGCTGTTTGTAGTTATAGTAAATTAGGTAAAACACATTTTTTTTAGTTTATCTGAAATTCAGTATGCACTCTGTTTCCCTAAAATGTCATTACTTTTCGCTGTACAGATACAAGTGATTGAAAGTGACCAGGCTAAGAGAGGTGGTCAGGTCTACACCACGAATCTGAGGGGTCAAGTGCCGCCCCTAGTCACGACCAATTTCACTGTTCAGGATCAAGGTGAGTTCTGTGACAAAGTGCCTGACTTACGTTTGCATTCACTTTTACAGCATTTAGCAGATGCCCTTTTTCCGAATGACTCACTGAAGTGCTTTGTGGTCTCCAATGAAAACCATTTCTTTACACTTGTACAAACAATCCAGAGTCTAAGAATACCATTAAACCTTGGAATACAAGTTGAGGGGTCTATCATTGAGTGATGCAACAAATAAATAAACCGTAATGAATCTCTTCATAGTAGAATAAAAAAGAAGGTATTTCTTAGCCAAATTGTTTATTGGGGTTTCAGGAAATGCTAGCCCAAGGTTCATCCGATGCACTACCTACTCATTTCCCTGTACCTCTGACCTTGCCAAGCAGTGGCAAGTGCCTCTGGCGGCCATCATGAAACCTTTTGCCACAGTGCCCAAAAATGAGGTATGTATGCCAGATCATTGTCAGTTGTCCTTTTCTTTTACTTTAAAGTAGTATGTTATTACACATAGCCAAAACAAAGTTGTGTATCATCAGTAGGCATCTGGGTCACTAGTAACTTGTACTCTTATAGCCTTAATTACGCCTTTAAAAATAAGGGCAGTTGTTAATACTGAAGTTAAATAATTAAGTAACTGTATATATGACAGCTGTGTTCTAGATAATAACTTCACATCAAATACATTATTTTATGATGTCTTGTATGTGACAAATGATAATATGTTTCATTTAAACTCTTGATTGCTGAGGTCTGCGAATGTTGTGTGGTCCAGGAATCTTCAGTCAGTCTCACCTTTCTGTCTGTGACAGCACTATTGCTGTAGGTCCTTTTTAGGCAATGTTAGTGTATTCTTTCACAAGAGGCTAATTAGTTTAAAGTTCAAACTCAGGGGAACATGTTAGATAAAAAAAGGTTCCAGGCCTCCTAATTGACTAGTATTAACAAGTGGCCATATTACAAATATGTATATGTAATATGTAAATATTACAAATATATATACAACATATATATTGTTACACTGGGTGAAACAGAGCATAACTAGCGTAATTTACAACTTGTCTTCTTATTACTACACAGAGAGGATGTCATTCTGCTTAGTTCTGCATGTGTTTCTTTAAGCTATTGATTTATTTATCAGTTAAGAGAACCATGAATGTGTGGGGTCTTTATATAAACCTAAGCACCTGAAGGTCTGTGTTACAGGTCAAAATGATAAACGTCTCCTTTGTCTTCTCTTGATTCTGTTTACATCAGACTCCTCTATACATAGTAAATCATGGTGAGGCAGGACCCATACGCTGTAACCGCTGCAAGGCCTACATGTGCCCCTTTATGCTCTTCATCGACGGTGGAAGGCGCTTCCAATGTGGCTTCTGCAGCTGTGTTAACGAGGGTCAGTACCACAGGCATACTTCACTGTTGGTTTTAAAGCTTTTTTGACCTGGCAGCAAGATCAGCAACCAACAAATATATTTTCCCATGAAGTTATTACTTTTGAGAAAAAAAAGAAGTAAAAATGTATCCCTCCTTAGTTCCTGTCCAGTATTTCCAGCACCTGGACCATATGGGCCGAAGAGTGGATGTATATGAAAGACCGGAGCTGTCCCTGGGTTCTTATGAGTTTGCCGCTACGCTGGATTACTGCAAAGTAATGCTCTATTTACAGCTCCTTCTCAACTATACATTATACACTGATCACCGAGGTTTCATGTGTGGAAAAATGTACTTAGCATTTGAAAATGAGATCATTCTTGAGTATTTATGTGAACATTTAAACTGGTGTTATTTAAAACATGTTTGAACAATATGACAATTTACAACAATCACACATGGTAGATCGTGCTAAGCCATTCAGCATTTAATGTAGAATTAAATATTTTTAATATTATGTGGATAACATAATATTTTTCAGTACAAGGGTACAGTATGCCCCAGGAAACATCTAATGGACCTACATTTTTGGCAGTCACATTGCATTTCTCATTTGCTGAAACACTGCAGCAGGCTGAAGACAACAGATTCAAAAAGAAGGCACTATAATAAGATATTATGGTACATTACACAGTTGCCCTATGCAGTGGGAAATACACAAAGTATAACTTCTAGAAGTTGATGCCTTAAGTGGACTTAAGTGAATGGCTTGCCCATAAGAATAGAACTGCATACAGTATCACTAAACTTTTTCCCTTTTATTTTCCTATTGCATTGTGTAAAATCGTTGCGGCGCTTCTGTCAACTGTGAAAGTGTTAACTGAAGCAAATTCACTTGCAATATGAGCAGGGGAAAAATAACAAAATTCACAAGGCACCTAGTCATGGTTTTTAGGGTTTGTCCATTGTATTGACAGGCTGTACCACTTTTTATTATTATTGTTATTATTATTATTATTATTGTTACTGTTGCCTAATTTTCTCTGTCTGCTGTTTATTAATACAGTTGCAACAAGACGTTTTTAACCTTTTGGATTTATCTGAATTTCTGCATTAATTACTCATAAAATGTGGTTTGAGCTTTAGGTCATGATAATAGACAGACGCAATCTGCCTAAACTAATAATACACATTGATACCTCATTCACAATCCAGGCTAGAAAAAGTATGAGAACCCTTGTATTTAAAAAGTGGTACAATCTCCTTTAACAGCAATAATTTCCACCTTACATTTTTGTAGCTACTGATCAGACACAATGACACAATGACAGTAAAGAACATTAATCCCTACAAAACCTCTTCAGTCCATCAGTATTTTTGAGATTTGCATGAACAACCTCTCAGTTGGGTTCAGGGCTGGACTCTTAGTTGGCCATTCCAAAATTTGACTGCCGTCCTGACATTCTACTGTAAAAATGATTGCAACAGATTTTAATTCATTGTTTCCTCAATGATTATAAGCTGTCCAGGCCCTGAGACAGCTCCAAACCATGTTGCTCCCTCCACCTTGCATCACAGATGGGATGAGGCTTTGGTGGGTTTCTTTTTGAGGGTTTTTTCCCCCTCAAAACATGTGAGAGAAGGTGCTGTGCATTTCTGCCAAAAGTTCAAGTTTTGTCTCATCTCTGCACGGAACATTGTACCAGAAATCTTGTGGAACAACTAGGTTCTTTTCTGAGTTTGAAGATGAGATGTGCAGTATTTTTTTTTGGAAGACCAGTCATTTTCTTCTATTAACACCATTCAGCGGTTTTTTTTTTTTTTTATAGTGGACATGTGATTTCTGCAGGTCTTTTCGTGTTGCGCTTGGGTTCTTTTCCACCTCCTTCAGCACTGTGCGTTGTGCTCTCGGTGCCATTTTTGAATTTCCTTCATTTGCAGATAATCTGTTTTATTATGAGTTGGTGAACACCCAGGTCTTTAGAAAGCATGTGTTGCCTTCATGCGCCTTCATGCAACGAGAATCTCCAACCCACGATTACCATCTCATCTTTTTAACTGGAAGCTAAACTGTGAACATTTTACAGTATGAATTTAGTATTGGCAAGAACAAGTAGAATTGTTTGTTTTGTCAATACTTTAAGCAGATTGTGTTTGTTTTCACTTAGTAGACCGTGTTATTAATTTAGTAAATGATGCGTAAAGTTGGTAATTAAAGTTTTTAGCATCTGTGCTTAGAATTACCTTGGATGATCTTATACTGCACACTGGTACCCAGAAAGTAAAACAGCGAGCACTTAGTCCTACATTTTATAATAATGTACAGTAGATATTGGGATGCGTCAGCTATCATTTTATTGGTGTCCATGTGATTATCTGAAATTCCATTTCAGAATTAAGATGCCCCAATGGTATTGTCAGTCAAATCAACATGTAGTTAATATACAGTATTAGATACTGTACATGCTACACTACACTAGTAAATATTATACACCCACTATTGGAGTCCTGTGTTTAATTGTGCATTGGCTACTAATTCCTGGCAGCAGAGGCCAGTAAATAAAAATTTGTCAGTGTTAGTTTGTAATTATCACTGAGCTTATTTCAAAACAAAGATGCTTTGTGCCTATAAGTAATGTTTTTCTTGCCAGTAATTTGACACAGTTAAGCCATGGTATGTAATTTTCTCTTGTTCTATTTCTCAGAACAATAAGCCTCCCAGTCCTCCTGCTTATATCTTCATGATTGATGTCTCCTACAACAACATAAAGAGTGGACTTGTCAAACTGATATGTGAGGAACTGAAGTCACTGCTGGAACGACTTCCAAAGTAAGTTAAAATGCTACTTTTATCTGACATTCGTCCAAAGATTGTTTATCTTGATTTGCTTCAGGACATTTTACTAAGGCTGTAATATAACTCAGGTATACCACTGCATGTAAAGCTATCAGTTTAAATCAATTTTTAAACATAATTACTGCCATAATTAATAAAAGTGTCATTTTCTGCCTGTAGTTTTGGAATATAATGTAAGGAGGCACTTAGAAGCAGTGGCTGATATTGGTTAGCAGTACAACATGTTTTTCGTTATCCCCCCAAGAACTCCTAATATACACTGTTGAAGTCTGTTCATCACGCAAACGTAACTATCAGGGATCTGTTCTTGTAACACCACTCTGGCAATGTTTATGCAATGATGTGTATCAGCATGTAATTTTGGCAACAAATGTTTGGCAGGACTGTATATCTCAGGTGCAACACATGCACGTCTTAACTGCCCTCAGCTCAGAAAGCAGCTCATTGCACCCGAAAAAAGGCCTCCAATTCCATGCCAAATATGGTCAGTAAAATGAGATTGAAGAAAAGCGAAACAACAAAACCCCACCAAGCCAAGTACTGCTGTATCTCATCATTTGAAAATTTCTGGCTACATGATTTTTGTGGGGGCTGAACAAGAAAGGCCAAATCTTTGAAATGTTCATGGAGCACAATGCTCTTGTATGTACTAAATGTTTTGGCATGCAAAAAGACAGGATTTTGATTTACCACCTAGTAGTTCACATGTATGTCTCCTGCAAAACTCCTTTCTCCTTCTCCACCAGCCCCTGTGGGTATGTCCATGTTTGTTTGGAAAACTGACCTCACCTCAAAAGCATGCTGGAAGTGCACTCCAAATAAGCCTGCAGTATTAAATCTGATTTCTCCCCTCTGTTCCTGGCTTTGCTCACTAGAGTGCATGCATTTAATGAAAAACACATTGGACACCCAACGTTTTTTATGGCTCAACTTACCACTCTGTGAGCTCCCATAGTAAGGAAGGTTCAAAGGCCAAGCAGTTGATAGCTGACCCTGGTGTAGTTTTACTTCAGCATTTTTAATTTTTCTTCATTTTTCGTCAGGACCCAAGATTGTTTTGATTCTATTCATTGCATGGATAATGGCAGAGTTTGCCTGTAGAGTTCCTCAAGCCATCACACCATTTTAGAATTGTTATGCTAAAGAAGTCCACAAAACCCAGGTACAGGTCACTTATCTACAAAGTGCGAATGTAGTTTTTCTCTGTAGGTACCAGCACTCGTTTGCCTCACATATTAAATTCAGTTTTCAGCATTTTCCTCATAAAAATGTGCACTTTGGGAGTTACAGTCATGTTCAAAGGATGTATTCTCACGGAATTAGAGCTTTGTACCATTTCAGCAGCTTTAGTTACTCCAGAATTTAATAGTGTTAGTGTGTGTTTGGAAACATAGCCCAAAAAATAAAATGTAATCAATAATGAATTTCTGCTGTAAATAGATATAGTCTATTCAGCATCATTTTGTAAGCAGGCAACATTGTGCGCCATTTTACTTTTTTCTGTCTAGTTGGAGCTTGTGTGAACTTTTGACTTTTGCTCCCTGTAGTTTCTCAGTCAGCTAAATGATAAGGTAGAAATGATAAGAGCAATTTTTATTGCCTTCCCTTCCCTTTTCTCACTTTTTCTTTACTTTTAAAAAATCCCCTCTTCTCCTCTATAGCTTTGTTTTTACACAAACCCTTGACCCACCATTATTCAAATTTTCTGGCAGGGTCAAGGCATTTAAATCCATAAACAAGCTTTCTAGGTCACTTCACACATCTTTGTGGTGCTGCTGTCCTAATGGTCCAGCTAGAGTCAAGAGTCAAGAATTGTACATCCGAAATGAAATCAATCAATTTTTCGGCCCCTTTCTTTTCAAAATGCTGTTTTAGCCATGGGAATGTATTTTTGGCCCCGTCGACCAGCTTTCACAATGTTGAGGAAGTGGCTCTTGGAACTATAAACACACAGTGCTCTCTAAACCAGTGTCTGTGTAAGAGAACATGTTTCTCTCATCTTCTAAGTTTGCCTTGTTGTATCTGTGAAACAGTTTGGATTTGTCTTACATTTGTCTTATTCTGTGGTCTTACAGAACTCAAATACACTTACTGAGCACTTTATTAGGAACACCTGTACACCTACTCATTCATTCAATTATTTAATCAGCCAATCATGTGGCAGCGGTGCAGTGCATAAAATCATGATGATACGGGCCAGTAGCTTTGGGTAATGTTCACATCAACCATCAGAATGGGGGAAAAAAATGTGACCTCAGTGATTTTGACCATGGCATGATTGTTGGTGCCAGATGGTATGGTTTGAGTAGTTGTATAATTGGTGATCTGCTGGGCTTTTCATGCGCAACAGTGTCTAGAGTTTACTGAGAATTGTGCAATAAAGAAAAAACATCCAGTGAGCGGCATCCTTGTTGATGAGAGAGGTCAATGGAGAATGGCCAGACTGGTTCGAGCTGACGGAAAGGCTACAGTAACTCAGATAACCACTCTGTACAACTGCGGTAAGCAGAAACGACTACAAAAATGAATTGGTTGATGAATCTCGATTTCTGCTGAGGTACACAGATGGTAGAGTCAGAATTTGGCACCAACAGCATGAATCCATGGACCCAACCTGCCTTTACAGGCTGGTGGAGGTGGTGTAATGGTGTGGGGAGTGTTTCCTTGGCACACTTTGGGCCGGTTAATACCAATCCATTATCACTTGTATGTCATAGCCTACTGGAGTATTGTTGCTGACCATGTGAATTCCTTCATGGCCACAATTTACACATCTTCTAATGGCTACTTCCAGCATGACAAAGCACCCTGTCACAAAGTAAAAGTCATCTCAAACTGGTTTCATGAACATGACAATGAGTTCAGTGTTCTTCAGTGGCCTTCCTAGTTACCGGATCTGAATCCAATAGAACACCTTTGGAACGTGGTAGAATGGGAGATTCGCAGCATAAAAGTGCACCTGAAACATCTCCAGGAATTATGTGATGCAATTATGTCAACATGTCATTCATACATTCATTCATACATTCATTCATCTTCAGTAAGTATAATAATAATCCTGGCCAGGGTTGTGGTGAATCTGGAGCCTATCCCAGGACATGATGTGGAAATACCCCATGGGTTGGAAAGCAGTCCATTGTAGGGCAACAGGCACACACACATTCACACACTCATTCAGACCTAGGTCAACTAAACCAGTGTCTGACAGACAGCTGATATACTGACATGTTTTTGGGAGGTTGGAGGAAACCAGAGAACCAGAAGGAAACCCATATGGACAAGGGAGAACTCAGGATCGAACAGAGGGGTCCTTACTACTACTATTATTATTATTGTTATTGTTGTTGTTGTTGTTATTAGTAGTAGTAGTAGTAGTAGTAGTAAGGAATGTTTCCAACATCTTGTGGATCCATTCCACGAAGAATTGATGCTGTTTTGAGAGCAACGGGAGGCCCTGCCCAGTATTAATATAGTGTTCCTAATAAAGTGTTCTATGAGTGTATATTCGGGGCATTCATTTAGTAAACTACACATACTGGCCATCAGCCCAACATTCAGCCTTAACAATAACAATAATGTTTCCTGACTCTTGCCTTAGAGAGGAGGGAGCTGAGAGCTCAGCCATCAGAGTGGGCTTTGTCACCTACAACAAGATCCTGCACTTCTACAATGTGAAGAGTGCACTAGCTCAGCCCCAGATGATGGTGGTCTCTGATGTGGCAGATATGTTTGTGCCCCTTCTGGATGGATTCCTGGTCAGCTTTCAGGAATCACAAGCTGTCATCAACAAGTAAGTTTACCAGGTTTATTTAGTAACATTAAACATTTAGTAAACATTATGATTTCTTAAGCGTGTTGCAACCCACAAATGATCCAGTGCTTTTTGCAATGTAATGTAATTTGGTTATCTTTTTTGTAAACATTAACGTGAAAATTTTTTTTGCAATTTTTAGAAAAGTAGAAATAAAAGGATTAAGCATAAATTAATAATATCTTTTCTTCCTTTATCATAGTCTGTTGAGCCAGATCCCTGACATGTTTGCTGACACAAACGAGAGCGAAACTGTTTTTGCTCCAGTTATTCAAGCTGGAGTGGAAGCACTGAAGGTAGAACAAATATTTGTGCACTTTGATCTAGCTTACTCTGACTCCAAACTGAACTCAAAATTCAGCAGTTGCTTTATTGATTGCGACTATACAGTTTATTAGTTTTCTTCAACTAAATTACACTTGTCTTACAACACAGTATCTTTGAAAAGTAACCATTTATTGAGTCCTTCTCTGCAGTTCCTGAATGGCTGTCCTGTGTGTTATAACTTACTAACTCACGAAGCCTTTCATAAGAATGATGCATTATTAATTATTCATTAATCACTCATTCATTAAAGTGCAAGTCAATGATCATGCCCAAACCCATTGTACCCTCAGGCTGCTGAATGCAGTGGAAAGCTCTTCATCTTCCACTCCTCCCTCCCAACTGCAGAGGCACCTGGGAAGCTGAAGAACAGAGACGACAGGAAGCTGGTGAACACAGAGAAAGAAAAGGTAGTCCATTATTTCTCTGTCTATCAAAAGAAATTATTTTGAGCACATTTGGGATGTAAGGCTAATTTGTGTATATGTGCATTTGCAGATTCTGTTTCAGTCGCAGCGCGGTGTGTATGAGCAGCTGACTAAAGAGTGTGTGAGCCAGGGATGCTGTGTGGACCTCTTCTTGTTCCCTAACCAGTATGTGGACTTGGCCACTATGGGTGACATTCCCACACACACTGGCGGCTCAGTTTACAAATATAGCAACTTCCAGGTGTGTATAAACGCATGCGCAGTTGCATGCCTATGCACATTCAAATTCCCTGAGGTGTTATGCATTTACTGGACTAAATTCATGTTTCTGTGATTGTGTATCAGAATTGTAATGTAGTGTGAAATGACATCCCCTTGTGATGAACTTCAAAACTTCATCTTATCCGTCAGGTTCAGACAGACGGTCAGCATTTCCTCAGTGATCTGAGACGCGATGTGGAGAAGTCCATCGGATTTGATGCCATAATGCGTGTTCGAACCAACACAGGTAAAGCTGGCTCTCTCAAACAACAAAAAAATAAGAAATTGGACAGTCAGAGAACCAACAGTCTCTGTGTCTGACACGAAAAGGGAAACATTTGTAATAAAGTAAGCTTATTTGATTTCAAGATCACACACCTGATTCTGTTTATACTGTCTATACTTAAGGTTTCAGGGCCACAGACTTCTTTGGTGCCATCTATATGAACACAACTACAGATGTGGAGATGGCCGCAGTGGACTGTGACAAAGCAGTTACAGTGGAGTTTAAGCATGATGACACACTCAGTGAGGAGGCTGGGGCACTTATACAGGTCAGTGCAGCACATACACCACCAGGCACTGGCCCATTTGTATTTGTACACCTGAGCATTAAACCAAAACAAAAATTTATTTTTCCTCTTGCCTTTTATGTTTTTTTTCCCTCCCCCTAATATAATGCATGTTGCCAAATTATAGATAGGAGCCATTTATGATAAAGAATTCATATCAGTAAAGTTAATAACATAGTATAATAACATAGTCATAATTTGAAAAAATCATCATTTTATTTCTTGCTGTAATTTAAACTGTTATTTATAATGTTTACCAAGTAAAACTATTTAGCAACTGCCTGGTGAGCAGCCAATACTGCAATGTTGTGTTTGCAATTTCCTGTTGAAATGGCGAGCTCAAGTGATCTGCCTGCCTCATTTAAATTGGCACCCTTTTGGTTTTGCTGTAAGTGAGAACTTAAATAATATCATGCAGAATACAACAGTACATCTTTGAAAGTCCTGCAACAAATATGTTACACATTAAACAGTGAAAACACAGACACAGTACTGTCTTACAGTAATGTTTGGTGCCAGACTCTCTGTCTGATCTCATAAACAATAACCACAACAACATTGTGGTTCACAGTGTTGGATAGCTGCCTTGTAAGCATTCCAAGCAGATCACATTAATAACAAAATTCATTCATTCATTCACTCATTCATTCACTCATTCATCTTCAGTAAGTATTATAATAATCCTGGTCAGGGTTGTGGTGAATCTGGAACCAGTCCCAGGAGGTGGAAATACACCATGGATTGAAAGCTGTCCATCGCAGGGCAACTCAGGATCGATCTGGGGTCCTTGCTATTATGTTGTTATGACTCCTTCTGTAGCACTTTGAGATTTTCTTTAAAATGTAAAGTGCTTTATAGATAAAATGTATTATTATTATTATTATTATTATTAGTATTATTATTAGTAATAGTAATAGTAATAGTAGTAATAGTAATAGTAGTAATAGTAGTAGTAGTGGTAGCAGTGGTAGCAGTAGTATTAGAATGAGAATAACAATAATAAATTCCGCATCTTCCCAAGTTAGACTGAAAAGCTAAACCATGGCCGAAAAACTGAGGACTGAATTGGCTGAACTGTTACACCCCTTGCAGATATATATTAAAAAAAAAATCAAATATAAACTCATTTTAAACTCAGGTGCAGTTCAGTTAAATAGTCATGTAGGGGAGAGCTGGCACAATTATAAACTTTTTTTTTTGGTTTGAGTGAATTTACTCAATGATTTATTTACTCAATGATAATTCTTTAAATTACAGGCTGTATACTCCCTGCAAAACCTCATGCACGTTCAGTTGTTTTACCTTGTGCGAGTTTCCCCATATTACTGTACAATTTCACTGAAACCAAAAGGAGTCCCCTGCTGCAACTCTACCTGCAAAGCAACACTGCTGTAACACTGCATGGGTCGATTGCAACACCACTCAAAAAACAGTGTAAACCTAAATGCACATCAGGAAAATCGACATTAAACCATCATGCACTCATTACTCTGTGTGATACAGGGATAAATTCACATATTTACAATATATTTTTTTGAATCCGTTTATTTCGGTAAAGCTGCTTTGTCACAATGTCCATTGCTAAAAGAGCTATACAAATAAAATTGAATTGAATTGATATGCCTCTGAGAGTGAATAGGAAAATATTAATATAATTAATTAAATGGTGTGATGAATGTAAAAATATGAATTATTAATTAAAAAAGATCACTGCATGTCCATTACGCACATGAGGAGAAGTGCATGCAGGACAGTCACTCATTTAAACATGTATTGCAATTAACTGATGATGCAGAGCTCATAAAGATGTTATCCTGTTTATTTTTGTTTTCATTGTTTCTATTTCATTTTTATTATATCTCAGTAACCATGATCACTATGGGATGGTATATGGTTACTATGCTTTTTGTATTTATGCTGTCTGCATCAATTGTAGTTCATTCCTGACCAGGTTAAAAATTAGTGTGTGCATCTTATCTGTCTCATTGCTGCCACCTTTCACTACTCGAAACGGTCTCAGAGCCTCTGAAACAAAATTATGTATAATTATAAGAGGTGTTACAATTATAACACATGCCGGGCTCATAGTTTCTTACAATCATGCAAACAGAAGCAGCATGTACAACTCTGAAAACAGTTTGTGTAGAGATAAGTGTACACAACTGCACATGGGTTTTGAACACAAAAGGAAATATAATGTCAGAAAAATATGTCTGATGTTATTTCTCTATATGGCAGAAAATTGTTTTTCAGGCGGACAAGGAGAAGTGATGTATGTTGTATGTGAATGTAATGAGGTTTCAGCTTCATGTGTACATTTAGAGAAGAAGAGTGTGTTATAGTTTTGCCAGTTCTGCCCTACTATGTGTGCATGTGTTGCTTTTCCAGTGTGCTGTGCTGTACACCTCCGTCAGTGGTCAGAGGCGGCTGCGCATTCACAACCTCAGTCTGAACTGCAGCTCTCAGCTCTCTGAGCTCTACAAGAGCTGTGAGACTGATGCACTCATCAACTTCTTTGCCAAGTCAGGTAAAACATGAGATCTGATTTTTGAGTCGGAAATTTTTTTTAGCTACCTAAACCTAGAGCCATTTTACATGCATTAAGCCTAGCCCAGTCCTAGACCTAACTGTAGTCAAGTGGGACTAACGAAACATTTTTTGTTTAAAGTTAGTCTTACATATTACCAGAAAATCAACCCTTAACATTACATTAGATTGAATTAACATTTGTGTATGTATTTGTGTATTCATGCTAAAAGTGTTTGTCTTTGGTTGTCCAGCATACCATGCTATACTAAGCCAGCCGGTGCGGACAGTGAGGGAGATCCTGGTGAGGCAGACAGCCCACATGCTGGCGTGCTACAGGAAGAACTGTGCTACACCTTCTGCCGCAAGTCAGGTCTGACAAGTCACACGTGTTCTCAGAGAAATGAAATTGTATTGTTGCCTTATCATCAGCAGTAGTGGAGATTAGACTTCACTCTCCTGATTTATCCTGCAAACATCATGTTGGGCCTCACTGTTTATATGATGTACTTGTGGTTGTTGAGAAATTGAGAATTAGTGAAAGTTGGGAAATCAACAACACTAGCCATAGTTATTTATATTTATTATATATTTATTTATATATATATATATTTATAGCCATATTTATCAGTATAAACTTTTGTCATTGTTGTATCTTATTTTTTACTTTATTGACCATCATGCAGTTTGACTTTATATGTCAGCTGACCCGTTCTTTTCCTTATAATGTTCTCATGTGCAGCTGATCCTGCCGGATGCTATGAAAGTGTTCCCGGTGTACATGAACAGCCTGATGAAGACTCCAGTTCTGGTGGGCAGCACTGAACTCTCTACAGATGACAGGGTTTTCCACAGACTCAGCGTCATGTCCATGGGAGTGGAGGAGAGCCAGGTCCTGCTATACCCACAGCTCATTCCAGTGGTGAGGACACGTAAAGACAGGAAGCAGAAACAGGGAAACAAAGACCAAATGTACACCATTTATCTGATGCTGTTTTGTTGGGCTCATTTCACACCAATTAGTCCATTTGCTGTCCAAACCAGAATAAAACGTATAGTGTATTTGCTATTTGGTTTGTGACATGGCTCGTGCACATAAGTAAATGAACCAAAAAAAAAAAAAAAAACCTTTGGCTGAAGGACATCTAAGGCTGAAAACCTTACTCATAAATCTCTTTCATTTATTGATCATAAATATGGCGATTGGAAAAAAGGTAAACCGACCTTTTGCCCATTGCTTTATTTATGACCAATAAATTAGAAATCGCGTAAATCACCCAGGAGCAGAGCACACAGAGCCAGGACTAAATCAATGGTTTTGTTCATCGGCCCAAAAATCCATAACACCTCTCATTTTTCTGACTTTTAGCTCAGTTTTCGTCTCGTGGGTCAAATTAATAGTTCACGTCTACAAAACAATGTCACCCACAACCCACAATATGTTCTATTTTGGCTCACTTCTTGCAGTTGGCTCAGTTCAGAGTCAAATCTCTCTCTCACTGCAGTCAGACACCACTCACTAGACACTTCCAGACTGGTTATTTTGGTCTGCAACTGAGTGCGATTTCTGTGTTTTTACCTGCATAAATGAACGGCATCATTAGGTTCAACAAGGAGTAAATCGCAAATTTACTTGGGAAATTACGTGGGAAAGCACGCTCAGTGAGTGTATAGACAGAATGTGTGCGAGGCAGCATGCATGATGAACTTCTTGCTGTTTCCAGAGCTGCCTTTGAATGACTGTACAGCTCTATCAGGACTTCACAAGTGCTCTTATTTTGTTAGCTTCACTCAAAATCTTTGTTTGGGATTAAGCTTGGCTTGCTTTTATGTAGTGGTATGTATTAATGTCTCCTAATATATATATATATTTTTCTTTAGATAACATAGAAAAAAAGAAAGGATTCTCAAATTCCCCATTATTTGCCAAATTGAAACTTATAATAAAAAAATTGTTTTATTAAAAGGGTACCAAAGAATGAGAAAAATGTTTTAGTCTGTGTTAAAAAACAAAACAAAACACCCTCATTAAATCAGGCCTTTTTTGCCCTTAGAGAGACATGTAATATAGTTTACTTGGACTGTACCAGGCCTACTAAGGCAGAATGCAGCACTGCTTATAGTGTAAAGCAGAAAGGGTCAGGCCAGGTTAAAATGCAAATTTCAGTCAGTCAGATCAAAATGACAGGGCAAAAACAACATATAATGGGTCAGTATATACCTCCCCTAAACATAGTTTAGAAAGTTACTATTAAATGAAATATTTTGTGTGTCTTACTCTGTCTCTGTCAGCACTCCATGGACGTGGTGTGTGATTCGATTCCGGCAGCAGTGCGCTGCTCTGAGGAGCGTTTGAGTGACACAGGTGTGTTTTTGCTGGAGAATGGCCAGTCTATGTTCCTGTGGCTGGGCCAGGCCTGCCCTCCTGACCTCATGCAGAACCTCTTCAATGTGCCCTCCATGGCCCATCTCAGTTCCGACACGGTCAGAAACACCAGCATCACACACAAAATCACATGCAATCAGTGTTTACCATCATCAGTGAAATTTGGGTTAATTGTTGAAATGCATTGAGTTTGAAATGATTCAGGTCAGAAAAGCTCAATGCAATTAACACTGGAATTAATATTTTGATTGAATTAGCGAGCAACCATTGTCGTATTTATTATCAAATATATTTTTTAAACTTTACATAATTTTCAGAGTATTGAACATCTAAAAATTAAATAATTTCTGTAAAGCTGACCTGCTGATCACTGACTGATGTTAATATATCTGCAGACTACATTGCCTGAGCTAGATAACGCTCACTCTAGGAAGCTTCAGTCCATCATTCGTGCCATCTCCCAGCAGCGGTGCAAGTCCATGAAGGTACAACTCTCCCAGTGCCTTTAGCTATTCGTACACGTAATTACACTGTGTTTCAGTATCAAACGAGCAATGGCATTGTGTTCTGAAACACATTCTGCAAATTGTTAGTTGACAAAGTAAAATGTTATCAATTTTAATTCACTAGAATGTCAGAATGCTGCATATTTTACTGGGGCACCCTCTGAGATGCTTCCAGGTCTTTGTTGCAGTAGATCTTTAGCAGTGTTTTCTTTTTATAGATGATGATTGTGAAGCAGAAAGACAGATCTGAGATGCTGTTCCGCCAGCTCCTAGTGGAGGATAAAGGCCTGTATGGAGGAACTTCGTACTTGGAATTCTTGTGCTCTGTTCACCGTGAGATTAGGCAGCTCCTGTCCTAACATACACACAGACTCATATACAATCACCAACCCCTTTATTAGAATTTGTACACCTGCTCAATCATGGAATTATCCAATCAGCCAATCACGTGTCAGCAGCGCAATGCAAAATCATAAAATAAAATCAAGACTGCTTTGAGCTGACAGGAAGGCTACAGTAATTCAGGTAGCTAGTAGTGAGCAGAAAAGTATCTCAGAAGACACAACACAGCGAACCATGAGGAGGATGGGCTACAACTGCAGAATATCACATCGGGTTCCACGCCTGTCAACCAAGAACAGGAATCTGAGGCTACAGCGAGCACAGGCTCAATGAGACTGGACAATTGAAGACTGGAAAAACTTTGCCTAGACTGATTGTCAATTTCTGCTGAGACATGCAGATGGTACGTTCAGAATTTGGCATCAGGAGCATGAATCCATAGACCTAGCTTGCGTTGTGTCAACAGTTCAGGCGGTTGGTGGTGTAATAGTGTGGGGAATATTTTATTGGCACACATTGGGCGCCTTTAATACCAATCAAGCATCACTTGAATGCCACAGCCTATCTGCTATTGTTGCTGACCATGTGCATCCCTTTATAGTCAGAATTTACCTGTCTTATAATGGCTAATTCCAGCATGATAATGGGCCATGTCACATCTCAAACTGGGTACATGAACATGAACATGCGTTCAGTGTATTTCAATGGCTTCCCTAGTCACTGGACCTGAATCTGATAGAGCATCTTCAGGATATGGTGAAACAAGAGATTCACAGCATGAATGTTCAGCTGACAAGTCAGCAGCAAATTGTTATGCAATCATGTCGACATGGACCAGAATCTCAAAGGAATGTTTCCAGCAACTGGAATCCATGCCAAGAAGAATACATGTTGTTGAAAGAGCAATGAAGGGCTTGGGGGTTGTGGGGGTGGGGGATGAGGGATGGGATTTAGTAAGGATTAGTATGGTGTTCCTAATAAAGTGGTTGGTGAGTGTATAGACAGAATGTGTGCGAGGCAGCATACATGATGAACTTCTTACTATTTCCAGAGCTGCCTTTGAATGACTGTACAACTCCATCAGGACTTCACAAGTGTTCTTATTTTGCCAGTTTCACTCAGAATTGTAGTTTGGGATTAAGCTTGGCTTGCTTTTATGTAATGGTATGTATTAATGTCTCCTAATATACACAATCTTTTTTTTTTTTTTTTTTTTTTTTTTTTAAGATAACATAGCAAAAAGGTTTCCCAAAGATTCTCAAATTCCCCAATATTTGCCAAACCTAAAATTCCAATAAAAAAAATGTTTTATTAAAAGGGTACCAAAGAATGAGAAAAACGTTTTAGTCCTCATTAAATCAGGCTTTTTTTGTTTCTACAGGAAATGCTGTCTATTAAATTAGAAATATTAGAAGCATTAGAATGGAGTAACCGAAATTAATTAAACTTCAATTATATTAAATGATATTTATTCACGAAAACTATGAGAAATTGTTTCACGCATAACCCTTTGCACTCCTGATTCTGTGGCATTTTTTTGTCTTGGTCATTGTAGTGCCATCCGTGCTGTAAATTTGTACACAGTGAAACATTTGTTTTGAGTGTTTAGCAGTTTACTGTATAATCCAAGAAACAAATCATATACAGTGTAAGGCATCTTTTGTACATGAGCTGTTCTCTTTCCATGCTCACAGAACTTGCTTTATGGCTATCAGAGTAAACTGAAAAAGTTCTTCATATTCAGTGTACCTTAATATTTTTTATTGGCACATCACATCGTATATTTTATTACTTCTGTGATCTGTTTGAAAAATTATAGCTTACATGTAAACATACCTCAGGTAACCCATGTAGAGAGGTACATGTTTACAACTGCTAAGCAGATGAGCTTTTTACATTTCTGAATGTTGGGCCCATTGGCTGAGATGAGGATGCTGTGCCATATACATTCCAGTTTATAAACATCCAGTATAAAACCTTTCGATTAAAAATAGTCTTCATTGAACTTTTTTTCAATGAATGTTTTTCATTTGTGTGAAATACTGAAAATGCCCTCATTTGAATAGCTCGATTAAGCACATTCTGCATGGCTGACCCAAGTATCAGACTCGCACCAACTCCATACATTCGATTTTTTTTTTTTCTGGTACAAACTGATCAACAGGCAAAACGCAACCAAGCACATACATTCAGAGCTGTTTATTGAATCAATGTCACCTAATGCCTCTATGTCCTCTAATAGCACAGGGATGTGTGATACGCACAGAAAGCACAAGATCTGCTTTATTCAGTACTATCCCTCACTAACTCTGTCTAACACGGTGAAGCATTCACATAACATGCAGCTGCCAGTCCTTCCCCCAGCATTCCTACTGCATTTTTAATGCCTAGCATCTCGATGCAAAAGGTCTACAGCATATGACATGTTTCCAAAGACAGCTGAAGTGATGTTCAATTGTAAACACATCACAAAGAATGTGAACAAATCCCAAAACTAAACAGGCTGGTCAATTAATGTATGATTTTGGTCCTGCACATATACCAAATTTCCACTAGGTGGCACCATGTTAATGTAAATACACCATCTCTACCACATATTGCGGACCTTTCTTTTAATGTAACAATGTTGCTTGAAAAAATAGAATTATGTTGACTTTTTACCTTGAGAAGACAAATGAACTATAATAGAGGTTAATTTAATAATAATTTGTCATTGCCTACCAGCAAATCAGGAAAAACATTCTCATTAAATCAATATAAAAAAAAGTATAACTACAAAGTGTAATTTCTTTCTACATTTCATGTTCACAGTACCAACAAAAAAGATCTGGGCACAATTTCTAACACAAAATAGCAGTTTTCCCACAAAACAGCTTGCTTGTCAAAGAACCCAGTGCATTGCCATGAAGCATATTGCTGGTGGTAATTGCATTACATGGCAGTTGAAAATGTTGCCTTTGTACAAGCGCTCTTGGATGCTACTGGGAGACAGAAAACATACATCTGCTACCCAGCATGCTCACTGTTCTGTCTGTGCTGTAGCTAGTCACAGCTCTACCTACATCTTTGATTCAGTCAGCAGGATCTAATCAGTTGTAATGCCAGAAAACAGGAGAGAAAAAAAAAAAAAGCTGAGAGGAAAAAGGGCGACTGCTTTGGAATGACATAAAAGGGAAAAATATGAAAGGATGCTCTTTGTAGCTTGTAGCTTGCGACATAATGCAATGAAAAAGCAGCAATGTTCATTGTTCCTATGCCAGAATTGGCTAGAAATAGAACAAAAATGTACTTCAAGTGTAAGTCCAAATTAAAGACACTGAATTTGCACAAATTAGTGCCTCTCCTCTGACTTTGGATGTTAAGTTCTTAGCACACACACACACACACACACACACACACACACACACTCTGTCATAAGGATCATGAATCAAATCAAATACTGTATGGCTCAAAGAGTGCTCTATACTTGGTACATTGTTAGAATCTTAGTAAATAAAACCAAACTGCAATACTGCTGTTTTAAGAATGGTACTACAGTTACCCAAAACATAAATCTAAAAATCATGACAAAATGTCTTATTGAGTTATATATTGTTATGGTTGGCAAATATTCATGAATAAAATTGGAAACTGCAAATATTTAATGTACACTTTTTAAAAAAGGATTCCCCATTGGGTATATATATATATATATATATATATATATATATATATATATATATATATATATATATATATATATATGAACATACAAATCGAAGTAAGGACCAACGTATCTGTTGTGGCTCTTATTTACAGATTTATAGTAAATCAAACCTTAAAAATGATTCCGCATGCACTATGTGTATAAAACATGCTCTCTGCAGTACATAGTTAAAACTGAGTGAGACTAATGTTCCCAGTCTTTCTCACAAGATTAAGGGCAGAAATAAACGCTACTGCTGTTAGAGGTAATGAAAACAATATTTTCATTTTGTTTCAATATTATTGGTAACACTTAATGGAACATGGCTGGGAGATTAAAAGTAATCCGTTCCAGCATGACCTCCTATGTAGGCGGTGTTCATTATACCCCATGCACAAAAACCTTTCAAATGGCAATTGTTGTAAATTGTTAATTAAAAGCATGACCTCTAAAGAGGAGCTGTAATGAAATGAAATGAAATGTGGTTTGAACCCAAAAGAATGGTGTTTTCTGGGTTGAGTGTTTTGCCTTCCATTCAAATCCATTTATCTTAATGAAGGTATCGGCACACGTGGAGCAGAAAGGTGCTTGCGTGAGCCGACTAGCCACCAGAGGTATGTTGTCCACTCAGCTATTAAATGACATTTTCAAAAAGCTGCATCGATCTCATGATGTTCTCGTCCTGCAGAGAATACGCAAACACAAGCAAGTCAGTTGATCATTAAAAAGCTTGGTCTCAGTAAACACTTAACTTTTTTTTTTTTTCAATTAGCTTTGCTAATAGAACAGATGATGTAGATACCTGATAGTCACTGCTATGTCTTACACTCCCTTATTCATGTGGATTACCCTGGTAACTATTTTAATGAAACTTAATTGTTTCTATGTACAAAGAACTTATTATGTTAAGAAGATAAATCAGACTTACATTTTGGCAGCAGTCTATAAACTCGTCTATGGTGACAACGCCATCCTTATTTTTGTCCATTTTCTGTTACAAAGACAAAAAAATTGTTACATTTTATTAGTGTCACTCATCCAAGACCTATAGAAATAAAGAGCTATATAATGATAAAGACTAACAGGATACAAGTTTAAGTTCCTTGAGCATGTGTTGAAAGTTTAGGGAGAAAATTATTTAACCAAACACCAGATTTCACACACAGTTAGCCAGTAATGGAATGGTAAAACGTCTTCTCACCTGGAAAAATATCTCCACGTGTTGTCTTGGAGTTTCCTCTTTAAGAATAGGATATGTCCACTTGCCCATCATGTCGTAAATGGCTTTCATGATGTCTAACATTTCCTGTGATACAAATCACAAAGGATTGTTTTTTACTGATTACATTTACATTCTTTTTTTTTTTCATGTTATTGTTTCCTGCTATTCCTACTTGTAGTACCTCTTTTGTTATATATCCATCTTTGTTAATATCATACAGGTTAAATGCCCAGTTGAGTTTCTCCTGAACTGTGCCTCGTAGCAGTATAGACAGGCCCATTACGAAATCCTGCAATCAGATCGAACACAAACAACCTGATTCATCCATCTTTAAAGTCTCCTAAGCATAATTATGCCACAGTGCTGCTGAATCTCTAATAAATCAGAAGGTGAATGTTACTAAATTTTCTATAATAGCACAGATATGACAATAGTTCTGGCTGCAAGGAAAGTCAAACATTATCGTTTCTTTAGCCATTTACACAGGGACTTTTGCCAGATTCTCCACATAAACACAAGTAATTGCTGGTATGGTTTAGTTTTCTGTGAGGAGATGTTTATTTAGTACTTTTGGAAGTCCTCAGTGTCAGTACTTTATAACGGTTAAAGTCAACTGTATGTTTGTCTTCTTTATGAATGTCTTCAGGTCAGAGGGTTTTGCTGTTTCTTTTATTAACCCTTTCTCACAGTACACTGGGTTTCCATTCTGCTGGCACATTCTGCTGGCTGAAAACATTACAAATTAATTACTTTATCGCTGCAAGGCTATTAGAGTAGTCAGGACACTGTTGGGTTTCTGTGTGTAGAGTAGCGGGACTCTGTGTTTAGCTGCTGGTGAGCAGGGTGATGGAAAACGGAGGGGTGTTTATACCCCCCGCTGGGCAAACAATTCACACCTCTCCACAATAACATTGGTACAGGGATAAAACAGACAGCAACTAAAGCTTTTTTGACAGTAAAACACCATACACAGCTGCCACAATAAAATTGTAACATTTAAACCTGAGATAGGTAAAAAAAAAAAAAAAATGAAATACTTGAAAAAAAAGAAATACTGCAAATTCTTAAAGCCCTGAGTGTCTATTCAATTCAATTTCAATTCAATTTTATTTGTATAGCGCTTTTAACAGTGGACATTGACACAAAGCAGCTTTACAGAAATAAGTGGATTCACAAAAAAATATATTGTAAATACGTGAATTTATCCCTACTTCTACTTTCATACGAGCCATTAACCACTACTGTGGAGTGTGACATCGCAAATAAATTCAATGCTGAACACGGGCATCACCAATACAGGCGGAAATTCCTTTTTTTTTTTTTTAACTCTGGTAAAAAGAGTTAACTTTAAGGGAAAGAAAAAAAGAGAGGTTGGCAAAGGATTGAATGCTTACATCTGCTATATAAGGATGAAACATTTTCCACAACATTAAATGTAACTATAAATGGACAAAAGTGTGATGTGTCATTTTTTAATTAAAAAAAAACTGTTAGTGTTGGCAAATTGATGTGGTATAAAAGGAATAAAAGACAACGGGATGTGCTGTTATAGGGAAATAATCATCGTTTGGAGTAGTTTCACAGCAGTCCATCGTCTATTGTTTTCCTATAACATCATTTGCCATCATATATTTTTTTTCCTTACATAATGCACTACATTTTACACATCATAACTACAGCCAAAGCATTTTTTAAAATAAACACGATAAATATCAAGCTATGAGATTTATGAGAAATAACCAACAGGCCTGAGGACATTTGTGAAGCAGAAGCTCATAAAACTGATTCTAATTAATATACAAAACCTAAACTTTCATTTATTTACAATGCTGATTACAACTTAACTGCCAACATACTGTAGGCTATGCATCTTGTTAATAGATTTATAATTGACATTTATTAGATGTAGAAGACAGACAGCGCATGCAACACCAAGGCCATATATTTAAGTGCACTTAATAAATTTTAGAGCAAAGTATGAACATGAACGTAACATTCACAAGACCAGTGTTACAACAACAGATGATTAGTGTGAGGAGGCACTGAAACTTCGTAACATATGAAAGCTTGAAATATGTGTGCCAACATTTCTTACTTCAAAACTCACTGCGCCGTTGTGGTCTGTGTCAAATGCGTTGAACAGAAAATGTGCATATGTGGATGCGTCTGAAACAGAAACCAAGCACTATAATTTCAGTTTTTACTGCATTCTCTGTCAGTTCTTATCCCCTTCCTGACAAGAATATGGTTTCCAATTAATTCTCTTTTTCCCCCTAGAAACTGCCTTTAAGCTAGTTTAATATTGGCAGCTTTATTTTGTATTCGCCACAATCACACTAAGCACGTTTATGTGTTTTTTGATTATTCCTCACATAGAATACTGATTCACTGCTATACAGTAGTGAAGTCATTTTTGAAGTTTGGCTTCAAAGAATTAGTTACACAAAATAAAATTACTATCAGTTCTCTTTTTGCAATTATGAGTTAATACGTATTTCACACATAAAGGCCTTTTCACTAGAAGACTTAAGCTTATTTCTTTGAATCACACAAATTACACAACTTAAACTTGAAATATATATATATATATATAAGCAATTACAGCAAAAAAAAAACCCACAGGTAATATATACAGATGTACTAACCTCCTTGTGGAAAGAACTGTGAGTAAATGTCCTTAAATGTGTCTTCATTGACCACACCACTTGGACATTCCTATAAGAAAGAAAATCATTCCTTTACATAACCTTCTGCAATATGTTCTTTAAAAGTTATGTGCAACTACTGTAAGAAATATAAATGACAATATTGCTGATTGTGTGTTTTATAAACCATACAATGAGGAGCCACCCCCCCCCCCCCCCCCCCCCCTTTTTTTTTTTTTTTTTTTTTTTTTTTTTTTTTCCTTAGAGCTAAAACTTATTTCACTTAGGAAGATGTGAAATAATAAGCAAAAAGTGATTTTATATGCTATAAAATTCTTGTATGCAGTAATGGTATCTCATTCCAAATAGCTGTTCCCTTACGGACTGAAGAAGCCATTCATGTTGAGAGGCTTTATTCATCATTCTCTTTGTTGTGAGACTTGATTATTCTTCATTGTATCACCGTAGCTGATTCAGCAGCCAAAATGAATAGGAAAGTTCACCCTGATTTATAGCAAGAGCTCTCAAATGGAATTGAACTAAGTGCTTAAAAGATAAGCCAGTGTCACTAAAGTGTCATTAATAAAAAGCCAGAGAAAACACAAGCATGCAGTGAGAGTGAGCTGGGATTTAGGTCCATCTTCACTTGACTTTCAATAGCCAGTAAAGGTTATATTCTTCATACT
Organism: Pangasius djambal; assembly: GCA_022985145.1. Taxonomy (NCBI): domain Eukaryota; kingdom Metazoa; phylum Chordata; class Actinopteri; order Siluriformes; family Pangasiidae; genus Pangasius; species Pangasius djambal. Next base: position 16,002,334 of record CM040978.1, read on the forward strand.
TATTTTTGTATTGAAAGTACATAAGATGGTAAAAAAAAAAAACCCCACTAATTATAATATCATAAACAGTTTAATAATAAATATTCTACTGAAGGGAATTTCAGTAGTTACATAGCAGAAATGTCATTTTAAATTACCTTTGGCACTCATAAAATGCTAGTTATGCTATGAAAATTCGAGAAAATAGCAGGCACTGGTGAGCAATAACAAACCCAATGACCATCAACACCACTGTGCGTCAGTTAACGAATCTTGAAGCTAGCTGTTGTTAGGAGATAAACACTAGAGGTGGTGTGTAACAGCTGGATATCTTGTGTTGCACGTAAACAGGCATGCCAAGATCTTGCAACAAAATCACTTAGTGATTTATTGTACACTATATGACCAAAAGTATGTGGACACCAGAACATCACACCCATATGTGGTTCTTCCCCAAACTGGTGCCACAAAGTTGGCATAGAATTGTATAGAATGTCTTTGTATGCTGTAGCAATGCATGACAGTGCTCCTGTGCACAAAGCAAGGTCCATAAAGACATGGTTTGCCAAGGTTGGTGTGGAAGAACTTGAATGACCTGCACACAGCCCTGACCTCAACTCCAATGAACACCTAGGCCTCATCTCCTGATTGACCTCACTAAGGAATACTTAAAACAATCTTTCCCTAGAACCTTCATGACAATCCATTACATATGTACCCCTACTAACCACCGTGGGTGGTGTGTAATATTTGGATTAACCTAGACCAACAGAGGGCCTCATTTACTGAGCGGGTTATGAATGCATTCATGTGCAAATCATTACTATGAGTGTTTACACAAGAAATTTGGTATTTATGAAAATTTGTAAAAAAAAAAAAAAAAAAGTTCATATCCTAACTCATGCTCCTGAGTATGTACAAATTTGACTCATTGAAATTTATGCATAAGAAGACTAACTATGTAACAAATGTGCTAATGCACTAACTAATGTAAACCTCAACTTGATCAACTTTTATGTTAGGAATGTACTTCAGTTTTAAATTGCTTATTTTTATTACTTTTACAGCATTTACTTTTACAGATGTATTTATCCAGAGCGACATATAGAAGAGTTTTGTAGTCTCAAAAACACATTCTCATACTAGCTCACTAGGTCAGGGACTAAAAGTATCATCGAGAAACTTTTGTGAAAACCAGCGGTTTTATATTATTGTGATTAATTAAATAATATAAAAAATAAAGAAAGCAAGCCAACACAAACCTATAAATTAAAACAACTAAAACTAACCCAGGCCGGTCTGTCTGCGCATAGCCGGAAGCCGTGAACAAATGCCTCAGCTAACAGAAAATTTAATGCTCGCTTTTTATTATTAATACTGTATACTATTAAATATTTTTATTGGCATAGTAGTGAGTCAAAATAATTTACACTGCTTTTAGGGCTTTACACTTCTGTTTTTCAGGCTTTACCCTGATCAATCACTTTGTGCCTACAGCTGTATGCTTGAACGTGTATGGAGTTTTGTGGCCATCACTACATTAAATACAAATCAGCTTTGCTGTGCGTAATTTACTGGTGATTGGCATTCGTCAAGATACACACACACATATGAAGAAAATCAGCATTTCTGAAAATTTAGTAAATCTGGCAGAAATGTTTAGTTCGAATTGGTTTATGCAAACATTTTCAGAAACAGGCCCATTGTTACGAGAAATAGGACTCACCACAGGACTTAAAGGTTCTCAGTGATAACATCCACCCTCACACTCCTGTATAATCTTGTATAATGTGGAATAAGTGCAGATTAGGTAGAAGAAGCACAGACTTCTTGGTAACAGTAACGGAAGTGGCTGGTCATCCAGCTGGTCATTAGGCCAAGTTGATGATAACCACCCAATGGACTAGTCTCTGCTTAGACAAGGGATCCCATGTCTTAACCCATAGCAGTTTGGTCTGAGGCCTGCATGGCTGCCATCCTGTCCAAATAACACATCTGCATTGCGTTCAGTAGTTCAGTAGATCCATGTTACCGGTCTATGAAATCTCATTTTCCATTTGGGACTGTATGGAACCAAGATCTTGCCGGCCATCCTGGGGTCACAAGTAGGACTCTAAGGCCTCGTTGCTGAGTCCTGCACAGGCTGGTAAGAATCAGTAGTAGAGAAGGGAAAGTGTATAATAGTAGTGAGGCTAGCGCCCTCCTGTCTCAGCAGGCTGTTCAGCTCTGCCAGGCGCAACCACAAACAACAATATGTTGATTTGGCACTGGCAAAGAAGTCCACCAGCACCTTGCCAAACCTCTTCCAGATCTGTGCCACTATCTCTGGTGCAGATGCCACTCTGCTGGACATATTATATGTGACAATGCAGTCGCTGCACCATTGTACAACAATGGCAGATGATTTGTTTCACGGGGGCCAGTCACAGATCGGCCCACCAAAGATGACCTTGTGACACCCTGATAGTTGACACAGCTGACCGTTACAATGTCGTCTGAGCAGACCAGCATGTGGTGCCATCTGAGGGAGTTGGGGGTGTGGTGTGCCTAGCACCCTCAACAGACAAGATGGTAACAGTAACGTGATACTGAAATCTGCACCTTACTACTTTATAGGGCTCCTTTCATGGAAGTAAGGTGTCAATCAGGTCTCTTACTTATCTTTGCCTTCCAAGAGAATCAGACACTGGCTGCATAATTGCAAGTCTTTTAGTATGGCAGTTTGTGGATATCCATTTGGTATAGAGGGAAGTATTAGAGTAATCTACGCAAAGTGTAAAGACAGTAGTATGGAGGACTAAATACCCACTACATAACAAGGAGATGTGAATTAACAGGAATACAGATAAATTATAAAGCTCAGCAGTAAACAGTGCATGGCAGGTCAAGAGTGAACCACTCAACAATGCTAGCAATGTATTAGCCACAAGCTCTGCTAATAAGCTGATTGGTGGGGAACGTGGAATATTTGAAGGAAAAAATGCAGCTGGAGGAACTGACTTGGTGGGGAAAATGATGAGCGTTAAGTGGCTCTCACCATGCGGTGAATAGAAAACTACTTATTGCCGACAAAGCCCAAGAGATAAATATCCACGATGAGTGGTGAGTGATTAATATATAGTGTAGGGCAGTAATGCTAGTGAAGGAAGTCTTTCTCAAAGCTATTGGACTCTAGGGAGCCCCATAGCATGCTACAAAAATGCATATTACATAAAAGATAAATAACATATTCACTGAGGTAAAAACAAATGAGAGGAGGTTATCCCCAGCTTTCAAAGACAGAGCACATGTAATTCTGATCGTGGTAACAAGTTGTTAAGTGGATAGCTCGCCATATCATTTTAATATACTTGGGCATGCGAAGAGATGAGAAGGAGAACAGGACTCATTGCTGTTCATTTAGGTGGACATGCACATAGGCAAGAAGGAGAGCAGAAATGACTGCTCTACATGACTTTGTTGGATCTGCTATTCAGGATTTACACAATGAACAGGCAGTTAGGAAAGTTTATTCATAAAACCATTATTCTAATTTATAAAAATGCATTTTTAGTCCGGTTTTATATTAATTATGCAGCATGATTCTAGCTTAAGATTTTAAAGTCTCGGCTTATTATTCATATTATTCAGTGATTACTATGAATTATTCAGTAACTACAGTAAAAGGAATAAGAAAAGTTTGTAGTTACAAGGGTGAGAAATGTAAATCTGGACCCATATTCAAATGTAATAATTCAGATAAGACATAACTTTGACACAAGTATAATGTAAAAGTGGTATATTACCCTGTTTAGCTCTTTTGTCAAAGCAGCACAAAGTCACGACTGTCTTGTTTAATGCATTACTTTCTTGTGCTGTTTTAGGTCTCTGAAACATTTGTTAGTGGACTATTTTAATACATGTAAATGCTAGCAATGATTAGATGCATTACTTGAGCTGTGATAGTGTCTTCACATGTAAACATGTTGACCAACCACACATACCATTAACAGAAAATGAGTTTGGTAACACCTCTGTACAGGATTCAAATATTAGACATTAATAATGCTGATTACTAATTATGAACTATGTATTGTAATTACATAATTCGAAATTTCCTGTATCATTCTAGCATAACGCCTAGAGGTTATTCAGTTATATACATTAAATAATATTATTCACTAACCACAGTAAAACTAATAGAAAATGTTTGTAGTTACACAATACACAATAGTGTGTAATGTAAGTCTGGACCCAGTGATGAGGGGTTAGATTAAATTTTTCCAAATGTACTGTGGCACAAATAGAATGATCGATAAGCACATGTTCCTCAGCAACATCACTTCTTAGAAACTGAGTGCTTTGTGGTTTTATTCACTTAAATTACTTCACATTGGTCTCTGCCTCTAAACACCAGCAGGGAGCAAATCAATCAAAACACATTACGCTCTTACATTTTAGACACATCTTTCCAACTGTCTGTTTTATGAACACAGAAATGACCTGAAACTCCCTCTCTAATTACACATCTGGGACAGACTTTTCACATCCATTAGTCTGTCCATTATTAGGCTGAAGCACTAACAACTGTTAGTAGCTCAAATTCATTATCCTCTATGGAGCAGCTGGGAAATCAAGAGTCTCATAACAAATAGAGCACAGTGGCTTTGTAGATAATAATGTACAATATATAATACCTGTGTGCTTACTTATGAGAGTACTCTGGTGTTTTGGCATTCAGCACAACTAGTGGTGCACAGCTGGTGCTGCACAACTGGTGGGTAATTTGATATTACTGTCAAATAAAGGGATTCATTTCCTGTTAGATATCTTTATACATATTTCTATCTGTGAAGGGAATAAAGAAACCTTCGATTTTCTGAAGATTCTGAGACCAAGACCTTGCAGAATTCAAAGCAAACACATTCATTCTCCACTCATCTGACATGGACACCACACAGCAACACAATGTAATCTTAGAAAGCATTACTTTTTCAGGTTTCATATGCTTCATATGCACATGCTCTCAGTAAATGAGCTTACATTATAATACAGACATGCAAAACAGTCTCTTGAGCCAACACTGTGATGTTTAGCAATGCACCCTTAATGAACGCTTATTGAAATTTCTAAATTAAACTGCTGTTTCTATTTACCAAATCTGCCCTGGAAGCTAGCATAATTACCTAAACTTGGCTCTCATTATATTGTTTCCTAGTTCCAAGATAAGGCAAGGGTTTTGCCGAACCCAGTTTTTAAATAACCAGGTGACGAGTTAGGTCGTAGTTTGGAACAATGTGTATGGTTTCTGACTGTGTGTGTATTTGTGTGTGCATTTACTTTGTTAGTACCTGAGAGACTAAGAGCTCACTCAGAGCATGTGTGTTTCTACTTGAAAAGAAGGAAGAAGTAGAAGTTAAGCAGGCCATAGCAGCCCAACACTGTGCTAAATTAATCATTTTCACCAAAAAATGTATGGATCCAAAGATAATTATCTAACGATCTAAAGGTTTGTTTGGTTATGATTGAGTTTTGGAGTACTTTCTACACATACTGTGGACAATATTACCATATGCATGTAGAATACCAGCATATTAAAAGATCCAGTTACAGGGACATTTCAATTACACGTACAATGGCACATCCTACACATCTATCTGCCCTGTACAGCTGCATAAATAAATACAATTAATTAAGGAATTGGGGAGTTAAAAGTCAAGAATGTAACAACACTTCTAAAGTTGCCAAATAACTGTTGCATTCATTGCACACACACACACACACACACACACACACACACACACCCCTATTATCTATAAATTAATGGGTGACCCCCTTTATTGAAGTGGTACCCTTAGGTTGTATTGAAATTTTGGTCATAATTAATTGCATAAAGAAAAAGCTATTGCTTTATGAAAAAAAAATCCTTTATAATCACTTATAAATTACTTAATAATAAATTACTTACTATAAATTACTTAATATGACTTTTTCTATTTAAAGCTGTGTGTACCAAATCTGTGCATGCGTGTTGCAGATTCAAATGTTCCTTGTCTTCATTTTTGTTATGTCCCTGGGTTATTTTGTAGCAGATCCCAAATGTAATGTACTGCAAAGTCATAATCAGCACAGTCATAATCTACACAGCATTGCTCATTATGTCATCAAATACTGTGCCCTAAATGTTTAGCTTCACCAATATTAAAAATGCAGAATATTGTAATTAGCTTGTGTTATGCCAGGTAAATAAACACACAGCAGCTTATGGCGTCTAACCGAATGCTGCTCAGACTGCGTCTGAGTCTGACCAGGTTCTTTGTTGTTGGAGTGAGCTCTGATTAATTAAACAGGAATGTTTGGTGTAGCTGTCATCCTTTGCCTATTTTGCACACAGGATGAGAGAGACTCAGAGTAATTACCATCTAAAGAGCCACTGCTTCTCTCACTATGCCATCACTTTCTTTGGCTTTTGACAAGTCAAAAGTTCTATTAACGTCATTCAGCCTGGAGGAGAAACACATGGTTCATTACACTTTATAAATAAGCAGAGTGTAATTAAAAGTGTTTGCCTGTCTTGTCACCCATGATCATTCAATAATTAGCTTACATAGTAATAGGGTTGAACTGTGAAATGAAGTCATGTTTGAGGATGTCTCTAATGTTCATACCTCTGCAGCATAACAGACAAAAGCCAGCACTACATATCTTAGAAAGGATAAAGTGAAAATGCTCTAGTGTAAGACCCTAAAATAACTGGGAATAATACAGCTGAGAAAAACATTCAAATACAGAAATTCAGGGTTATGGCATGGCTTGAATGAATATAACACATGCTGAAGTTGTCTGTTATTTATTGTTGCTTTGAGAAAATTTCCAAAACAGTGTTTCAGTCGGTCTTGGCTAGGCTTCAGGACATTACTACCTGAGTCATATTAACACAATTAGGGGAAAGACAGAACACACCGGAAGCAATATTTGCGTGATAATTGGAAAAACCATTCACTCAGACCATTCACAAAGACTTCAGGTACACTGTAGCATGCAGTCTAGACCTATTTTATTTACCTCCATCTTTTAGTGTTGTATTAGCTAAAACAATGACTCAACTGTGAATGCACAACTGTGAATGCACGAACAAAAATGTATCATAGGTAACATAAACCATAAGTCTTTAAATGCTTTTTTGGTTCATAAACATCACAATTAGAACAACAAAACTAATTAAGATGGTTTAATTAATTTAGAGAAGGATTTAGAAAATAATAATAATAAAAAAAATGATTGCCATTACCAATAAAATGAGCATAGGCATGTTTCCTCTGTTATTGACTTCAATATTGTTTTAATTACAGATTTCACTTGTGACCCATTTATAGTGCAAATATGTCCCAGGAATACCAAAATAGCTCAGAAGAGGCATATTTATATACGTTCATAAAATTAAAAGCAAGATTTTGACACACTATGAAGAATGGGTACAATAATTCCACATTTCTCTATCAAGGCTGAAATTTGCTATTACAAGCCTATTTGTTTGTAGAGCAAGAATTTATTGACTGAGATTTAAAAGAGTATTTCATTAACACATAGAGTAGTAGTCTTTTGATTTCAGTATAGAGATGTTCAGGACACAAGGCCAACTGTTCTGACTATAACTGTCATAAAGGTTTTAAAAGCATGGCTATATACGTCTCCTACTTCAGAGAGGATGCCAAATGCCCATTACTTGATTTCTGCCTTTGTGCTCTGCTTGAAAGCCAGATAAAGACTCAAATTGAAACTCATTCTATCTAAAAATCCATCTGCAGACCTGGAAAGACCACCAGATCACTTAGAACGAATGCGACTGGCGCCTGTTGAACTGCACGATTAAAAAGAGAGAGGCTTTTAGCACTTTTAGTACAATCATTTCATAAAAATGCTAGGAGTGGGCCATCAGTGTTCTGCCATTGACAGTAATTACAGGAAATCTGGTGGATGTTTCAGGTAACAGGGTGATGATTAAAAGTAACCTAAATTGGTACGCAGTACCAGCAAACATCTGGTGAATAGACACTGTGTGTATATGCTGTTGGTCTGAAGTATGACCTCAAGATAAGGGCCAAATACTTTATCCTTTGTCCACCAGAGATGATTGTTGTTTCACGGCTCCCAGAATCTTCAGCCACTAGATATTCCCACTTCACCAATCTCTTCCAGTCACCCACATTCAAGTTTTTTTCGTGCAAGATTACATGAACTTTGTATTATAAGGTTCTATTGAGTGAAGCTTCTAGCTGTTTTGAGATTATAGGTTATTAGATTTTGAACTAGTATAATGTCTAAGTACTGTTATCTACATTTCTAGCTCAACAAGGTCTATATTTCAAGGTTAATTCAAATGTATATTAAGAAAATTTTGAGACAGTTAGATTTTTGAACACAGAGAGAGCCATATTATCAGTCTATCTGAGAGTTTCTCTTCCATGTATCTCAATAGCTGATAAACGGTTGAGAGATTCAAAAAGATTTTCCCTAAGTAAGATATTTTTACCTTAAATATATATTTTAAAACATTAACTAGTCATATCAAAATACAGTAGAATATACATGTTTCTGTGCAACTACACATACTGTACATGTGTCTTTTAACCTCTCAGGAAGGGTCAGATTAATAAGTGCATTGCATGCGGATAACTAATACTGGTAATATTTAATATTAATATTATCTGTTGTTAGTTCTTTTTGCTGTGCCGAAAACCTTGCTGAAGAATTCTTGCACATTGTAAGAACAGAGAGTATGGAGACCACGACCAATCCTGTTTTTTTGTTACCCCATTTTCTCTCAATTTTGTCATTTTACCAATTCCCACCCACTAGCTAGCTCTTCCATATCACACGACAGGCACCAAATGGGGAAGGTGAGGGCAAACGTGTACTTTCTCGGAGACACATGATTCCAATCGCTGCATCTTTTAGAACTGTTGCTTATGCTACATCACAGGCAGCTGAAGACACTGGGGAAAGCGCTAACTTCTCTCTTCCCATGACTGTCTAGTGTTGCTCTGATTAGAGAGTATGGCATCTTTCTCATCCAAAGAGCATGGCTAGTTTGGCTCTCTTGGACTCTGGGCAAAGGATTGGGATAGAGTGAACCCTTTTCTGCTATGCCTCTTGCCAGGAGCCCCTACCAGTCCTGTTTTGTACACCTTTTTTTACTTGCACTGAGCATATGCCATACTGATGCTTTGAGTCTGCTCTTCTATCAGAGTGTAAACAAAATGTGAACATTGATCAGTCATGACCAGTTTTGTTGCATATTCATAGCTGGATGATGAATGACTAGCAGATAGATATCTATAAAACTAAATGTATCTGTAGGTTTGGAACTAGAACTTTTTAAATATTACACTATAAACTTGAAAAGAAAAAATATCTCAACCGAATGAAGTATGACCTGGTGAGGAAGTTCATGTGAAGTTTATGTGGTTAACTAATTTTTACACAACACAGCACACTGCAACTTACAACAGTAGGGTCCCCATTTACATTATTTTAAGGCTCATTGTCCTTAGATCTGTTACTGACATACTACGCATATTTACACATCCAAATAGGCAATTACATCAATCAACCCTTAAGAAATGTTCTACTTCAAGATGAAGTTCTAGCTCACATTTTTGAAGCCGCGGTAGAGAATTTGTAGCTCTTTGCGAGAGAAGCGGGTCTGGGCCTCCAGCTGCTCCAGGCCTTCAGGCCGATGGCGCACAGCTGACAGCTCCAGCTCATCCTCAGCACTGTCTGTAGAAGACAACAATATACACATGCATCAATTTCACTGAGGCTTTTCTCTGGATAACAGCATGACTGCTAAAAATCTGATGAAGTTTAAGATATCACAGAAGGGCCATTAGCAGCTGAGACTAATAATTGATCATAACCACTGCTGTCATATATACAAGTGATTATAGAAGTAGATGAACATCTGTAATTCTCACCGCAGGGTGCCATGTACCTTCTCAGCATTTTCCCTTAAATTTTAGAAACCTGTCACTCAGCCTTGTCCTTAATTCCGAAGCAAACATGCTGAGTGTTTTGGAGCGACTGAACTAAGCTGTAATGATGGTAACTTGTTCCCACTATATGTTTGTGTGGGACAAAATACCACTTTCTCCCGCTCACACATTCTGACCCCTGCCAGCAGTTATTTTTGTTTATATCCACCTGTGTTATGTTCTAATAAGCTGATTGGTTCTGTTTCGCAAAATATAAACAAATAAGTGATCCTGATCAAGATAAGGCAGATGAATAAATGAATCCACAAACCCAAACATAAATTGTCTCCACTGCAGTTTTAAAACCACATATTGCATAGTTCAAGTAAGTTTACTTGCCATATGAATTAGCCAGTGAAAACCTCCAAATGTGCAATACATTTATCTTTTTTATCATCTTGTTTTGGGTACTGATAGCTTTTTTGTACATCTGCTGGCTTCATGCTGACAATGCATTTCTGTTCCTAGGGAATGACATTATGAAATAACAAAATTATGATTTTTTTTTTTTTAAAAAGGATTTTGTTTATATAAAGTTACACTTTTAATGGGGATTTACTGAATTCTTTTGGAAACTTCTTTCTATGACTCACATACTGTAGCACCCACTCTATCCTGCATGAAAGTAAAAACATTTCACTCCTTTGACTTTTTGGTTTGGCCTCACATGAGCCCAGACCAGATGCACATGTACAAGTTCCACTGTCTAGTAGATTTGTGCATTACATTGGTCACTTGCGTTAGAATATGTACAGTAAAACAGTTATGCCAAACCCCTGAAAATGAAACATCATGTGTAGACCAAAATATCAAACACTCAGTCACTTCAGACTTTCAATGTTTCTTGTACATGTGAAGTCACTAAGCAATCAGACACTCTTACATATGCATACTCATTCTTCAAAGAATTGGTCTGATATTCAGCAACTTGAAACCACTGCTGCATAAATTCAGTCAATCTGTGTATTTAGGGATTTGTTAATTAGCCAATTATTCAAGTTCTTTGATGCTGGGAGTGCTTAACCATTTTTTCTTTTTAGAAGATTAATCTTTCTCTTTGAGATTGGCATTTTAGACAGTGAATATGTAATAATTATTTTGAAATAAAATGTTATGAATAGAAAATCAAGTATACTGAGATCAATAATTATTACTTTGAAAGCAAACACGAGTGGTTTTTGGGCATTTGACACAAAGTAATCGGTGGGTGGAAATGTCCTTCCTGGTCAGTGTTCAAAATATATCTTCTCTCTTACTGCTCCAGTGTGTCTTACTGCCTTCACATCCCATTAGACACCTGATAAAAGCTAAAATGAGTTCAGTGCAAACAGCCAGCTCTCTTCAGCTGTTATCAGACCTGATAGTCCAGGGCTTTTGGGTTGGTAAGAGGCACTGAACCATAAAGCATATCACCATGGTAGTGAGGTCTCTCACAAGTACAGCAGTATGACTCAGACGACCAGTTAAAGGGCCATATGAGTCTTTTTACTGACGGCTGGTGTGTTATGCTTCAAGTACAGCAAGTGACTCAGTCACCTTAGCATAAAATGCAAGGGGGAAACAATGAATTGAAATTTCAGATCGAATATAATTCTTCTAAACTCAGCTTTCTTTGTTTCATTTAAGCAAAATTGTTCTAATAGTGAAGAGGGAAGATGTTTAGTGAGTAAAATAATTACATAATTATTTAAACTTCTGTGCCATTACTTTGTGCTCAGTGAATTTAATTGTACAGAACAGTAACCAAAGATTTGCTATGACCAAAATTTGTTTAAAATCTAAATCAAGGTTATAATTAGTATTAATAGCACTTAAGTGCTAGTTAAAAACTAATTATTACCTTACAGCAAGGGCTAACTTCCACTGGCACCACTATCAGCATGCTGTTGAATGGTATAGTAGGTAATGTATAAAACTGTTAATTAAGAGAAAATAGACCAACATGTTGATGAAAAAAGGTTTAAAAAGTCAATTCAGAATTTCATTACAAAATTAAAAGTCATTCAGGGTGGATCTTTCCTTTAAAGTCCCAGTTTATTATTTATTTATTCATTTTAGAGAAGGTGATGTAGTGTTTATTTTTAACTCGTATGAATTTTTAAATAAGTACAGTGAAAATAATAGAAAAGGTTTGTAGTAATGAGAGTGAATAACGAGGAATCTCTGGACCTGTTGATAAGGTCTGGGAGTTTAAGGGGTTAAAACAGTTGTTTAAAGATTAATATGCAAGTTGTACAGGGTGGAAAAAGCCCCTTCTTATTATTCAGTAATTCACTTTATAGCAAGTTATTTAGTAATTACTATGAATTATTCACCAACTACAGTGAAAATAATAATAAAAAAAGGTTTGTAGTAAGAATAAGGAAAGTCTGGATGTGCTGATGGGATTTAGGGGTTTAAGGGGTTAAAGCAGTTGCTTAAAGGGTGAACATTTGTTTCTTGATAAAGGCAAACATGAAAACAAATATCCTTTCGTTGTCAAGTCCACTGATCTCCAGACCGTTGAAAAATACAGGCCTGGCAGATAACAGAGCACCCATCTGTATGATAAGACCTGAATCCTAACTATATAATATAACACAACCATGGTACACCAGATACATAAACAGAGAGAAGAGAGAATGCATAAAGTTGAGAGAGAGACAGATAAAAACCAGTCTATGAAGAAATAGAGACTGATAAAGCCAAAAGAACAGTGCAGTGAGAGGAGACGTGAGCTCGGAGAACTTGCTTTGCATAGTGGGAGACGGCTTTATGGCAGAGGAGCAGAGGAAGAGCTTGCGGAAACGTGCTCCGACTCCACTCCTGCCACCTCTCTGAAGACAGAAAGAACCTAGAAGATACACCAGGAGCATCGGCATGGTTAGCAATAGGACATGAAACATGCTTGGCAGGTGGCTCTGAAGTGGGAATGACAGGTTTCCACTGAGATTGGAATCAGACATAGTTAATAAGGCATTGATGAATGAGTGTTGAGTGGCAAAGAGAATTTGCTGTTAGTCAGAACCAAGAGGAAAATGTGCCATGCTTAGCAATCTTTAGCAAGACAACGCTAGTCTAGTGAAAACAGTCCCCTCGGACAATATTGGAATGGCAAGGCCAATTCTTTTGTTCTTGCTATACACTGAAGACTTTTGGGTTTGAGATCAGAATTTCAGCTTTCATTTCCTAATATTTACATCTAGAATTGTTAACCAGTGAAGAACATGCCACCTTTGGTGGCAGACCACCCAATTTTGAGCAAATTTATTGGAGCAGATCAGAATCAGAATCCAAAAGAGCTTTATTGCCAGATGTGCTCGCACACACAAGGAATGTAACTTGGTGAGTGAAACTTCCAATACAGACACAAACATGACAGCAAGACACATAGTAATAAGATTAAAAAGATGTATAGAAGACACAATAAGGCTTAATACAGAATATATCTGGTACAGATTCTATGTACAGCTATGCAAGGGATAATGCAATATGCAGAAGTTAGGGGTATATACAGTTAATAGAAGAAATAGGAGTGAATTTACAATTGCACATAAGGTAATATCCACAGTGAAAAATTGCACTAAGAGCATCCATAGGCACAATTAACTGTTCATGAGGGAGATGGCCTGTGGGGAAAAAGCTGCTCTTGTGTCTAGATGTTCTGGTGCTCAGTGCTCTGTAGTGCCAGCCAGAGGGCAGCAGTTAAAAGAAGCTGTGGCCAGGGTGAGTGGGGTCTGAAATGATTTTTTCTGCCTGTTTCCTCATTCTGGAAGTGTATAGTTCCTGGAGGGAGGGCAGAGGAGCACCAATAATCCTCTCAGCAGTCCGGACTGTCTGTTGTAATCTTATGGCTGATTTTGTAGCTGAACCAAACCAGACAGTTATTGAAATGCACAGGACAGACTCAAAGAGAGATGAGTAGAACTGGGTCGGCAGCTCCTGTGGCAGGTTGATCTTCCTCGGTTGGCGAAGGAAGTACAGCCAACACAATGGAGTCTATGTGGGTCTCCCATTTAAGATCCTCTGAGATGGTAAAGCCCAGGAACCTGAAGGACTCCATGGTGGCCACAGTGCTGTCCAGGATGGTGGGGGGAGTGCTGGGGAGTTCCTCCTGAAGTCCATGATCATCTCGACGTTGTTGAGCAACTTCACTAGCTTCTGTCTGTCTGTTAGAAAGTGGGTGATCCACTGACAGATGGCGGTTGGCACAGAGAGCTGGGTTAATTTAGACAGGAGGAGATCTGGGATGATGGTATCGAAAGCCGAACTGAAGTCCACAAATAGGATCCTTGCATAAGTCCCTGGTCTCTTGAGGTGTTGCATGATGTAATGCAGTCTGCATCATCCACTGACCTGTTTTGTTCAGTAAGCAAACTGAAAAGGGTCCAGTAAAGGTCCAATGATGTCCTTCAGGTGTTCCAACAATGGTCTCTCAAATGATTTCATGACCACAGATGTCAAAACAAGATGTCTGTAGTCATGCAGCCCTGTGATCTTCGGTTTCTTTGAGACAGGGATGATGTTGGAGTGTTTGCTTTTCTCCCATAGACAGCTCTTAGTTCTTCATGTTGGTTTATCCTTTTTAAAAACAAATGAAGTCTTCACAGGTGAAACCCCAGGCTCAGACCAAGAGTAGACATTTACAGCTATTAACTGTTTAAACAATCAATCTAACATGGCACACTTGGGCAACAAGAAACACCTGTCAGTCACATGTTCCAATATTTTTGATCACAGGTTGGTTCAAACAAAATGTGCCATGTTCTAAGTTGTTTAACACATCTAGATATAAATATCAGGAAATGAAAGCTGACATTCTGTTGTCTGACATCAACTGACATCTATTGTCTCATATTCTTCTTTTAATCTCATATGTGTGTATATATATATATATATATATATATATATATATATATATATATATATATATGTGTGTGTGTGTGTGTGTGTGTGTGTGTGTGTGTGTGCATGACTTTGACAACTTTCAGAGGCCTTCTGAGGCACTGCACAGCCATAAATTTAGAAAATGCCTGTGCACATAACATTTCTCCATTGCAATGGAAGAATAGCCTGTTTTATATAAGGTTTATGTTTTGTCTCTTTTCATTTTCTTTCTCCATTTCATTTTTGTGGCCTACACTTTGACACTTTGAAGTGCATAACTCTTTTTACGTTTGCCTGTGCAAATATATCCTACCTCACCTAGGGTGCTAGCATCAGTGGTTTTAGCAAAGCAGGATGGTAAAGCCCTACGTGACCCAGAAGCACTGCTGAAAATCCCACTATAAGGCTTTAAAGATAGAGTGGGCATGAGGCGATGAGCTTTCCTTCGCAGCTAGCCATCCATCACCCCACACCTGCTCAATTATCAGAGCAACACAGATAGTGAGGAAAAAGACACTGTGATGGAGTAGATGTCAGAGCTGAAAGGATGGTAAACTATTTTGGCAGCTATGTGGAATCATTTAAAGAGCAGATAATTGGAGATTGCTCAAATCATTATTTGGCATGAATGCAGGTCGAGCTTGGAATCCCTCCTACATTGTTTGGCTGGTTGTCAGCAGTGGGCCAGAGTAGGGTAAATTGAAGTATGTGTATTATCAGTGTTAACTGACATTACAATGAAATTCTCTGAAAAAGCAAAAACATTCATTTCTTTTTACAGTGTCTCTGATGTTATGTTAAGTTAAAAATGTCATATACTACAGATGAATAAGGCTATAGTTCATTATTAACAAACCTTGCTCATCAGACAGAAAATATATATTTACCTACATGCAGCAGCTTTTAAATCATGCATACTCATTCACACTATCACTGCCTTTAACAGTGCATAGAGTGGCTGGTGATAAGTTCAAGCAACACAAACTAAATCAAATAAACATATTCATGATGCTTAAATACTGAAAAATGACAAGAGGAAACTTTCCAAGAGGAAATGATGTCTTAATGATGTCTTTCATGAAGCTGTATCTAACAAGAAAACATGCCTGACATCATTCAATAAAACAAGAGAAAGTTGTCATGATGTACTTTTGCCATTCTGTGAAGAAGCCTTGCTAAAATTAGAGAGAATTCATAAAGTCTAGATAGACAGTATGTGAAATGTCAGTACATGACTCAACCTGATCTTTAACCCTCACCATATAAACGTCACCACTGTCCAGAACACGGATGTTAAGGTAGAAATTAAGTCAGAGACTCTGAACACTTCACAGACAGAGGAATAAATATTTGGGTGATGATCACAGCTACCTGTGTAAATTAATAAAACATGTTTGTGCATCAGAGTTCTCTTGTAAGTTTATCGATAAATCCGCATATGCTATACAAGTGAGGAAGACACATGTATCAACTACAACACCCTAAGAAAGCAAGTTATTCTGTTTTATTGATTAAATGCCCTTTAACAAGGTTTCAGTCCATCTGTGCATTGCATGTGTACAGTCAACCCCAGAATTATTGGCACCCTTCAAGAGAAAATTTGTGTAATTTAAAAAAAAAAAATTCATACAATGATAGGTGAAACTACTTACTGTTCCTTTAACAAAAAATTACAATTTTTTTTACTTTTTTTTTTTTTTTTCGCTCACAACCATGCAGTGTGGTATTATTGGTACCTCCAAGAATTTTTAAAATGATCATTCTTGAGAAAAACAAATTCTTGTAATCTCCACAAAACTGGTACTGCCTTTGACCATTTTATATTCCAGCTTCCCTAGAGTCTAATCCCTTAGACATCCAACACCACAGGGGGAAACCCAAACAGATATCAACACAAAAAAAGTTGTTGAGATGAATAGATGTGATAATGGATTTAAAAACTAGGCAGTTAACAGAAAATAGGTTGCCAGGATGCATGAGCCCCTCGCTGATGTCAGGTATTGCCAAGGTTCAACTATTGGATATATTATAACAATGTGATTTTGGAAGGGATGTATGAAAGAAGCCCTTCCTCAAAGAAGCCCACACAAAGAAGCTCCTGAGCTTGAAGCAAGTATCACTGGAGCTACAAACAGAATATTTCGCTGCACAGAAAAGCACCAGATATCCAATGTAGAATATGGTGATAGAGCCGTTTTTCAGCTAGTCATCCAGGGCTTCTTGTAAAGATTAAGGGCCCAAAATCTGGTTCACTCTTTCAGGAGGTTAAGATTTGACCATAGATGGCTCTTTTAATAAGATAATCTTCCCAAACATACACCCAAATCAATTGGGAAATGGTTGTGGGACATAAAATAAGTGTTTCCCAATGGCCAACTCGGTTTCTGGGTTTGAATCCTACTGAAAACATGTTGTTTGAATTGAAGAAGGAAGGCCACATGCACAAACCGAAGACTATAAAGGATCTTAAAATGTTCATTAACAAGCTGTCCCTCTACAAGTTTTCTCTAAACTTATTAGACATTCCAGGAAGAGGTTTAGTGCTATATTCTCTCCAGGGGAGGCTTCAGCAATTAATTGGTAAAACCACTGTTTTGTAGACAAAAAGGCACTACTTAAGAAACTTTGGAAAAATATTGTGTTCAAATAAAACTGTACAATCAAAATATCCCTAACTATGTCTATTTTTTTATTTTATAATGTCAAGCCAGTATGGCATGCTGGAGCTGACTACACCAAACCAATTCCCCACTCAGTGGAGGGTTGTGCTGATTTCAGGTGCTGGGTTTGCTCTTCAGCACATAGACATACTGTCCAGAGCAGCAGTTTTCTTCAGAACATTGATGATTGTTATTATTAGGACTAGATGGCCACCGAACTAACCACACTGTATGCCATCCTTTAAAGAACTGCACAATGATGCAATTGTTACTTCCTACAGTACTTCATCAAACACCCTAAAAAGTTCTTCAGTTTGTTGCACTGGTAAAACCTTAAAGATTCTATGTAAAATCTACAACAGAAGATTTCTTTTTCAGAAAAGGTTCAAGGTAGAACCTCTTTACAAAGCTAGATGTGTTCAACATCCATAACCCTTGAGGAACTCTCTCTCTTTTTTTTTTAAGTGTGCTTGATAAATGATAATGAAACGCTTAGCTAAAGTAGGCAGGGTTAGCACCTTAGTTTGAAATTAAAAGCCTGGGGTTGTCAGGGAACAGCTCACATTTAAAGAATGTCTGGTTTAGACCAAACCAATGAGGTTGATGTACGTACTCCAGAACCCCTATCAGTTTGAAAACCATAGCCTGTGTAAAAAAAAACCCATGCAGGCATTGACATAGTAAATTACTTATGGAGCTTTGTAATTATATAATAAAATGTTAAGTCAGCTACAATATATGCTGTATTTATGAGTCTGGATAGTTTCGTTTTTCTGCACTTCAACATCTCTGAGTTCAGAGTGGATTTACAACTTTCCACTTCCTGCTGGCATCCATCAGATTTCTCATGGCTTTTCCACATATATTATGTACATAGTCTGGGCCAATGATGCATCCAAGATCTTTGGGTCTCCATTACTGTGTATTGTGTGATTTACAAAGTTTAATGCTCCACAAAGGTCCCTGCCTGTTAGAAATTTATGATCTAATTTACGATCTGTTCTCAGACATAACCACCTGCCTATGGCATCAACAGCAGATACGGTTAGAGCACATGCCCTGGTGAGCCACAATTCAAAAAACCCAGTGGGTATTTAAAAAGCTACAACTGAGAGTGATGTAAAAGTACTTCATGAGCACTGCAGGAAGGCAGAAACAATATAATCACCCCTTACTGAGGGCATGTACATCACATTTACCTGTAGGAAACAATGCCTAATGCCATTCAATGACTATGCCTTAGTTGTTTGTGTTTAAAAGCCTTATATTCACTTATAGTCACTGATGTTTAGGATGTTTAGTTTCAAATTCCAGACCAAACCGTGCTTATGGAACTGCTCCAGCAAAGTAGCTAAACTAATTCAAGGTAATTTCTCTGACAGAAGGTTTGATGGTTGTAATTTTTGTTTCTTTAATGTAATTAGCTGTCAAAGACACATGGATATACACTGCACACTCTTTCTCACTATTAATGAGAGCAATTGCACTGTATAATTCCTGCTCAGTCTTTGGCTCTGTGCATAGAGCCTTCCATCTCAGTAACTGGCAGAGTCATAAACGAGAGAATAAATGAGCATAAAATGAGGTGTCTGATTAGCAGAGCACTTGATCCGTACACCTCCAGCTGGACTTTGGAAAATGACAAAGAATTTGACTGCTAATTGACAAATTGTGCAGGTGTTCAAAAATTAAAAATCCAGGATCACATCTGTTCTGCTCAGAGATGGACCAGCAAAGACACACGCACACATACTAAGCCTCCAGAGACATACTCACAAAAAAACTCGTTTAGTGCCGGGTCTAGAGTGCAGAAACTCATTCACCCAGCATTCTGTGCCAAATATAACATATAATGAACACATAATGTAAACTGTGAGATGGTTTATTCTATAGACTGGAAGCCTGTCAAGAAGAGGAACTAATGCTTACATTAAATGAAAAATTGCCTTACGTTTTTACCTGGAGAAGAACATAAAGAACATAGGGAGAAAAAAAAATATATATATATATATATATATATATATATATATATATATATATATATATATATATATATATATATATATATATATACACACACACACACACACACACACAGTAGATTCTGGAGAACACTATGATACAGGAATAATACAACCTTTTACAACCATTCTTTAAACTAATTTGTGGTGAAGTGGAGGAACTCTCAATTATGAGTACCAACAATGTGGGAGCAACACCCTTCAAGTTATGTGTTAATATGAAGTTCTCAATGCTGATATATGGAGATGTATGCGTCTGTTTCTGTTCTAAGAGACTGAGCTTAAGTTCTCAGTCTTTCAGGCTTGTCACTTCAAAATAAAATGAAAATGTCAAAATGAACAAATTTTTCTTTAATAATCAAACGTACATATACACAGCAGTTAATAAATACCTTGACTGAAGCAATGAAATTAAAAAGAAATAAACATTCTTTTCTATTAGGCAGTGTTGCATTGCATTCTGTCTTCACTTGGATAAAGTTATAGGAGAAAGAGAAACATCTGAAGTTACTTCACATTTTAGGCTAATTAATATTACCATGACAACTAGTAAATAACTTGGGTCTGGAGTATATGATTGTGTGTGTGTATGGTGCCCTGCGATGAACCAAAGTCCCAAGTTTGTTGTGCTTGACTTAACCAGTTCTTTCAGACAGAATAGTTGATCCAATAGCAGGACTGAAGCAAGAAGCTTATCTGTTCAGTGATAAATCAGTTTTAGAAGTACATGGATGGAATCTATAAAAGCAGACATGCAGAATGACAAATAGTGTAGGTATACAAACTATGCACCTCTCATAAGGTTAGTCAGCCACACTGCATGTGTGCTGATGTATTGTATATTCCGTGAGTGCGTAGAGGGCTGACTTTAAAATTAGAGATGAGTGACAGGAGGGAGCTGCCAAAAGCCAAACTTTAATAAAGCACAGATGGTCACTAGAGATGTCTCGCATTTCTAAACTGTTAACTACGAGTGACAAAAACACACAGACAAACACAGCCATCATAGCCTCCATGGGCAATTCCCCTCCAAGTCACCAGAGGGCAACTACCCTCATAGTTTGAATATCTTCCTTGGTTGTTTCACTGATTTCCTCTACACACCTGTCTTGTGTTTCGCTTGATTAGTTCCCCTTTATAAGTTCGGTGTTTAGTTGCTTGGTTTTGTTATTTGTTGTGGTTATGTGAATTGTTTTTCCAGCTCTTTGAATGGTGCTGTGACTAATTATTTTGTTTAGTTTACGCTTTGTTTAAAAAAAGAAAGAAAGAAAGAAAGAAAGAAAGAAACCTGCACCTGCATCCACCTACCTGGGTTTGTTACAACATCTTTAACACCCCAGTGTGAAAGCCTTAGATAGGGTGCAAACTCTACACAGAAGCACCATAAAGTCCTTGACTTTATAGTAGCATATTTTAATAGAGAATAGCTTTGACCAGCAAAGTTCAACAGACTTAACTGGCATCAGTTCATAGCTGAGAAAATGATGAACCATAATTAGTGGTATGCTATGTAATGACAGGGCATAATTCATTACAATCCATGATCCAAAACACATTAACTGAGGGCAATATACGAAACTGGCAAGAACATAAATGATGGCTTATGAAGAAATTATCTCAGTGGTAGAAAATTAGTATATTATTTAAAAATACTGCCTAATTAAAACAAGCTTTTAGAATAGTATCATTGACAAGAATATTGACTGAAAAGGCTGGTTTAAACCCCCATAATATGTGATGCACTGAAAGAATCCAATATGAAGAGGGAATATTGATGTAAGGCTCTACATGTAGTCTCAAATGAAAAAGCACTTCGTTGCTTGCCTACACATAAAGCTTAATTTGATTCTTATGGCTTGCATAATAGCAACAATTTTGTACCATGATTACAGCTTATGATGTGCATGATAAAAAGTAGGATCGCTTATAAATTATGAATAAACATATTATTTGGGATTTTACAGTTAGAAATTGGCTCACTTAAATGTAAACAAAATTTGAGCCCTATGTTCTCACTGAAAGAAATAATGTATCAGCTGCTGACTTCAAATATTTCAAAAAGTAATTAAAAGGTCATTAAAGTTTTGTCCAATCACAGAAACAGTACACATTGTTAAAATCATTTGATGAATTACTTGTCCCAGACATACTGTCATTCAGCTTTTAAGACTGCATCTCATATATCACTTAATAAGAGAAAATGCAAAGTCCCCTTTAATAAACAAAGCCACAAACAAGCATCAGCACTTTAAGAAAACACACTGACCCTTTAAGATAAAGAAGCTGAGCTTTGAAAAACCCAGTGCGGTAGAAAACTGGGCTAAAATTAGATATGCAATTATCAAGGAAATTTAAATGGAGATGAGACAAATTCACTCAGGGCTAGACATAATAAACACTCCAAATATCCTGAACAAGGAGAAGTAGAAAAACATAATTTTAAACTATAAAGTGTAAACAAAATATAATTCAAAATTGATCATTCAGAATGATAGACTATTAGCTAACATATAAACACACCTTCAGCCTACATTTAACACAGAGGATTTGTTGGGACAGGTTATTCCACTTTTAGCTTTGCAATTAAACTAGAGATTGATGCTAACACAGACTGTTTTGATGAAAATTTTGAATTTGTCCCTTAGGCTCCAATCTTGAAAGACTCCTTTGCATCCCATTTTTAAATATATGTGGTAGGAGATACCAGTGGTTACAAAATCGTGTGTCAAAGCCAGTCATATTGAAATGGTGCAAGAAAACATGTATGATGTCTAACAAAGGTTTAATCCACATAGAGCAGAATCCTTTAGATTAATTTTGAGTCGTGTTTCTCAACAAAATGGAGCCATTTTTTTTGTTTAGGCATCAAAGCTAAGCTATGACATGTCTGGCATTTAAAGCAATCAGTTTTGCTGTTGTACAATCTGTGGTCTGAATGCTTGCATTTAGCTATGCTGTAAGCCTATGGCATTGTGAATGTAGGGACTGCTATATAAAGAATGCATTAGGAATAAAATCACTGAGTATTGTGCTATAGGTTGGCTTTACCTTTCTCAGTACTCCTAAATCCAACTGAACAGTCCACTTCTAGTGCGTCTTCCCCTTAATGTGGATTGATAATCAGAAATAAGATGTAGGGCCTCATAACTGTGTGTATTCCTGCTGCACACCTTAGTAAAACTGATGAGAATGTCTTTCAGTTCACTTGAATCTAACCGCTGAGAACCTCTCCTTACTGTTCATTTCTCTGGGCAGGACAGCCATTAGCATCCATTAAGTCCCTGTAATTCTAATGGATTGAAACAGTCCTCACTTAAGCTTCCACAAATGTGTGGGTCAACCTTCTACTGGCTGTCTGATTATAGCTAAAACCACCTGAGGGGAAGCACAGAAACTAAACTAGAAAGGTCATGTCAGTCTTTTACCCAATGCCTAAAACCACTAAGCTTGAATTAAAGATTGGAAAAAGTTGCTGAAAACACATTGCCCTTTATGTTGTGTGCAATAAAAGCATCAATAACTTACATTTACACATAAATGTAGTTGCTTACCTCTCATACTAATACATTACTGTGAAATGGCTATGAAGCTTTTACTGTGACAGGCTATGAAGCATGTCAAAAGGTGTAAGAAGATTAACTATAGATACTGTTGCACAAAATAGAGGTAAACAAAATGCTTAATTTCACTTTCATGAGTGGGTTGTCTAAAAAAATATAAAAATTAAAATAAGCCAGCAATCTCAAATACCAGCTTGCCGAAGTCAAAGTTCCACCGCACTGTTCTGCACAATGGATCATGTGTCCCACTTGGCTACGACACTCAAGAAGCTCAACTGTGTAGCCTTTTCTGTTCACATATATGAATTCATTAAAATTATGTTTTAACACGTGTGCAATCTTTTCACTAAATTATATTTAGAAAACCTAATCCCGCTTAATAACATCAGCATAATTGACAAAGCAATTGCTGGGCAATTGGGCAGTGGTAGCTCAGTGGTTAGGATGTTGGGCTACTGATTGGAAGGTCATGAGTTCAATCCCCAGCACTGCCAAGCTGCCACTGCTGGGCCCTTGAGCAAGGCCCTTAACCCTCAACTGCTCAGTTGTATAAATAAGATAAATGTAAGTCGCTCTGGATAAGGGCGTCTGCCAAATGCTGTAAATGTAAATGCTGGCTGTGGTGTTGATAACAAGGTGTAGACAGGGGACAGATGAAATGTAGTCAACCTAAAGATTGACTGGGATGATGCAGAAAGTGACTGATATCGGCTTGCTTGAAGATTCAGCACGTGCAGCTTTGCCCAGGGAACTCTCTTTGCTGAGATTGATGAGTGGCTCATCAGTTGATTTTGTTTGACCAGTGCAATTTTAGTTGATCTCCGCCAGCAGCTTGTTCCACTTTTGGAGAGGCCAAAAAACACAAAGGAAAAGACAACAATAATGCGGTATTTTCACACCATGTTGTCTTGTTGTCTTTTCCAAAAGTGGAACAAGCTGCTGGCGGAGATCAACTAAAATTGCACTGGTCAAACAAAATCAACTGATGAGCCACTCATCAATCTCAGCAAAGAGAGTTCCCTGGGCAAAGCTGCATGTGCCAAATCTTCATCCATCATCCCAATCAATCTTTTAGATGTGCCTTTTATGATTTTACTTTACATTTCATCTGTCCCCTGTCTACACGTTGTTGTCAACACCACAGCAAGCAATTACTTTGTCAGTTATGCTGATGTTATTAAGTGGGATGAGAGTACCTCATAATCATTTTACATGCTATTAGACTTTTCTACCACTTGGGGGTTTCTGCATAGGCATGTGATAAATCACATTCTATACATAGAAATGTGCGCATGCGTGAGGTAAGATTTGCCAGTCATTCAAGTGGCTTCAGCAGTTCTTAAGTGATGAATTTCTTCAAGATTATAACATTGTTCAGTTGCTACGATTTGCATAAAGTTTCTGTGTTAATAAGAGGCCCTGAGTTTGTATTTTGTATACTGTTATGGAAACACTGACTATGAAACTACTGACAAACCAAGTCTTTATTTCAATTAGGGCGGCAAAATTAATAGTATTTCAGTCATGATCCTGATTTCTGTTTTTCTTAGTTGGGTTGAGGTGTGTGTGTGTGTTTTTTTAAATAATCAATTCCATAACTGGAGAGCTTAACTGAAAATAGAAAGAATTACATAATTTGCTTATTGGTTATTGCTTACGTTTTGAGTGTGGTACATTAAATCAAATGATGTGCCAGCAGATCCTGACTTATATTCCTCACTCCTATAACTTTACAGCTTTTGCTAATAATTTCACTGTAGTTACTAAATATTTTATAGTAGTCAGTTTAGTATTGCAAGCTCCTGGTTGTGTTTTAGCCCAACTGTCTGGTTGCTTTCTACAGTACAATAATTGCGGTTTCAAGAATGAGCAAAACAACCATGATGATCATTACTAACATTATTACTCAGCCTTAATTTCCATTAAGTAAGGAACAAAGCACACATAAAATGTACTTTGGATTTAGTGGAATCAGACTGAATCTTCAACGTCCGAAAATGGCAACACATCACAGATTTTGCAAACAAATTGTGAATCAAACTGTGCTTTTTGAATGAAACTGCTGGTTCTGTTTTCTCAGGGATGGTTCTCTTTTGTCCTACTCCCTGTCCCATTCTATAACTGAGGTTCATCATAGTTTCCTAGTTTCCTGAGGCAAGTGTAAAAATGATATGAGAAGTGTGGACCTTTCTTCGTATCTATGATGATAGAGAACCATTTGCTGTCACAACTTATTTGGCTTCATGGTGTGAAATCACCTTTACAAGTGAAGACTTTCCAGATTGTCAGGCAGACAATATAATTTCTTACAGACTCTACATTTTAAAAAATAAATCTTGTTCATCCATGTCTTTTTCTTTAGCTTCAAAGAGGCTACAAGACGTTACAATGAAACACATTTTTATAAGGACAGCCATTGTACAAACTGTGTGTCTCTGCTAATAATCTGCCTACTCGTTCATGACATCATTTTATAAAAAGGAAAAAGAACACAATATGACTAAGGTGAAGAAAAGGTCCTCTCAGGCATATAAGCTTCTGACAGGCCATTATCATAACTCATCTCCTGTGGCTCTTTAGTGTACAGTTCACACTCAAAGGTCTGTCAGAGACTTGTGAATCTTCTGCAAGGACGTGTCTAAGACAAAGGCCAGGAGAAAGGGTGCTGTGGCCATCACGCATGCAGTGCCCCCTCTGTTAATGGCTGGCGCCACTGTTAATCTGACATAAGCATCCTCTGTATTCATGGTGTGTGTGTGTGTTTATATGCACAAGTACTCCGCTAAGCTAGGCAATATTTATTTTCACTGACACACCAATTAGTCCTCAGTCCACAGTTTCAGTGAGGGCTATGAGACAATGGCTCTGTTTAGATCCAAGCTTCTGGGCCACACACAAATCAAGTAGGCATTATAACATTCATAATGTCCTGCCAGGAATACATAAGACTGGTTGGTTAATAATGGCTTAAATATTCAATTAAATTTTATAAATATGAAAAGTTTTTCCTTTTTTGAAATTTTAGGTCTCCTCTCCAGTAGTGTAAACAGTCACTCCCAGACGGATCACATCATTTCTTACAGAGAAAGCTCAAGCCTGCTCACAAATGTAACTGGGTTTGCTTATGGCATTTTCATGTCTAATATTTTCAATTGCGGCTGATTACATTTGTCAAAGTATATTTCAGTTGGTTCGGCTTTTGTCTTACAGGCGCTGTTGTTTTATTAGGATTTTGTTGTTACAGGATTTTCTTGTCCAGTAATCTAACTCTGGCTCAGGTCTATTTTTTGTAATGCAGAGCTTAAATATAAAGTAGGAAAAGTGCAAATCCTGAATATAAAGTGAAGTGTTGTCCAGAGTCCAAAGATTAACATCTTTTTGTAGCCCAGAGATCTGAGATAATAGCTAAATTAGTGATTCACAAATCTGTCAATAACTCTACCCGCTACTGCAAACGAGCCCATTATATAAATATAATGAATAATTAAGTGTAAACATCATATATTTGACTTAATGAATCATTCCATGTCAAATCACATGATGGCAAGGATGTTTCCATTAAGATATACTAGGCATAATGTCTGTATTTCAGCAGCACAAGCAAGTCATGGATGAAATCATTTTGTCAGTCAGTCATTTAACAGTCTGTACTTTTTTGTTCCTGTAGTGCCAGAAGGTGAGAACATTCCAAAAAAAAAAGCCAAACCACATCACAGAAAATGGGGTACCACAGTGAATCACCAAGAACAGGACGTCCCTCCAAAATGTACAAAAGAACAAGACAAAAACTTACCAGGGAGGCTGCCAAGAGACCAACGGCATCATTAAAGGAGCTGCAGGAATATCTGACAAGTACTGGTTACTCTCTGTATGTAACAACAATCTCTCGTATTGTTCACATGTCTGGGCTATGGGGTAGGCTGGCTAGATGGAAGCCCTTTCTCACATAAACATCCAAGCTCAACTAAATCACCCCAACATATGAGGCAAAATCGGTTATGGTCTGATGAGACCAATTCCAAAAGGTATAATAATTCTGTAATTCCAAAAAGTATGTTTGGTACAAAAAAACAAAACAAAAAAACACATCACCAATACCCAAAGTGAAGCATGGTGGTGGCAGCATAAGGCTTTAGGGCTGCTTTTCTTCATCCACAACTTTTATCAAGGTGGAGGGAAACATGAATAGCTACAAGTCGATTTTAATGCAAAACCTTCAGGTGTCTGCTTGTAAGCTGTAGATGAAAAGGAATCTCACCTTTTAGCATGACAGTGGCCCAAAGCGTATGTCCAAATCAACATCGGAATGGCTTAACCAAAAGCAGATCAATGTTTTTGAATGGCCGAGCCAGAGCCCAGACCTGAATCCAACTAAAAATCTGTGAGGTGACCTGAAGCAGGCTGTGCACAGGAGATGCCCTCACAATTTGATGGATCTAGAATGTTTTTGCAAGAAAGAGTGAAAAACTATTGCCAAGTCAAGATGTGCCATGCTGATAGACTCTTACCCAAAAAGACTGAGTGGTGTAATAAAATCAAAAAGTGCTTCAACAAAGTATTAGTTTAGGGGTGAGCACACTTATGCAATGAGGTTATTGTAAGTTTTTTATTTTTCCTTTTTTCCCCCTAAAAAATTTTCTGATTATTTTTCACTTTATTTGTATACTTTGCAATTTCACATTAAAGGTGGGAAAAGATCTGACATGATTTATCTTAGTTTCATTCTTTAACAGGGGTGTGTAGACTTTTTACATCCACTGTGTCTCACAGAATTCAGCTTCTTATTATAATTAAAAATCCGCCTGGGGGTATGACATTACTCAGTCCTCACTAACATATGCTCAGTTTTTCATTTGTTGTAGGATACAAGTGTAAATGCTCCATCATGGTGGGTGTTATAATCCTGCTCATAAATGATTTACTGGTCATGCCAACTGCTCAACTGACTCCAGGACCCATGATGCCACTATAGCTGACACACTGTCTTTTAGGAGACATTACCTGGCATTGAAGGTATAGTGTAATGGAATCCAGTGTGGCACTATACAGGCCTCATAGCAATCAGATGTCTAGATATTTACTATATATTCTCCTATCTACTTTTCCCACCAACTCTCTTATCTGTCTCCTTTCAAAGGTGAAATTATCTATCTATAGCAAACTCATGCCTTTCCACTCATTTGCTCTCTCAATCATCAAGCACAATGGGAACATGATTTAGGTGACTTGGAACTGCCTGTATATATTGACTGTACTGACAATGAATACATTCAAGGTATAATGTTTAACAGATGTTCTTAACATACTGCATGTTATTGAGCAAAAGGAAATCAGTAAAATATGAACCTGCAGCGTCCTAGTTTCCAAGCTGATGCAAGGACTCTAGCTTCAATTTGTATGCTACCAGATCATTTAGATTTTTTTTTTGTTTTTGTTCCCTTTATTTCAGCTCTGTCTTATTTCCATAGTATGTCATGTTTTGTTTCCTTTTTTTTTCTTACTACAACTATATGACCTGCATTTTCCACTCCTGGAAAAAAAAAAAAGAAGGGCCAAGCCCAAAATGGCAAACTATTAAGCTTTTAATGGTCTTAATCACAAATCATTGGTCATGAAATTAGAAGGAATTAAACAAATAGATAAAGGAACTTAGTATGGGATAGCCTTTCCCTTTGGTTTCTTTAAATGTTCAAGCCTTGTGGCCCTTGGCAGATAACCAAATAATGACTAATCTTTTGAGGAAAAAAACATCCCAGAAGAAAAATACCTTTGCGTACAAGAAGACTATATAAGTGAATTTCTCTGTTTCTAGCTTTTCCCCAAACAGTTCACTGCAGCAAAAGTAAACGAGCAAATGGTGGCACAGGAGCTCTCAGGAGTGCATTTGTTTAATTTTTGCTAATTTTCTTACCAATGATTTGTTTTTAAGACCATTAAAACCTTAATATTTGCCATTTTGGGCTTGGCCCATTGTTTTGCCCAGGTGTGTATGTAAATCCTTAAAAAAAATGACAGAGGTAAGACCAAAGCAGCAGACATGCATTGGAATGTATAAAATCAGATTTTCCATGATCGGTCTCGAAATATCCATGGTTGTCTCTTTGAATAAATCATATATCTGAGTTAGGTACTGCTGTCAGTCAGACCATCTTCCTGTATGAATAACAAGTTCTACTAGTCAGTTCACACGACTTTACATGAAATATTTACAGGCTGCAGGCATCTTTAGAAAAAAACCAAGGCAGGAATCAAAATAAACCCTCACAACAATCAGAAAATTGAGATGGCTAATTGCTTACACATAAGAAATAGATTTTTCAGGTTCTGAGTTTCAATTTCTGAATAGAAGCTGGAAACCTTCATAGATGCAGCCAACGTCAGTAGCCAAGTGAAGAGAAAGTAAAAATGGAAATGTTCAGTATGCAAAAAGATTAAGCCTAACTGAGGACACAAACAGCTCTGGTTGACAGCTGGCGGCTGAGCTTTGGCTCATCTTGGCAAGCACTGGCCTTGCTGTCTACTGATATGCAAGAAACGTTCATCATTGGGAACTAGCTTTGAGGAAAAAAAGAGGAAAGAAATAAAAAAGGAACAGTTCATTGAGATTCATAACCACCCCTTTCCATATAACATCATTTTATCAATGTCCGTCCTGACTATAAAAATACCTTCGTGATCCCAGTGGTGCTTTTGTAATCCAGTGATAAAAGTTGGGTTCAACAGGGTTAAAGGTGGTGATGTATTCACCTTAACTTTGATAAATACAGCACACATGGTATATGCAATGCACTGAAACCATGTCACCAAAACTGTACAATATATAAAATTTGCTCGAGTATTACTAACGTATAATTCTAAAAGGTAATGATTGCTAGAGTGTTGAGACATTTGAATTTCTAGTCTTTAGCTTTCCATGGGAGGAAAATGCAGTTTTTGATGAGACAGAGCGTGAAAGATGAAGCCCAACCGAGGGAGCAAATAGCACTACCTCACAGTTTCAGGCAGGAGGTTAAAAGCATCCCCTGAATCATTGGCCTTGCTGTGTAATTGTGTTAAATGACCCATTTAAACAAAACACTACAGCTATGACACAGAATAAAAGTACATGGTAAACCTGGCAGTGGTACTGCTCTTTAAGCAGCATTTCAATACTACAGCTGGCATAACATAGTCAAACACACTAACACACATGAGACAGAAAGATATTTAAGATTTTTTTAAAATTATCTATTCATTTATTTATTTATTTAAGATTTATTTTAAGATTTAAGTTTTTGAATATGTGGAGGATTCTGCGCCAGAGCAAAAAGCTAGGAATCTTCACAGAATCTCCTCCATATTAGATAGCAAAATCAGTCTTGTAGATTTGTCAACTGATGGATTACACAAAGTGAAACGGATTATCACAGTGCTTTATTCTCAAGCCACTATGTTTAATAAATCGCGTTGTGTCATAAAAAGAGGTTATGTGTTTTAACCAGTTTTAAATGTTAAGTTTGATGACTTAAAAAATATATATTTATATATTTTTCATACTTAGTTTATATTTTGTATAAACTACACTGCATTTCATTGTCTCTGTACTCGTACTCTGACAATGACAATAAAGTTGAACCTAACCTAACCTAAATATTTTTTTACCGATAGCCTTTGACAAAAGAAGAATGTATTGAAATCATTCTCATGGCTGGATCGGGAAGCTGTCGCACGTTTGTGATGGACTGTTTGTAACAGGAAACATGGCAAGCACATCACACACAACACTGTTGCCAGACAAATTCAAAAAGACTGGAAGTGTTGCAGACCAACTGAGAAGTGGATGTCCACGAACATCCACTGGAGAAGGCACAACCAACATGGTGCTGGCATGCATAGTCTCTATGTATGGAGACTATGTATATATATTGCATAATATCATATTGATATATATAAGAGAGCAGAAGCTCAAAATCCGAATGTCAGAAGTTTCAATCATTTCACAGGCTGTCAGATATTTCACAGACAGATTAAGGGAAGAAACCTGCTGTACTCAAATTGCCACATGACTTCAAACGTTCTATTCACACTGTGATATTCACATATTCATCTTGCCTGATGGGTAGGCTGATGCTGTAAAAAGCACTTGGTTTATGCAAAAGTTGAAGATCAGCAGAGGATGATGGAATGGAAAATTGGAACAGAGTGTTAAGAGGGCCATAAAAACATTTGATGAAGTTATGATTATTTACAACTGTCCTTGAGGTCCAATAAGTCTGAGAGAAGGCTCACAGCATGCCAACTACACTTACTTACTCTTTAAATAAAACAATATAAATTAAAACCCTTGGAACATTTATCTAAAACTAGATCTCTCCCTTTTCAACTGCTTGCCAAATGTTTTTAATATTGGGCTTTCTTTTTATTTGATCTCTCATCTTTGCCTCATCCACAGAGACTAAATGTGCAAGCTCATACACATATCCAGCACACGACACCACAAACTTCTAATACACTAAGAAAACGCACTTATTTTCCTCAAATTAAACTCAGCATTCACTATGTAAACACTGCTCCTGTGTCTAAACTCATATTCCCTTACCCTCGGAGAAGCTGATGAGGCCAAGCAGGTGCAGCAGTTTGAGTGAGGCGCACACGATCACCACAATGCCCAGCGTCTGCAGCCCCTCTGTCTCCCACGCCGTGCCCAGCATGGCGCCCTGCCCTGACTCATGCCAGCCCCCTGGCTCCTCCACCTCTGCGCTCCAGTTACCCAACGCCCATGTGCCCTCCTCCACAGACTGGCATGGGCCCTGTACCCCAGGGCACCCACGTGTGCCACCCAGCTCCTGTCCTAAATCCAGGCTGCGTGGCCAGGGGAGTGTGCTCAAGATATCAGAGGACAGAGAACCAGAGGAGAAGAGGAGAGGAGAGTTTGACCCACTCTGCTGTGTTAGTTGTACTGTGCTCTTATTTGAGAGACTGTACTCAGGCGTTTAGTTTCAGCAAAGGGGAGGGCTGGGAATGAAGGAGAGGAGAGAAAGAGAGAGGGAGGGACAGAGGGAGGAAGGGAAGAAAGTAGTAGACTGAAAAAGGGAACGGTGCAGCCGTACAGACAAGCCTATTCTGTTTAGCATGTACAGAAGGCATGATGCACTTTTTGCTGTTATTTCAATACCATACGAGCAAATTCTCATTATGTAGACTACACTACAGTTGCAGTACAGCATATATAAGATGCTTTTCAGACTGAGATCTGTCTTATTTATGACCCAAATCTTATTTGTTTATATTTTGTAAATTAACTCAAGTTAAATGGAGATACATTCTGCTCCCTGACATTTCCATTTACAGGCTGTATACTTATGCTAGATAATAAGCAAGGAAAAAAAAAACCCATTCTGCTCTGTACAAATGATCCTCATTAGGCAAAAGACAAAACCGATAGAAACTGTCAGTTCATCTGGATTCATTTGATTTCAAGCCAAAGATAGTGAATCATTACCTCTGCCTCTCAAGCTAATACAGATCAATGGCCATTGACCATTTCCTAGAATACTTAACTACTGCCCCCTGCTGGTCATTTGTATTTGCAGTTTTGTATTGGTCCTGTGTGTGTGTGTGTGTGTATGTGTGTGTGTGTGTGTGTGTGTTCTGTTCCAAAGACAAGTGTAGACACTGAAGTCAGCTTTACTATATAATTACAATTTTTTCAAACATTAAATAGTATATCACATATTATGGTAGAGTAAAATAAATATATAAAAGATATATGGCCAAAGTATGTGGACACCTGACCATCACAGCCATGTGGTTCTTCCCCAGACTGTTGCCACAAAGTTGGAAGCACACAATTGTACAGGATGTGTTTGTATGCTGTAGCATTAAGGTTTCCCTTCACTGGAACTAAGTGGCCCAAATGTGTTCCAGCATGACAATGCCCCTGTGCACAAGCCAAAGACCATGAAGACATGTTTTGCCAAGCTTGGTGTGGAAGAAAAGTCACCTGAACAGAGCCCTGACCTCAACCCCACTGAACACCTTTATGATGAACTAGAACATGAACTGCACCCCCAGTCCTCCTTGCCTGACATCAGTGCTTGAATAAGCATAAATCCCCACAGCCATGCTCCAAAATCTAGTGGATAGACTTCCCAGAAGAGTGGAGATTATTATAACAGCAAAGGGAGAATAAATCTGGAATTCAAATGGGTGTGATGGTCAAGTGTCCACAAACTTTGGGCCATATAGTGTATATGGTAGTTACATTATATACACCACATGATGAACGTGTTGCCCTTTAATATAATACAAAGATTGGTATATGAATAAAAATACATCTTTAATGCAGACAACTAGGGTTTTACATTGATTATGATAATTTAGGGTATTATGACAAAATAATTTGTAATAAATCCAGTGAATTCATATAAAATAAAAATAGTTACAAATACATTGCCCCCTGATTTGACCTTCTGCTTGCAATATAGATCAAATAAAACTCAGTAATCTGTAGACAGAAAGAATGTATTTTTTATTTATGACAACCTACATTTCTGTAACACAGGACACCTCTAGCTTCTGTCCAACTCAAAGTCCACCTCTTCATGCCTCAGGCTTCCTACAGGACGTACCCTTCAGGAAATGTCTTAAATGTCATATCTTAAAATATCACATAGAATATTAACGCCATCCAGCACAGGATGCACCTCTTATACACCTCTGATAACAAGTTGTTGTTTTCTGATTAATGATGCTCAGGGAGTAGATTTTTGGAAGTCTTTCAAATTTTCATGGTAGCTGAAGGCTACCCTGTCCTTGGTGACTCTTATCAGCACTTAATCCAAAGAGGATGGTAGAGGGAGGAAAGCTCTGTGCTATATCACCTACACTTCAGCTTTTCATAAAGACAGGAGGGAATAGTAATCATACCTTGTAATCCTTTTTTGATTACACCATCAATGGCAAAATCTACTAAACCCTATGCACTAAATTGAACTTGATTAAAGTGTAGGGGGGAAAAAAATCTAAACTCACGGGTGACACAGTGATGCAGGTAACTCACAGCTCCAGAGTACAGGGTTTGATTCTGAGCTACACCAGTGTAGCTGCGATCTTACTTCTAAGGCAGAGTGAGTTCGGAAAGGGAATCTGGTAGCATCTGTAGCAGTAATGCCTGCTTGACTGAGCAGAAAATCTCACCTTAGCATGCTCCAGCGGTTATTTACCTCTTTAGATGAAAAGGAGCTCAGTTTCTCACAAGTTCTTCTTTTCTCATTGATGATAAAACTCATTGAATACCATCTAAAAGTTCGCTACAGTAAAGTGAACTTTATTGCTCACATTTCCCTCAGCTGAACGTATACTGGTGTTTACATAATTTCTTTTATTACAGTGAAGACATGACTTCTAGACTGAACTCCAAGCCTTTTGGTAGCTGTCTTATGTACAGTGACACCAATAATACAAGCCAACCAAGACACAACAGTAAAGCCACATGCACAATTTCGTTCCACTAAGATGATAGAACTATGTAGAAACTCACTCACAAACTGTGCCATACATACAGTGCCCTCCAAAATTATTGGCACCCTACAAATGTATTCGCATAATTCATTTCTCCATTCAAACAGTAGGATAAACTAGTTAGCTTTGTTCTAATTAAAAATATGATTTAGAGCTACTAAATCTACAATATTCTATCTATAATATTAAATCTATAATATTTTCTCTCAAAATATAATAATAATAATAATAATACATTTTATTTATAAAGCACTTTAAATATAGATACCAAATTATTGACACTCCTAATGAATAACTAAATTGTAATTTTTTGGAAAAACTTTTCATTTGCTCTCAGTCCCCAGGAACACTGGTTGTCACCATATCCTTTTTTCCTGAGGTATAAATATGGGGTTGCACACATAAAAATCCCTTTACACAAAGGAGACAGATGATAACAGATATGAAATACAGAATCAGTTAACAATTCCATTAAGCACAATTTGGGCCAAACAATAGGTTTGACATCTGAAACTATTGGAAATTTGCCAGGAATTAGACCCATGAGCACACAGTGAGGAGGATAGTAAAGGTAGGAAAAAGAGTCCAATGATCACAGTTTTTAAAGAGTTTGGTTAATTCTTGTGGATGCCAGGTTTCAAATTCAACTGTCAAATGTCACTTTCATAACAACAAGCTATTTGGTAAGTGTTACAATAAAGAAGCCCCTCTTGAGGGCATCTAACAAAATTCAGCACTTGAACAAAGATAATGTGTCATGGTGAGATGAAACCAGAATCAGCTTTTTGGTCATGAACACTATCAGCATGTTTGACAACAAAAGGAGACCGTGAACAAGGAATGGCACCTGATAGACTCTGTAAAATATGATGGTGGGGAAACTGGAGAACCTGGAGGAAACCCGTGTGGACACAGAGAGAACATATGAAAACCTGAGCTCAGGACTGAACTGAGGACCAGACAGATAGATTTACTTTCCAAGTAAATCCTTTTAAGTGTAGTTTTTTTAAAATCTAGTGTGTCGGGATTAGGCTTTCAGCTAACATACTGAGTCAAGCACAGTTTAGTTGAGTCTCTTTCCACTCCATACTTTCAAATTATACCATTGAAAATTCATTAAAAGCACCCAGCTGTTTAGCGTCATGCTCTAAAATGTTACCGTTCTAAAATGAGGAATTGCCGCGCCACAAAACATCATTCATCATATTGATGACAGCTACATGACATGAAAGAGAATCTATAATAGGGTCATTAAGCTGTGTGCAGACCAGTTGGGCTTATAGGACTAATTACATGCCACTCAGTAATACCTGTTATGGTATGCAAATGGTCTTCGATATTTGGGAAACATTAAAATTAGTCTGTCATATTTATAAAGGCACCCAGTGTGAAACACGAGCAATTATAGTCTATGATCTGTGGTTGCCCTGACCAGAGCTGCATACACAATGTGTTGCAAAAGTATACACTGTTTTCTCTTCTGCATCACACACATACACACAGACACACACAGGGGGAAAATTGTATGTTCAGGAACTTTTGCACATTTATGCAAAAGTGAATATTGTGAATATTTGTGAGCTGTTCTTTATCAACATTTGCTATTTGGCAGGGAAAACAAAAAAACATTTTCTTTTGTTGAAGATGGCTATGGATGTTCTTTCTTGGATAGCCTAAAGACAGCAACTTTACATTTATGGCATTTGACAGACACCCTTATCCAGAGCGACTTACAATTATCTCATTTATACAACTGAGCAGTTGAGGGCTTTGCTCAAGGGCCCAGCAGTGGCAGCTTGGCAGTGCTGGGATTTGAACTCTCAACCTTCCGAGCAGGAGCCCACTGAGCTACCACTTCCCTAATGCTGCACATATTCAAGTTCCTTTTAACACACTTAGCACTGCTTGATTTTATAGTATACATTTATAGAAGAGTAATGATTTAGAATCACACTATCCAATTTCACCCAGAAGAGGTTGAGTTCTTTTTTGAATCTGGTTCCTCTCAAGGTTTCTTCCTCTTGTCGCCTCAGGGTGTTTTTCCTTGCCACCGTCGCCTCTGGCTTGCTCATTAGGGATAAATGGATAAATGTAAATTTAAATTTTATTTTTTCTGTGACAATGTCTATTGTTAAAAGCACTATATAAATAACATGAACTGAATGGAATTCAATTCCATTGATCTGTTGTGCTTAAAGATAAACATTAGTGCTACTATTATTAGTTTGAGTTCAACACTTTTAGCTCTGCACTTGAACTTGATGTTTTGCTGTCAGCAGGATGATGAGAAGTGAACGAAGTAAAGATTCACCATTGTCCCGGTTCTGGAGAGCAGGATCAGGAGCTTGATAACACTGGCATGTATCTCTATCTGTCTCACTGGGACAGCAGCTCCACTGAGAGAGACTCTTTGTGCTCTTCAGAAAAAGCAGGGAGCAAACAAGATATGGAACAAAGATGGCTGAAATAACAGAGAATACTACAGACATTTAGATTAGGATTCAGAGAGGTAAAGTATCAAGATCTGTGCCTGCTGTGTATGAGGAACTAATCACACAGACATCACTAATACCTCCATCACACCTGCTGAATATGTGATTAACAATCAGCACACTGAATCAGCAACTGTGCGTCATAGTTCAACTGATTTGCAGCAGGCAGACTCTGGGGAGATGTCTGATTGAAAGCTGAGCCTTCTCACAAAATTCCTCTGAATATGGAAACATATTCAGTGTGCATTTAAGTGAGATAAAAGGCATATTAATTGACATTTGTGTGTGGGAGAAAGGCCAGATAATTGATAGAAATAAAATGTGGATGATTAAAAGGCTTGCACAAACAGAGAGAGAGAGAGAGACTGCAAGTATTCTAGAAGGTTCAGGAGACTTTAAAAATGTATTATTCTGATTATCATATTATTAATTTATTTGTGTTTGTAGTCATGGCAAATAATCAATGTAGCATCATATTTCTAATGAATAACACTAGTTTGGATGTTGTCTTTGTCTACACTGATGTGTTTAATGCATACCATCGTAGCACATTAAAAAAAAGAAAAGAAAATATTTGCATTATCCATGTTTTTTTTTTAATAAAAAGAGAGAATTTACAATTTATTCACATAGACACAGTCCAAAGATATTAAAAATGAAACGCAAAAAGACAACAAACCAAAACATAAGGCGTGAACAGAAAAATAGTTTGAAATAGTTTTGCACTGACCCACTCAGTCTCACGACCTCATTTGATGAAGGCAGTCTATGACATCCGGAGAGTTAAAACAGATGTTAAGAAAAAATGGGGAAAGACTGGTCAAAAAAATCTGGCAGTCAGAACAGAGTTGTCATTAAGAGGGGGTTAGACTACAGAGAACAACTGTTCAGCATAAGCGATAACAGGAACTAACTCGTCTCACTGATGTTCCAAACATTAAACACAAATATAAGCTGTTAGAAGTATGACATGTTGTTCAATAATAACAATATTTAATTTATTACTTTATCATTGGCAGCTTGCTGTGGTATAAGAGGATGTGCTGTTATTGGGGCTGGAGCTG
Organism: Pangasius djambal; assembly: GCA_022985145.1. Classification (NCBI taxonomy): domain Eukaryota; kingdom Metazoa; phylum Chordata; class Actinopteri; order Siluriformes; family Pangasiidae; genus Pangasius; species Pangasius djambal. The sequence continues at coordinate 16,040,491 of CM040978.1, forward strand.
TAATGGTAACTCTGCTTCATGCTGGGCTGGCATTGATTATTTACCCACAATACCACATCCTGTCATGTTTTATTCCATAGCTAGAGAATAGTTATCAGAAAGGGAGAAATTTTAAACTCATATTTAACTCAGATTTTTTTTCACTATTAATATCTTCACATATAGTATTTGACTTTTTTTTATTATTTGTGATAATAAATGAACTGCTAAATATAATGTCTAAATTATTGTTGGTATAAACATGAATTTCTTTGTCCTCTCCATTTTGTCCTAAGGGTATGCAAATGTTTGCCCTTGTCTCCCTGTCAACCCATCTGTGGTCAATATTTTGATTGAGCAAATATTCAGAAAATCAAACACCTTGCATTCTGGCAGGCGCCAGTCAATGTGCAGCACATTGCTTTAATGAGATGGACTAAACAACCATAATGGAACACACACATGGATACTCATACAGAAATAACAGCTGTGTTTACCCGATCATCACAACACAAATCAGTCATGCTGGATCAATAGCCTGGCCATCTTCAATACGCCCACAAATACCAGACAAGTGACCCGTTGTATTTATGTCACTAAGCAAGGTTACTGGCATCAGCAATACAACAAGCCTTCATGATTAGCAATATTCAGGCTACATTACACACATCAATCAAAAATCTGAGGGCAGCGCTATTAAAGCTGGGGCTTAACTTTATTGAGTAAGACGTTGAACAACTATTTCATAATGGGGCAATCTGTTATGAATTTGTCTGGAGTGGGAAATGAATGCAGAAGAATTGCAACCCAGCACAGTTATATGTAAAACTAAATCATCTCTTTGGGGCAAGAGCTTAATGAAAGTAATGAGAGTTAAAAGGGAAAAAGAAGCAGTGGGGTGCCTTTACAACAAAATGGGATGAAACATTCAACAGCCTGCAGCTGATAAAGGTGTTTTGAAGAGCTTGAACCATTATTCAGCATAACTGCTGCAAGAACATGAACCACTCAGCATGGATAACACTATCGCAAAAGCCATTCATAAAAAAGAACTGCTTCGTTGAGCAATAAGGTTAAAAAACAAACAGAACTCGATGCCAACAGTGTGGATAAGGATGCCTCCAACCCCAACGAGTCTACTCCTTCTTGTTGCTCATTTGCATGCCTCAAATACCTTGAAAATTAAAATTATTTCAAACAGGAATGAAGCTACTGAAAAACTGAAAAACTTTTTCAGACATTTGACCTTGCTGTGACCTTAACCCTGTTTGGATCAGTTCCAAAATCTAATCAGTTCATCTGCTGGTTACAATTATAATTGATAAATGATGCTTAAATGGTTGTTTTCAGACTTGCATAATACATAAATAGTATCTGGATTTTGCCAGCATATGAAATTAAGACTATGCAAAATACAACCACCCTCTTGGCTTTTTGTGAGGACATCTTTCGGGTTTAACTACTGCATTTTACTTCTTACTCCAATTTATTGTAATATTTTGTATTGTTTATAATATTTTCCAGTGCCTAAATGCGGATGCTCATATCATGATGATGAGTGCTCAGTTCTATGTAGGACCTCATAAGCAGTTCATATAAATGTAAAGTCAGGACAGTACATTACAACTGTAGAGTAATGGTTGGAAGCTCAAATCAATATATTGAGCGAATCCTTTAGAACTGTCCAGTTTAATGACCTGAAGGTCTGCTTTGACCAATTAAATTTCGCTGGGGTGGGTTGTGGGTTTTATTACTTTAATAAGCGGCACATGAATTTCATGAAAAGGAGTGTCTTTAAAGGAGGGCTAGCTCAATGACACAGGCCAAACATATGTTAAAAATGAGACATATAACAGACATATAATAGTCATATAGTATAATTGTCATATGTAGGGATTCATAGGTCATATTCCTCTGTATATTGGTGGAAGGAGCCTTTTGATTTTTGATTATTTATTTATTTTTTTTCTCTGAAACTGAAAAACTCATGAAATGTCCTTTAATAAATTTCAGAATTAATAAGAATGATCATCCATGTTCATCAGCCAAGACATGTTTAGTCTCTACATTTTGCTTTGATTTGAGTAGTAATTTCAGAAGTTGTGTTTCCACTACCACTTCAATATAATAAATTCTGTTTTCCTTTAAAATATGACAGATGCACTAAAAACACACAGAATGTACTATTCTGTGACAGAGATTATCTACTGTATTTTTCCCCTACTAGACTGATATCATATCACTGATATCCAAGAAAGTCCTATTTGAGCCAAAATAACCAGCAATAAAAGGCAACCTCAAAACATTGTTATAGACTGTTGTACATGATTTGAGAATATAATGAAAATAGTGGGCCCCAGATCTAGTCATATATTAGGAAAAGAAGCTGCTATGCGCAGATCATAAGCACAAAAGAGACAGAAGAAAGCATGTGTCAAAAGTTAATTGTCAGGCAATTGTCTGGGCTAGCACTTCAAAATCACAAGAAACCATGATGAAGTCTGTCCTGGTTACCATTATATCCCACCTGGAGAGAAATTCTGCTCCTGCATATGCTGACAACAGTTTTGACCTTTTACACAAACTGAAGCTATTCAACCGTACACTGCCACATAGTGTAGTTGGTACAATTATTTCATCAGTAGTTGATTTTTCCCCAAACCAATGGGGAAAAAAGTTTAGTTGGAAACATAGTCTAGTCATTTAAAGCATTAAAGCATCTGACTACACAGATTCTGTCTGAATTGAAAGAGGAAACAATGCTGTGCATTTTGTTGATTGAAAAATAGTATGTAGTCAAACACGTTCCCAGGGTAGGCTTCAGATCCACCGTGGCCCTGACCAGAACAAAGAGGTTACTGAAGATGAATAAATGTATTCCAGCACTTTTGTGAATTACAAAATGTTGTTGAAGCAAGTTTGTGTAAGTGTTATATTTACAGTGGTAGTTGCACATGTTCCCCTTCAGAAACTCAAGCTGCGTCGAAACGCTATGGGAACGCCTCCAGCGTGACCACGCTCTGACTCACATGTGTAATCATGTGGGCGAGACGTCACGAGCGGAGTGACGTAGCGACCAGGAAGCTTAAAAGCACGCGCAGTGGATACAGCGGCAGCTTTTTGTCATTCAGCAAGCGCTCTGGGTGTGTCAGTCTGATTTTGTATTGCTTGTCTCTCAAAGCATTATGCCAAAAAGACAAAACATGAGGGCGAGAGTGGGCAGCGTTTTAGGCTGTGTGTTCCTCCCTGACCGCGCTATATTACGGGTGGGGATACACACAACCTGTGTGCTGTCCGCTTGGGAGGGAGCCGGCTGCCCGCATTGCGAGCGTTTGCCACTGCGTGCGCCTCGCTCCCGGAAGGCTCTCTTTGAGGAGGGAGCCTTCACCAGCGTTCCTCGCGGTGCTGGCCCCGCTTCTGCCGAGGCAGAGCGGCGGTTACACTCGTGGGGTTCGCAAATGGATTTAGTGGAGGGAATGGAGACGAGCGAGTCCCTTTCTTCATCCTCATCCGCCAGATCCACTGGTCCTTTTATGTGGTTTCGCTTTCGCCGCGGCATGCCTAAAGCTCGCGCAAAGACGAAACATGAGGCGAGAACAGGCAGCATTTTAGGCGGTGTGTTTCTCCCTGCCCGCGCTATATTACGGGTCGGGATACATACGGTCTGTGCGTTGTCTGCTTAGGAGCGGAGCCCGCATTGCGTGCGTTTGCCGCTGCGTGTGCTTCGATCCCGGAAGGCTCTCTCTGAGGAGCCAGATCTCCACGCCGGAGCCTGCCTTTCTTCCCCGACCTCCACTTCCCTTGACCCTCCGAGGTGTCAAGGTCGTGGGGGAGGCCTTACTCGGCCCGTATCTTCAGTCCCGCCTCCAGTCATTATGCTAATGTGGTGGAGATGAGTGAGCATGGTTACAGGGCGATGCCCCGGGTTGAACAGACGCTGGCTAGCTATCTGTCCTCTGGCACGACATCGTCCCTAAAGGCTCCGGTATTGCCCTCCAAGCCGCTGCGGACCACCTCAGCGCTGGTGGGCAAGGGGTACAAGGCTGCAGGCTAGGCTGGTGCTTGCCTGCACACCATGGCGGTGTTGCAGGCCTTCCAAGCCGATCTGCTGAAAGAGCTAGACTCAGGAGATCGTTCTGCCAACCCTGCCACCCATGGTACTTCAGGGCGCAGCGGTCTCCGGGTAAGCGCTTCTCTCAGTTTCCGCCCGGGAATGTAGTGGTACTGGGAGGCTTGCTACCTCTTCGGAGGTTCCCAGAGCAGATAGTTCGGCCGCCCCCTGCCGGTCCGCCACTTCAGGGCACCGAGCTAGCCGCTCTCATTACACCAGAGGTCAGTCTCGAGAGACTGATTCCCTTAGTAGACTATTTGGCAGCGTGGAACTTCTGCCAAATGTGTCTCAATGGGTCCTGCATACTGTAGAGAGAGGCTACCGAATCCAATTCGGTTCTCCAGCGCCCCATTTTTGCGGGTTCTTCCTACTTTGGTGGGCCTGAGCAGGCTCTGGTAATGGAACAAGAAGTAAACACTCTCCTGAGGAAGGAGGCCATTGAGGTGGTCCCGCTTCACGACAGCTGGTACTTCATCATGGAGGGTTGCGTCCCAGTTTAGATCTGCGTCAATTGAACCGCTCAGTCATGCGACTGAAGTTCAGGATGCTCACAATCAAACAAGTCGTGTCTCAGATCAGCTCAGAGGACTGGTTTGACACGATCGATCAAAAGACGCATACTTCCATATCTCCGTCCTTCCCCAGCACAGGAAGTTTCTGAGGTTTGCTTTTGGGGGCGAAGCTTACCAATATCGGGTTCTTCCTTTCAGCCTGGCACTCTCACCCCGCACTTTCACGAAGGGTGTGGATGCTGCTCTGGCTCCTCTGTGACTCCAGGACATCTGCATACTGAATTATATCGATGATTGGTTGATATTAGCTCAATCGGAGCAGGCGGCGGTTCGGCATCGAGATGTCGTTCTCGTCCACATGAAGAGCTGGGGTTAAGACTAAACGCCAAGAAAAGTGTGTTTTCTCCAGTACAGAGAACCACTTATCTGGGCGTGGTGTGGGATTTGACCACGATGCAGGCACGTCTGTCTCCTGCTCGGACTGAGTCGATCCTCACAGCAGTCACGAGAGTGAGAGAAGGCCGGTCACTAACTGTAAAGTAGTTCCAGAAACTGCTGGGTTTGATGGCAGCTGCGTCCAACGTGATACTTTTTGGCCTGCTGTACATGAGCCCCTTCAATGGTGGCTCAAGACCAAGGGGTTCTCCCCGAGGGGAAACCTGCTTCGCATGATCAAGGTCACATGGCGATGCCTACGTGCCTTAGACATGTGGAGGAAACATTGGTTCTTGTCTCCTTGTCGCCACGTAATGCTAGCGACGGACACATCTCTCACCGGTTGGGGAGCAGTCATGAGTGGCCGCTCAGCCCGCGGTCTGTGGAGCGGCCGCCATCTCACATGGCACATTAACTGCCTGGGGATGGGCACTTCCAGTCTCTCAACCGAGGTTGTTGAGACCATTCTCCAATCCAGAGCTCCCTCAACGAGGAAACTGTACACCGAGTGGAAATTTTTCACTTCTTGGTGCGGAGACCGTCAGCTCGACCCAGTTAACTGCCCAGTTGGTACAGTGCTGGAGTTCCTTCAGGTCCGATTCTCCACAGGGTTGACCCTCTCCACCTTGAAGGTCTACGTGGCGGCCTTTGCAGCCTATCACGCCCCTCACAGTGGTCAGTCTATGGGCAGACACCTCCTAGTTACATGTTTCCTCCACGGGGCGCTGAGGCCTCCGGTATGATCTCGTGTCCCTCCTTGGGACCTGGCTGTGGTGCTGGAGGCTTTCTGTAAACCTCCTTCTCTCGAGAGAGTTGGGGATCTACAGGCCCTCTCAGTAGCCCTCTCTTTTTAGACTTTGCGCCAGTCTGGCCAAAGTGTTTCTCTATCCTCGAGCGGGGTATATTCTTAAAAGTTCCCTCCTCTACACCACGGCCTGTCGTACTCCAGGCCTTCTGTCCTCCTTCCTTTCGGGAGCCCGACCAGTAGAGGCTTAACTGTGTGAGCACTGGACACATATGTCCTCAGAGCTGCCCGGTGGGTCGTGGATGCCATCTGTCTGGCCTATGAGTCCTCTGATCTCCCCTCGCCCTTGGGAGTCAAGGCTCACTCCACTAGAAGTGTGGCAGCCTCCAAGGCCTTTCTGGCAGGTGTCCCTATGCAGGACATCTGCACCGCTGCGGGTTGGTCCGTTTCCCTGACTTTCGTCGGGTTCTATGGCCTCGACATGCGAGCCACTCTTTTGTTCTCTTGCCCTAGCTGTGCTCTTCCACACTAGGCAGGGATTTGTAAGTCTGGTGGCGTGGGCATACTCGTTCCCATAGCGTTTCGACGCAGTTTGAGTTCCTGAAGGGGAAAGTCTCCAAGTTACGTATGTAACCATGGTTCTCCGAGGGAATGAGACGCTGCATCTCAGTGCCATACTTCCGGCATCCCTGCGAGCGCCCACTTCATTCTCGAAGCTGCCGCTGTATCCACCGCGCGTGCTTTTAAGCTTCCTGGTCGCTACGTCACCCCGCCCGTGACGTCTCGCCCATCCATTGGACTGATTACACATGTGATTCAGAGCGTGGTCACGCTGAAGGCGTTCCCATAGAGTTTCAACACAGCGTCTCGCTCCCTCAGGGAACCATGGTTACATACGTAACTTGGAGACGTTTTTTTTTATGTTTACCAATGTAATTTTTGTGATCATGTAGATCTGGTAGAGGTAGTTCCATTATCATGGGTTCATTTCCAATGTAGGCCACACACGAGAAACACGCATGTCGGCCTGTGCCCTGCATTTTCTAAATGTGCAAAATATTGACTTATTGCCAAAGTTAAATAGTCCCTAACCCAGCAATAAGTCATAGTATGACATGCTCCTACTTAATGACTGGAAAAAATTACACCAATAACCAAAGGGACATCATTATTATTTGCATAGCTGATATAGATTAGTTTGGGGGAACTCAAGAACTTCCAAATTTTTTTTTTTTTGCTCAGAGTAAGTTTATTAGGCTTTAATCACCCCGTCAATAGATTGGAGACAAATTTAGAACTGTTTACTAGGCTGCGTAGCCCTAAACACAGTCATGCATTCCTCTAAGGCCTAATACTGATGTCCATTCATGTGTTTTACAGCATCTGCACAAGTTTGGATTACTTTTTAGAGAAACGGTAACAGTCTATTTGCTGAGAATATCATTACCAACCTGAAAACGCTGCATTTCGAGTTAATGTGGTGCGACTAAGTTATTAGTTCATCTAACAATGCAGGTATGTTCGTACAACAGGGATTTGCATTGTTGTTCAGAAATCACACCTCTCAAACATATTCCTAGTTAAATCCTATCCCACTGGAGAATGCTATACTGTAGTTTTGATTATTTTTGATAAATAGAATATGCCTAATGAAATTTGATCCTAATGAAATCTGAAATGTCTGGACTGTGCAGTATTAAAGAGGTGCAAAAGAAAAGGAAGAATCAGAGTGCTGTTGAATGCTTGATTCTGTTTGGTCAGAAGTTCTTGAATAATTTTCTATAACAGCATAGCTTGGTCAATATTTCGGTTGCAAGGCAGCTTTAGATTAATTCACTTGCTCTAATATGTTAACATTTCTGTAATTGTTGATATGTTGAGGAGTTATTTATTTAACGTTAGTCTCCAGTGTCAGTGCATTGTAACAGTGTGAGATAAAGTTATATGTAAACATTTTCAGACATGGCATAGACTTTCCGGGTTCTTGGTAACATATTAACTTCAAGAGAGAGAGAAAAAAGAGAGGCTGGTGAAGGAATAACTGTCTCTGCTTTAAGCTAAGTGTTAACAGGTTAACAACTTTTAACAAAAGTTGTTTTAGGTGTAACTATAAAGCAATAAGTAATGTGTCATTATTAAATTTATAAACATTCTATACATTAGCAAACTGCTGTCATAAGAGGAATAAAACACTTTAGGGTGAGCTGTTATAAGAAAATACTCTACTCTGTAGTGGTAGCAGTAATGCAACTTCGCATCGCGCTGCATCACACCACCACATCTTTGATTATTTTCCTATAGCAGCGCATCCCATTATGATGCCTTCCTTCCTTATTTCATAATGCTACACAGAGCTTATTTATTTTCTTCTTCACAGTGAGGAAAAAAGTATGGTATTAATACCATGCATAAAAGCAGCATGTTTTTTCCATTACAAATGGTCTTTACAAACACTATTATAGAAATTATAGTGGAGCTGCATCCTATACAGATGAGCAAATGCTATCTGCAGAATGCAGAAGCTCACTGGGACAACAAGATGGATGAAAAAATACAAATTATTGTTTGCAGAAAGACTGCCTACTCCAGAAGAATTCAATAACACAGGCAAAAGCCTGTCATTTCACCTAATATTATACCTGTTAAAATGGTAATAAATTGTAAAACATTATTAGCTGCCTACACAGTAAATTCAGTTTATGCCTCAAAGTGCATGCTTATAGATGACATGCAAATCAGTCATGGAACAAATAAAACATGAAAATGAGCTGCTTGTTCTCAAATATAAATCCCACAAAATGATGTCTGAAAATGATTTGCATTTTTTTTTTATGAGTAAGACCATTATAATGATGAGGCAGTGCTTAAACGAATTAGCTGTCAGATTTAACTAATAACTTATATGAATTTTCTTGGGGATCTAAAAAAACATTGAATATCGTGAAAAAATCATGTGAAAAAATAATCATGTGAAAACTATTCAGTTTTCATTTGGTCTGTATAACTCCACACTCATGAAGACTGGCAGTGCTTGAAAATACACTCTACTGTAGCTCCATCTAATGGACTTGCAAAACAACGCAGTTTAATCATATTTTTAGCATTTAATGATGGCTTTGTACCTGCCATGTGTAATAAATATTTTTTTCAAACACATGCATGTACACTGTGTATATAGCAGATTACATCTGACTAAAATGTTTTTGAGTTTCTTATTATTAATACAAGGTAGCCATCTGTTTTGTTTTTTCTTTAATATTTTTTAGATTTGTAACAAATACTGTTATAATATAGTGTTTTGTGTGTGTGTATATATATATATATATATATATATACAATTTTTTAAAATATTTTTTTTTCTATAAAAATTTCACCAGATAATTCATTGCACATCTATAAATATAACACCACCAAGTGGCCAAAGGAGAGCAATACAACATAAATTAAAACCATCAATCATTTTTTTATTTGTTTACAACAAGACAATGATCCTAATTGGAAAATACTTATTTTTAGATATTTATTTATAAAGTTCCACCAAATATGCTATTGATATGTATCTTTCCTCTAGCATGTACTTAAATGTGCCTGCTGGATCCAAAGCTTCTCCAAATTTCAGTGACTGAGATATCATTTGGACTAGCTAGTGTGTAATCCCTGCCTAGAGTGAGTATAGAAAATTTGCCGTATGCAGCTCTGAAGGGGTGTCAGTTGTGTTTCTTTGACATACACAATACATGAATGGACAGCAGATGGTCAAGCAGTAGCCTGTCAGGAGACTGATTGGAGACTGTGTGATCTTATTTTTGGTTTCACACTGACTCACACACAAAGCAACACCTCTCCTGATTCTCTATTTTTTTATTTTTTATTTTTTTTTTTTGGAGAGTCTTATCCTGTCAAGTTCACATATCATGCCTCCTAGACATGACAGGAATGATTCTGTGACTGCATTGCTCTGAATGTTTTCGAAATTCAAGGGCTTAGTTAATAATCTATGATGGTTATAAAATCTGACGGTTTTTTGCCAGTTGAACTTGATTCACCTAAAAGGTTACATTTACAACCAACCAAGGCTGAAACTTTGGGGGAAAATATCTATGCAATTTTGTTCTGTGCAATATTGCATTTGTGATTAAAATTTAAAGTACTGGTGGGCTTGTAGTTATGGTTTACCAAACATAAATACAGACATACTTTAGTTTCCAATGGAAAGAAGAATATCTGAAATCAATGATGAAAATGAAAGAATAAATGATGCAGTTTATAGTAACACTATTTATTTAAACAATAACCATTTATTTGAACCAGAACCTTACTGTACATGCAGCCCAAAAGGTCACTGCTGTGTCATTAACGTCAAATAAAATATTCTCTGATGACAAGTTAATAAAATATGTGACAAAGTACCACAGACTCTTAGGTCTAATTTCTCCACCTGCATTTTCACACATCCAAGCACCTGCTACATTTGGCTAGTAGTTCTTACTCAAAAGCCATATGTCATTTGGATGTTTAAGGAGCTGTTTACATCACTGTAAACACTGTAGACTGTTGTTACTGGGTCAAATGTCTGCTCTTAAAGCTTGTTGAAATGACATCTTCAATGATGTGGGCTTCAATAAAAGTATGGCAGCTCTTGTGATTTGAGAATTGGACTCATTTAAATTATGATTATGGTTTAACAAAATGGTAATTGGTCATCTATACAGCCAAGATAGCATCTACAAATATCCTACAGAGCCATTTGAGCTGAAAGCTAGTGCCCTGTTTAAAGGCTCGTCTCTGTCATCATCTCATCACTTGTCATATCAGCAGTGTTTTGGTGACACTGCTGTCACTCAATGTCACTCCTCCAGAGAGGCAGTGATCAGAGTGAACAGAGCCATTTCCATACAGTGGCTATTTTTATCAACAACAAACAAGAACCAACTAAGAACCAAACTTTCTCTTTAGGAGATTCCTAAAGTTTTTTTGTGGAATACATATTGAATCATATATATGTTAGAAATCAAATTCCACAATTTGTTTGTTTCCAAGTGCTAATTAGACAAGTGCATGGTTATTTGAATTTGTGTAATTACTCTATCATTTGGACAGGGTATTTTCACAAGTGACTTCCCAGATCATCACAGAATTTTCTCCATATTAACTCCATAATACCTCTGAGTATCGTACGTCTCACACATTGGGGCCAGTTACATACTACACAGCAAAATAAAAAGTCCTTAAACCTCTGTTTCAGCAATAGATTGAATACCATTCAAAATCAAGTAAAAACAAAACAAAATAACATAACATATTTTTAACATAACATAAATAAATAAATAAATATATATATATATATATATATATATATATATATATATATATATATATATATATATATATATATATATATATATATATATAT
>CM040978.1:16051785-16119965 GCA_022985145.1 Pangasius djambal
GATGGCCTCCTTCACTTGCATTGAGATCTCCTTGGACTTCATATTGGTAGCTCCAGTCGAACAGCTGCCAAATGCCAACTCAATACCTGATATCAACTCCAGACCTTTTATCTGCTTCATTTGTCTTGAAGTAATGAGGGAATGGACCACAACTGGTCAATTAACTTCTTGTCAGTCAATTGTCCAAATACCTTTGAGCTCCTGAAAATGGAAAATGTTTCCTAAATGGTAAATGCTTATTTGTGTGGAACCTCTTAAAAGAAAGCTGAAAGTTGACACTTCGATCACATCTTGATTGTTTTATTTGGTGGTGTATAAAGGCAAAATCACAAAAACTCTGGAAAAATACTTCTGGACCTGACTGTGTATATATATATATATATATATATATATATATATATATATATATATATATATATATATATATATATATATAATATACCCCAAAGAAACCCAACTAAATTTGACAAGTACTTTTTTGAACAGCTAATTACTTTTGTTTGATCTTTTAATATAGAAAAACAGGGACCTGTATTACCTGTAGCTCACGTGTATTATATGTATTATACTGTTTTATACACCATTTTCTGTAAGTAGAGGCTGATGTAGAGTTCAGATAGAATTTTTACAGCACAGCAGTCCTTGTTGTGTGAGATTTATTTGAAAATGTATACAACATAACATGGGTTATGTTATGTTAAATATGGGTTATATTATATCAAAATGGATTTGGAAAACAAACTTGGAGTTGTTCCATAATTAATTAGCTAATCAAAGGTAAGTGTCCAGATTATTTTTTGCCTATTAAAAAGATCGAACATGACCTACTTTGATTCATGATAGGATCATACTAATTGAACTTGGCAACCTAATAATCTAAAGTATGATGTCTTGCAGCATTAATGGGTGCAGAGATAAAAAGTACCCATTTTAAAAATCGACTAGTCAGTGCATGTGAATGCCTAATCAATTCATCATTCTCTGTATAGGCCTGCATAATTCGACTGTCTGGCACAGTCTGGCACGTGGCCCGTTAACCTGCACACAAACAATTAAATATATGCCTATGTTAGTGAATTAAAATGTTAATGTCAAAAAAGCAAAAACCATGATGACAAATAACCAATGACTAGCACACAGCTCACAGAGAAGCCCTACACAAGACAAAATTCTGTTATTATAAGTAGCCTTTGCAGAGAATTAAATTTCAATTACTTCTAACCCAGAGTCCTTCATGAGATGGATCAGTTTGGCTGTAGGGAAAACTTCAAGCTTTCTACTGTACTGTACTTGACTTTACAGCTAGTGTAACACTGCTGTGACTATACTGATAAACACTGTTAAACATCCAATATCAACTTTACTGTAAAACTAGGTGTTAAATGTATTTGCCTGAAGTAAGAAAGGAAACTCATATGGCTAATTTTTCCATTTTTCATTTCTACCATTATTCTGTCAAGTTTTGATTAAAAAAAACACAATTTTAACAAAGCAGTGTAATTAAGTTTAAACTGGAGGTAACATCTGGAGGTAATGTTATCCTAGTTAGGAAGCTAATGGTTGCTAGATAGTCTATATAGATTCTTGTTTCTTTTCCTGTGGTTTTCAGGACTGTGACCTGTTGATTCTCTCACTGATTTTCTCATTGTTTTTTCTCTCAGAAAAATGTTTTGACTCTGGCTCCATCCTAATAAGCTATTAATGCATTTTAAACAATAAACACTTTAGACTTTATTATTCAACACCAACATAAAACTTCAAAAAGCAAACTAAAAAATATGAACAAACTCATTTGTTACATGATTCAACTGACCAGTTCAGTGTACACCATCCTTATTTACACACAGTCTAAGTTGTATGAAAATCCTTAAAAGGACGGTAACACTGGTGGAAACTCTGTACTGAAGCCCTACATCACAAGACTTTCCTAATCAAGAAGCTACCGTGAGTTGCCATTTGATACTAGTGATAAAATATAGTTGTGCTACCAGTGCTGGTAATTCTAGCTTTTATAAGGTGTGATGCAATAACAGCTTACGTCACATGTATTGTAGATAGCATATGTTTTGTGACAGATGTTATGACATACTTGATCTTAACAAATGTCACAGGCAGTCGTCAAATTTCAGGATTAATTGTTCATTGAATTGTGAAACAGCGCAAGTTAGTGAGTGATCAGCATAGGTACATTTCAGTCCTACTAACTCAACAGACTTCTGCTTGTGCAAGATGCAAAGCTTTGAAGTGTTTTGTTAGGCCTTAGTTTTATTCAATTATGAACCAAACATGTACAGTGAAATCTGGGTTCAGTTAAAATACATGAAAAAGTACACATTCAGGAATAACAACTATTCAAGAAATTACTGCAATCCCAGTAAGAAATGATCTGCTAATAAATCTGCAGCAAACTGGCCAAGATGTGAATGATCATGATCCAGAGAAAAATACTGCCATGGTATAACAAACAAGTACAAAACAAAGTACTAACTCTTGTATAAGGTTCAGTAGTATAATAGACACTATATAGATTCAGGTAATCTGTATAAGACGGCATTCCCTCCTAACATATAACCAGACTTGTACATGTTATTGAGAACTCACCTCCATAAATAGAGAGCTACCGCTGCATGAGATAATAAATTTAATTAGAAATAAACAGAAATGACTCACATGACTATAAAAGCACGGAAAGCATCAAGGCCAGACGGAATCTGAAAGGACTTAAACAAAACATTCAAGTCCAAGTTATAGTCACCTCGATGCCTTTTTGAAATGTGCCTTGATCAAATAACACACATAAAAAATATGATATAAAAAGTCTCAGAAGCACTCTGCTTGGAGTTGTCAGAGTGGGTTTTAACAGGGGAAGGCTATAGATTTTAATCACTCAGTGCAAAGAAGTAATGTAATGTACGTGGCTTGACAGCTCAAATTCTAACTAATGTTATGGTATTTATACAACTTCACATTTCAGGACAACGCCCCTTTTCACCTCTCTTGTTTGTTTGAGAACTTTAGCTCTTGCTGTGATTAGGACCAACAACCTGCACCTTAGCTAGAGGAAGATTTTTATTATATCATTCTGAAACTTCTAAAAATTATTTTAGAAAACATTAGAAACAGTGACAGTGATAGAAGTTTTGAAATCCAGATTAAAAACATGCTTGCTTAACCTAACTTTTTGGTAATCCTGTGGTCATTTTATTAAAGATACTTCTCATGATTTTGAATAATTTTCATTGATTTATGAGTTATTAATGATTGAGAAATGTCGCATTAGTGTGCTTTATCATAAACATCTTTTAAATTAAAAAAAAAATCAGAGTACTTTGAGATTGACACTAAAAATAAAAATACTAAATAAATTAATAATAATAATAATAATAATAATAATAATAATAATGTTGTTATTATTATTAACATTTTTTATAAGCACAGTTAAAAAGTCTCAGAAAGCGCATGTCTAATCCTATCGGTACTGAACATGGTAAGTCTGTGGCTTTAGGCTGGGTCGTGACTGGACTAAACACTCTTGTCTTGTGTAAGGAAATGCTTGAAGCAGACAGATTTTTGCTGCAAGGTTTCAGATGTAGCTGGGATGTAAATTAGCCATTGAGTTTAATTATTTTGTTACGAGTTTTATGTTAATTTTAACGTTATTTCATTATTTCCATTATTTATAGATCTAGCATAAAGACACTGAGCCTAACCACCTGTAGGTAACATATATAACAGAGAGGCATGTTTGCCCTTTATAAACTCCAAATATAGAAATCCCACCACAACATTAACAAACCCCACAAGTCCTGTTTTTAAGCAGCATGTTGTCTCAGACTGTTCAACATAACAGGTTATACATAACAGGTAGCCATGTGGTTGCAGAACGAGCGATTCACACATTCAAAATAAGAACTTCCTCGCTGTGATTCCAGCATCCTTCCCCACAAAACAGCTTGTGCTCAATATAAAGAAGTAGAGAAGCTTATGCCTAACAGCATATGGTCATTTTAAGTTATTTTTATAAACAGTACTGATAAACAGTATTAATCTACAGCACAGGAGAACTTTTCAGAGAACCTTTCAATATGTGTTAGTCTGTGGAATGTTGCAAAGTTGTTAGTTTTTTTTACCTGACAGTTATCAATTAAAAATCAATTATTTGTCAATAATCCAGAAATAGCTCTCATTTACCCTTATTATTTTTTAACAAACCAAAATATTGCACTAATAAAAATACAATAATTTCACAATTACATAGTTTTGAAACATGAGTATTTCTGCCAAATGTTTCTGGCACCTGTTCTCTATCTGAGAACTTTTGGGTCTCAAATAAGAAAACATTAACAGAGAATAATTTTATGTTTTCAGTAGAAATATTTCTTTTCCAGTTTTGGACATTCAACCACTTAATCACACGGCTACAAAAGTATGTGATACATTAAATAATTGCCTACCAAGTGGACATAACACATGTATGTTATTAGTTACAGCACACAGCCTGTCATTCATAAAAAATATCTGATGCCTGAAGCATTTACTAATATTTTTATTTTAAAAAGGTGGCAAAACCAACACAAACAAACAAACGAGAAGCTCTAAGACAGACCTGTTGACTATTTACATTCGTATGTTAAATGGACTTCCACTTGCTCGAGTTGTAATTTCTAACTAGAATGGAATGGAAAGAAGGATAAAGTAACCTTTCTTCGAAGTGTGAATACTAACCACATTAGCAAAATCAGAGAATCTTTGCCACTTTTTTGCTTACCATCGTAGCTTGCCTCTAAAAGTCCAAACTGTTCCAGAACCTTTACAAAAAGAACAACTACCACCAGCACAGCGATCATCTCCAACCCCTCTAAGTTCATGGTGCTGACTGAGTCATGTCATGGTCTGAGCACAGCTCTGGACACAGAACACTCTGCTGTGAACTACATGTAGAGACTCCGTCTTTTCACATCCTCAGTGAAGACGGAGGAGAGGAGAAGAGGAGGAGAGGAGGAGAGGAGGAGAGATGGGGAGGGGCAGAGCTGGAAAAGGAGCAGGGAGGGCAAGGTGGAGTGATGGAGAAGACAAAGACTAAATAGATAAAGCTAAGGGGGACAAGAGAAAGTGATAAGGGATCTTTGGACAGGTATTAGGTAGGAAGAATTGAATGAAAGGGTGAAAGACTATTTTTTCCCTCCCTGTGTAATATTCCACAATAAAGAGGATGTTTCTGTGGAGTTTATCTTTCTCTAACGGACACACAGAGAATAAGATAATGCTTCAGTCCATCTCCTGAGACCCGGTGTCTGACAATACACAGTGTGTATAGCTCTGAAGCTCAACACACCTCAGGACGCTGTCACATTGAGCATCTGTTACCAAGGAAACTGGTCCTGAAACAAATACAGTAAGGATCCATGCTAGACACGATGACTGTTCCCAAAATATTGCACTACACTTCATGCCAAACTCACTATTATTCAGCATCCCTGTGGGAATTGCAACTAATATAAAGTGCAACAATTGTGTGTGTAAAAATGAAGCTAAAGAAATGACAGTGCAACACACTCTTAAAGGCAGTGTAGCAAACTGAATCCTTTTTTTTTTTACTGCTGTAAACATACTTGTATGTGTTCAAGCCTGTCTCAGAAGGTTGAGGCAGCTGTTTAAAGGACAGCTCATTCTTATTTAGCGCTGTTATAATCACGCTATTCTGTTGGATTTGATTACGGCAACAGTCCGTTGATTCCCCTGCTAATGAAGCTGGATTAATGCAATTAAAGGAGCAGCCACCTCACCTGATTGCCTACAAGGTCAAGCTGTCACACATGATTAATCAATCTGTTTCTGTAAAGTAAGCACTGAAAAAGTTGTGAATACCAAGCAATATGAGCATTTAGTGCCAGATGAATGAATTTCTTGATAATGCATGAGCTGCCTTCGACAGAAACATAAATTACAAGCCAATCTTTTATGTGAGAGTTATATTGGCTATAAGTAAAAGGCTCTTTTAGCTCCAGAAGCACCAAGGACACGAAACCACATTCAGGCTCTAGGTTCGCAATGACTCACCCAGAAAAGGGGGTTTTGTGTGGGACTGAGAGATGGAATTACCCACCATTACATGTCCTTCAGTCTGATAAGGATGGTCGGTTTAAAAGCAGAACACGTTCCTTTGGTCTTATCTTTAAAACCCCTGAATGTTTGATTGATTATTTCTAGATAGGTTTATCGTGGAGCACAATTAATAATAGTGAGTTTAACAAGTTTGAGGAATGCAAATTGTAAGGGGAAAATCTTTGCACCATGCAGAGATTCTAATAAAAGATATTCACAATGCTGCTTTTTCCACACATTTCTCCTCCGGCAATTTCTCTCATCAGTCATGTGCAATTGAGAAGACAAGCAGGGATTAAAGATTAGCTCAGCCTGGGTTTTGATTGCCATCATCAAGAGCTCCTATTGGATTCAATTATCCTCTCTATGGTTTTAGAGTCATCCACAAGTACACCTTAAGCGCACAGTATTTTTTGACACCAAAGAACATTTTTGTGCAACTGGCCATAAGTTTAAAAACAACATGTAGTTCACTGTATCAAAAACTCCTTATCCTATACACGATGTCTTGGTGTGATAGTTCACACTTTCTCATCAGGGGTAAGTAAAGAAATCAACATGTTTCAGGTACCTACACACACACACACACACACACACACACACACACACACACACACACACACACACCCTGTCAGGTCCTGAGTGATTGCACCATGCAGCCACATAAAGCCTGCCATCAGGGTCCTTATCTATATTTAGAGTGAGCCCAGCTGCCACAAATAAAACTGTAACAGATAGCTCCCTAATCACAGTAGCCACAAGTGTACCATTTTTGCCATGACCATCGTTTATTCCACTATTAAGCAGCTATTAGTAAAAAACAACTTGATTGTTTAAACTGCTTTTAGTAACATTTAAAAGATCTCATGAATCAGTGATAAATGAGGCCAATGATAATTGAGGCTTATTAACTAAAAACCGGACATATTGTAGTTTTCTTTTCAGAGCCAATACTAGTCTTACCAAAATATGATGTACAAGGTTGTGTTTATTTTAGCAAATTTTGTACCCAGTCACAAGTCTGTCCACTCAGCATCAACAAGGGATGACTTTTACATGGACAGTAATCATAACCTCATGAAGTGATTACTATATGTTCATAGCAGCATCTCTAATCTCAGCTAAAGTCACTGAGGATCAAAGAATGTTAATTAATTAATCAATCAATCAATCAATCAATTAATCAGGAATTAATTAATTATCAGCAAGGAGTACATGCAAAGGTCAGCAGAGGAATGGTATACTCTCTTTTGCCTGTCAGTCACAGTGACAATAGCCGATCATGGGCACCTACGGAAGAGTGTGTTATGTGTGTTATGTGTGTTATGCTGCCTGTGACTCAGAATGAGCAGCATGCAGTGAGGTCACATTATTTAATAAACAAGAAGGCTAAAAATCTCATTTTTAGTACTGAACATGTGAATGAGGTGAGTGTTACTGCATCATAAAAATACAATGGCCTATCAGGTTCAATATGCAAATGCAAGAGCAAGTTTACCAGGGAATGGAGTGAACACGTAGGGTTGGGGATGATTCTATCTCACATAATAATATAATCTGGATTCTTCGTGAGGGTAAAAGTGTAGCTTTCTTCCCTTTTTCTGCCAATATAGAAAAAAAGGGTGAAATGAATTCTAATTCTGAATAGAGATTTTAATGTTCAAATAACATCTGTTAATGTTCTGGAATAAATTGAGTTGTCAGTAATAAAAGCAAAACAACATCAATTTCTTGTATAGTCTTTGTTTTGATTCAAAGCACAACACAGCCATTTAGATAAACTGAGCAAAAGTAATTATTCAGCCATCGCTTAATTACCACTGAATACTTAATACTTAATAAATGTATCAGTAAGCATGTGGAGCTAGTGGTGTTAAATATAATTAATATCTTCAATTTGTTACTGTGTTTATGCTAAGAGTTCCTAACGGCCTTTAAACAATTGAATGAATGCATGTGTTTTCTATTATCTCTAAAACTAACTCATGATTCACAAATTGTGTTCAAAGGGAAGGCATTATATTTATAACATCCCACTGTCTTAAATGAAACCACTGCATTTACTGCATTAAAAATATCAACAAACAAGACATTCGTAAATCTATATTTGCTTATTATGAGCTTATTGAGTAAATGATAAAATGGTTCATTTCTTCAATTCACATATAAGTCCACCAAAGGCTGTGCAAGGTGCGTTAGATGTCTCATTTCAGCACACCTGATGGAACTTACATGGCTAGACATGGCTATGCTGCCCTCAACTGGACAATGAGGGTCAATCAATATTTTCATTAGATGAGCAGGAATTGTAAAATGTAAAGTTACTTAAATATCCTGATCTACCAATGTTTATCAAATATGCATACATAGTGAGAGTACATTAAAACAGCATTCAAACATATATATACAGAAGCACTGTAACTGCTTTTCCATTCTACTGGGCCTTTCAATTTAAATAGTAATTTACACTAGTGTACTTCTTTACTGTATAACATTCTATGAACTCTTTTACTTGCATAAACACACAGAACGAAATATTAAGACTAAAATAAACTGAATAAGAAAAAAAAGTTTCAGCAGGAAAGATGGCATTTCCTGGCAATGCTTGTTTGAGAGAGTTTCAGAAAACAGGACACTTACTCTTCAGGAGCTGTTTTGACTTTGATATAGTTTGTTCAGATAGAGACTATGCACCAGCACATCAGTCTCATCTCATGTCATTTCTGAATTATAGCCTTTGTTTTCAATAAGATCAATAAGACTCAGCTTCCTAGCAGCAGATTTCTGTACTATTACCTAGTCAGACAACTAGCAGGAAAAAATCATCAAACAACCTTCACCCAAAGCAGGTGCTGCCACCTCCAAGAAGAGGGTGTATTCCTAGTATTCATACAGGACATTTTGCTTTATCGAAGGGCTGGATGGTATGGTCAAAATTTCAATTCTTGAAGACAGTTTAATAATACACAGTGGTAGGTGGATTGGCAAATCTAAATTGCTCCTAGGTGTGAATGTGTGCATGGTGCCCTGCAATGTACTGTTCTCCCATCAGAGGGTGTATACTTGCTTCTCACCCAGTGTTCCTGAGATAGCCTCCCCTGTGACCCTGATCAGGGTGAAGCAGACCCCCACACTTTTTCTCCCCTGTTGTTATGATATAGCCTTACTCCTTTTTTTTTCTTCAAGCAAACAATAAAAACCATAATAACAAAGAATAAACAGCGTTTTACAAAGTTATGTGAATGTATTAAAAATTAACAACCAAGTTTGAAGACCCATGAAACTGGAACGGCCACTTCTGTGTATAAAATGCTCTACAGCTGATACAAGCTAAGAGGTCAAATGATTGTCGGTCAACTTCTGAAACAGGATCAAATCACCAAGACCCTTCTTATAGCCAGTGCTCAGTCAAAAAGAATGGAGAAGGGCTTGAGGTGACCAAGAACCTGAGGGTCACTCAGGGACCCTGTGTGGGGATGAGAGAACCTGCCAGAACAAAAACCATCTCTGCAGAACAACACCAGTCAGGTCTTTAGAAGAAGTGGAGCCATACAAAGACCAGTAAAAGGCACATGAATGCACTTTTACTGGTCTGTATTAATAATAATAATAATACATTTTATTTATAAAGCACTTTACATTTTAAAGAAAATCTCAAAGTGCTACAGAAAAGAGTCATAATAACATAAGCAATTAAAACCAGCTGCATTATTAAACATCTTTTTCTCTCAGAAAAGTTCTGCTTCCATTTTAACCAGCATTTAAATCCACACCAGCTTTTTAAACTCTGCAGCAATCACAGAATGATGGATGCTTTGGAAGTTTTTTAAATTTTTGTTTCTACAAAATACTATTATTCATTTCACATTTACAAAAATATTTAACAAAAAAAAAATGCTTCTTTTAGCAATATTCTCAAAACAGTGTATTTTGAAGTCATTTATCACAAAAACAATATTATATTGTCATATTACCCAGTGCTACATTACAGAAGGCATGTTTATAACAGATGTAGCCATAGCTGATTTTTTTTTTTTTATTTTGGTCAGAGCGCCTGTAGACGTTTATTGCCAGCAGCAGCTCATAACCATAGATTTTGGTGGGGCAGGAAGACATTAATAATTACATATCCTCAAACAAAATTAAGTTGAGAGATTGTCAAACTGGGTGAGGCACACACAGGAGGCTAATATCATTAACCAGGGTTGCCAGGTTTCTTTTCAACATACAGTAGGGTGTAAAATTCTGAGACTATTAGTGAAAATGCTTCAATTTAGCATTCTTTTCATTATTTCTTTGTTTTTTTGTTACATCCCCTTGGTGCTTTAATGACAGTGTGCACTTGAGCTGGAACAGATTCAACAAGTTTGTGCAAAACCTTATGATCCATTTTAGATCAATCCATCGGAGTGTCGTCTGAACTTATGCTTCAATAGAAGATATTAGGCACGAGGAAAATCTGACCTTTTGTACAGACCTGTTAACATGGTAAATATCACACATTTGCTTACATTTAAATAGGGACCTAGAAATTGTGCATAATCTTTAATATTAAATATTCAACATTTTGAATATTGAAATATTGAACATTTTAAACTGTCTGTTTATTTCCAATTTTTAACTGAAGAAATCCCAGATTTTCATAATGTGGTCTCACTGTATGCCATTTTTGCCATCTTGACCACTAGGTGTAATAATAATGCTCAGTACTGTAGGTAGTAAGTAGGTCAGTGAGCACGCTGCCCCTCGATGGCACAACACCTTGAAAGGCGAGCAAATCAATGGAACACTGATTTAACACTGTCTATCAAACAGCAACATTTGATAGTAATTACCGTAGACATATACATACACACACATTATATATATATATATATATATATATATATATATATATATATATATATATATATATATATATATATATAAAATGTATATATACACAGTCAGGTCCGGAAGTATTTGGACAGTGACAGAGTTTTTGTGATTTTGCCTTTATACACCACCACAATAGATTTGAAATAAAACAAATAAAACAATCAAGATGGGATCGAAGTGTAGACTTTCAGCTTTATTTTTAAGTGGTTCCACAAAAATATGGCATTTACCGTTTAGGAATTTCAGCCATTTTCAGCAAAGTACTTCCATTTTCAGGGGCTCAAAGGTATTTGGACAAAGTGACATAACTGTAAATATAGCCATAATTTTAATACTTGGATGAAAATCCTTTGCAGTCAATGACTGCCTGAAGTCTGGAGCCCATGTTCTCAAACCTCAAATTCTGAGTTTCTTCTGGAGATGCTTTGCCAGGCCTTCACTGTAGCCTCCTTCAGTTGCTGCTTGTTTGTGGGTCTTTCTGCCTTCAGTCTTGTCTTCAGTAAGTGAAAAGCAGCTCTACTGGGTTGAGATCAGGCGACTGACTTGGCCATTGAAGAATATTCCATTTCTTTGCCTTCAAAAAGTCTTGAGTTGCTTTCACAGTATGTTTAGGGTCATTATCCACCTGCACTGTGAAGCGGCATCCTATCATGAGCTGATCCTTTCTTTCGCCATACTTTTCTCTTCCCATCATTCTGGTACAAGTTAATCTTGGTTTCATCAGTCCAAAGAATCTTATTCCAGAACATGGGAGGCTTTTTTAGATGTTTTCTGGCAAAGTCTAATCTGGCTTTCCTGTTCTTGAATGTTACCTGTGGTTTGCACCTTGTTGTAAACCCTCTGTATTTACATTCTTGAAGGCGTCTCTTGATTGTAGATTTTGACAATGATATTCCTACCTTCTCCAGAGTATTCTTGACTTCTGTTGATGTTGTGAAGGGGTTTTTCTTCGCCAAGGAAAAGATTCTGCAATCATCCACTTTAGTTGTCTTCCGTGGTCTTCCAGGCCTTTCGATGTTGTTGAGCTGACCAGTGCTTCTTTCTTTTTTAAGAATGTACCCAACTGTTGATTTGGCCACACCTAAGGTTTTTGCTATCTCTCTTATAGATTTATTTTGGTTTTTCAGCCTAATGAAGGCCTCCTTCACTTGCATTGAGATCTCCTTGGACTTATTGGTATATTGGTAGCTCCAGTCGAACAGCTGCCAAATGCCAACTCAATACCTGATATCAACTCCAGACCTTTTATCTGCTTCATTTGTCTTGAAGTAATGAGGGAATGGACTGCACCTGGTCAGTTAACTTCTTGTCAGTCAACTGTCCAAATACCTTTGAGCCCCTGAAAATGGAAGTACTTTGCTTAAAATGACTGTAATTCCTAAATGGTAAATGCCATATTTTTGTGGAACCTCTTAAAATAAAGCTGAAAGTCTACACTTCGATCACATCTTGATTGTTTTATTTCAAATCCATTGTGGTGGTGTATAAAGGCAAAATCACACACACACACACACACACACACGCACACACACACACACACACACATATATATATATATATATATATATATATATATATATATATATATATATATATATATATATTTAAATTAAAATGCATCCAATAATAGGTTAGCATTGGCCTGCCTAAGCAAGATAAAATAGGTTTCACAAGCTCACTCCAGGTGCACTACATGGCATTGTTGGGGAGTGCAGTCACTACCCTGAGTGACAGCTGCTCTCCCTGCAGTTGGCATGAGTGATTGTGTGTGTTCTCTTTTCCCTGTTTATCAGCGCAAACACCAGAAGGACCAGGATGGTACTGGAGCCAGCAGCACAGGCCAATCGGTGGGTGACCAGGGAAACAAATTCAATTAGAGGACACAGCAAGAGGAATGCAAGTGGCCCTGACACAGAAGAACCATGCACCTTCTGCTACTACTCGACAAATACACAGTGTGTGCTCCTCCCACCTGCTTAGTCACTTTTGGTTAAGACTGAAGCTGAAGAACTGAAGCAGAATTGCAAAGTGAGACACAACACAGCTAAGAGCATAAGAGCTCTCAATAATTAGAGTAGGACTGTAGTCCCTGTAGTGTTCTTCAAATGCATCATGTGTTTGCCACTATGTATTATGCCAGCATAATTCTGCTACATAAGAGGCACCACTGAAACACAGGAGCTCTTCAGAAAGCTCTATGTAGGCGGGCGAGAGGATGGCAGCACCGCCATCAGAGTGGCACCAAAACATTATGCTCAGTGTTTTTGAAAGCAAGTACACATTATTCATCAAAGGCCACTGGATACACTGATTGAAAGCTGGTTAGTTTTTGTACTAAGGATATATTATACTAAAGATACACAAATACACTATCCTCTGTAACAAAAAGTAAATTTTTGTAAATTTGTTCAAAAAATAAAAGCTGCAGTTTTTGGGGAATAACGCAGCCTAATGTCCCCACAAGGTCAAAACTGTCAGATAGCCCCACCCCCCAAAAATATTATAATTACTTAACTGCTTTATCTTACTAAATTAATTGTAGCTGTCACAAATTAATTCATGTAAATATGTGGCTAAAACCCAAATTGTATACTTTACTTACTTTACTGGGTAAAATTTTATATTATTTTGCAAGTGCTCACAAAACTAGAAAAAAGAAGTAATGTTAATGGAAACAATGGGTTCATCCTCTTTGTGTTTCTCAGTCAGGTACAAAGCAGCTATGCAGTCATGCTGGGTTCTGCCAGTTCAGTCTTTACGAAGGCTGTTATTAGTGTATTTACGCATAGGAATGCTAATTCTGGTTGGATCAATTTAAGGAGTTAGTGGCCATTAAGTAGTAATTATAAGTTCTAGATGATGTATACTTTTTTTCTTGTGTGAAATAAATAAGTAGAATTTACTTAAAATGAAGGAATAAAAGTTTGATTTACTTGTTTTATTTGTGCAATAGTTAACTATTTAACTCAAGTTTGAGTAAAATTTACTAATAAAAAGAAAATTGCTAGATAAATTTACTTACATTTTTATGAGAGTAATCCTTGGTGCCATGTAAACCTTACTAAAATATGCTTAGTTAAATTTACTAAGACTTTATGTGTGGAAAGTGTTACCATTGCTAACCACCGAAGCAAATGATTGACCTGTCTTACTTGAAGGATATGGAATAAAGTATTTAAAAATATACATATGCATGTTGCATTTGCATTATTACAGGATACGATACATTTCATTAATTTGTCTAAGAGTACACATTTACAGTTACAGTTAATGCTATGGAACAGCTGTGAAACATTATTGCCAACTGCCACTTATGATATAATGGCTATCAACATTTGCCTTTTTTCTCTCACTGATACACTTTTGCTGTGCTGGTTAAGGAATGGAATGTTAAGGAACAGAAATACATCTAAATTTTACAAACCATTGACAGTGCATTTTTCTTTGTAAATGTAACAAAAATGTTTTCCTTACATACTACAGACCACTGCAACATGTCAATGTTTATATATCTTTTTTTAATTAACACATTTTTTTCTTTTGTTTATTTTTAAGTTAAATTAATTTTGCAGAGCGCCCATAAATTAACTATTACTACAAAAAGGATTTAACAAATACCGTATTAGAACGTTAATAAATAGCTCACATTAGCCATGTAGCTGCACTACTTACGTGTTGTTTTATAAAGTTATTAAACATCTTCTGACCAGATCAGAATTGATGAGTCAACAGAGGTGTGGCATGAGCAATTATCATTTTTATTTTATGTCATATTAAAATAATAGAATTAAGACAAGGGACAGATGGTGCTTGCATCATTTGAACACAGTTAAGATTTTCTATTAGTTAATGTTGACAGTTTTAAATATTTAGACATTTAGTCCAGAGTATTAAGGAACCAGCAAGTACAACAATCTGAAATATTCTGTACAGATCCCTAACACTCCCACACATACCTCGTAAACACAAAAAAGCAAACTTTAACACAATTCCTCTGTTCTTGACATTTACAATGTTTCTGTGGCAAAACGTCAGACACAGTTAAAGTAAACATAGATACAACGGCAGACTGCATGTCCATGACAGAGGCTGCGATGGAAACTGGGTTCCCCTCATTTCTGCTTACAGTGCAAAGAACTGTCTGCTCTGTGATCTATTGCCTGCAAAAGGGACCGAGCTCACCCATTCATTTTACTCTCAACCTGTTCCACAAAACATCCATAAAATATAGGTTAGAAATGAGACACTAAATATAACCTTCCATATAGACATGGCTCTTAATGACGATCAACACAGAGAACAGGACAATATTATCTGTGTAATAAAAGTAGTAATAGGTGTAACATTATCAGCTGATCTGGACATTTTCATTAATCTTATGTCTTAATAAAACTAATAAAAATAATGAGAAATGCTTAATATAAATAAGTGATAAATAAAACTTGGCTGTGTTCTAGCTGTCATTCTTTTCCATCATTTTGACTCATAAATTAATTGCAGGACAGGCAGAATATAAGCTTATAAAAGTCAGTCTGTCGGACGTAACTGATAATGGACACTTACCAGTAAAGCTAATTTATTTATTTATTTGTTATGCAGGCTAAGGTCAGAGGTGGTGTTTTAGAACCACTTTCTGATAATAAAGCGTTAACAATAAAGCAGCGAGCAGCAAGTTAGCAGCACCAGATATGTTTAAAACTATAGTTCAAAGAAAAATGCTGAAAAAATTATGTTCAACCCTTAAAAATCCTTTAACACATTTCTAGTGTTTCTCTGAATAACCTTGTGACACGCATAACAGGGAGATGAGCTCGTGAAAGTGAGTTTCTGACAATATATTGCTTATACGTACACAAAACCAGTGACCAGGAGCAGGATTACCGAAGATAAATGATGAATGAATGAATATATACACAAAAGTCCAGGTTAAGAATTATCCTAAAACCGCATTATTAATTAGCAACTAATCATATATTACAATCACAATTACTATCATATATTACAATATTAACCATGTGTGTTAACATATTACAATTGTAAATAGTGTATTGTAGCTATAATTGTATACAATGCTTACTTATAATTAATAAGTTGTTTTTTTTTTATCTACCTCACACTCCATCATGTTAAGAAACATCTCTATATAACCTACCTTTCCTTTTTCTCCTTTGCTTCTGGTGGATAGAGAAAATGACCATTAGTGCGCCCATGCTGCACCTTCTCTGTCCGTTTATGTGTCCTTTTTTCTCTGTATCTTTTTTGCTGAGTGTTTCAGGCGTCCTGCAACAGTGTGTTTCCCCTCAGAGATCCTTGCCCTTCTCACACTTTTCAAGAGACTGATCTGACCAAGTCTTTGCTCACTTCACTCCCGCCTCCTCACTCAGTACGACACTCTGGCATGGACTCTAGCTGGATCTGGTCCTCTCTAAACTTTGGCAAGATGATGATCAGTTTTCCTCTCAAGGAATGGTACAAAAAAAGCGGTGTTAACTTTGGCCCAGTTGAGTAACTAGATAAATGAGCTGTGTGCGCTTTCTGCTACCTCCTACTGTGCGACTCCACTCTTTAACAGACGCTTCACAGGAGGAGCGGGAAAGAGGGGAGGGACAGCAGGAGAAGAGGGAGGGAGGAATGATAGAGAGTTGATAGCTACAAGCATATGGGCTGATTTTAAATTGTCTTTGACTAATCATACATATCATTCCAGTGGGGCCATTTCAACAACAGTTAACTAGATGATTTCATGCTCATAAGCAATTCCTCAAGCTGAGAATTGTATCATTTAAATCAGCACTGTTTAACATCTTCATGTCAACAACCTTCATTTGCAAATCTGCTCAGCCATTTTTCCTTGACAGAAATGTGAGAAGGCTGTATTATGCATCAGAGATGGCATAAGAATGAGAAAATCTCTGGGATCTCTAACTAAAATGACTCCAGCCAAGTTTCTAATACAGCACTGTTTTTTTTAATCAAGATTGTAATGATTCAGGAATGTAAATGCTATTTATTCCTAATCACAAATGCCTCAGTGGTCTAGTAATTACAATCTTGCAATCACAAGGTAGTATGTATAATTTCAGGGATCTTAGAAGGAATACAGAATGATATGCAGGATGAGATCACCACATGGGCTTTCTCAGAAGTGTGTTTGTGTATTGCGTTCACAGAAAAGGTAAAAGTGAAGATAATGCTTCACTGCACCTTGTTGATCTCTAGGAACACTCCAGCTTGAATATAATACAACGATGAATGCCTTAGATTATAACCAGAGAAACCCAACCCAAATCTAGACCTTCCAGAGGTTAATATGATCTTAATTCAATCTTAGGTAAGCATATCACGAACTTCACACAGGCTCCCTCCTTCGCTCTCTCTCTTACACACGTGCAAAATAATTATACAACACTCTTCCACCCACACAGCAGACTACAAAACCAGTGACTCTGTGCAAATTAAGCAAAGAGAGCCATCAAGTCCCAGTTTTTCTGGAATGGAAATAGGCTCTTGGGAAGGCTTAGTCACTGGGCAATTATTCCCAGGGACCCCAGAAACACAGAAAAATGCACCTCCTTTAACCAGCTTCCCGCTACAGCTGTAATCAGTCATCACTTCATCTGAATAATGATGGTAGGAACATGACAAGACTAGATACAGTAGTATTTTTTGCCATTTGATGCTTCTGATCTTGCAGCGTTTCAAGTTTAAACCTTAACAGATGGCTCAACCACATGGTTACACACATTTATCATTGTAATTCCAATATATAGTGATTATAAATTTGTCTCCAACTTCTCCCTTTATCTCAAGGGATTACAATGAGTGTTTCTGGCACAACATGTTCATTCATCAAGTTACCAAACTAAAATGTCAAAAGTTATTAAAAAGATAAAACACATCCTAATTTCTGACCTTCACAAAAGTCACAAAAGTGAATTGACTTAGCAGGAGGTCACTGTCTGCTGTCGGTCAGCTGTGAGAAACCTGCACTCATGAATCACATATTTCCCATATTTAACAAAAAGAAAAATGTGACAAATTAGACAAGCTCACAAACTGAGTGGCTATGGGTTAAACTTCTGTGAGCTTTTTACTAAAATATGTAGAATAAAGTATACAGAATAGGTAGAATAAACTATGTGTGTGGGATATGTAGTATATTTTTATTTTGCTGCATTTTTTTTTTATAGAAGGTGATAGTCATGGTTTTGTCCTGTGTGTGATTTTTAATTTCATATCTAAGCACTCGGAAAAGTTTACAATCAAAATTCATTACATTTGTAGCTGTAAAAGTAAAACCATACTACTGCTCCATTTTGCTCAATAGGCACGTCTACTGTTACTGTAAGCAGGCAACTCAACTGGCTTGTAGACGTCCATAACTCCTAATGTAAAGGGTGAATTAAAAAAAAAATCAATAAAATTCTGTTGAATGTGGTCCAATCAGTAAGATTTAACATAATTTTTATTTTTTTGCCTGTTAAAGGGTTAAAATACAGGTGAATGATTTACACACATCTGCCTTATAATGTTGTACTTTTTAAAGCAAACCAATTGAAGATTATGATCAGCTATTCACTAGGGCTCCATGACATAGACAAAATGGCATATTATACTGCAGCACATTACAGTAAACCCTTCATGATATTCAAACACACCCATGATGTGTCACAGCTAAATAATGAATTGTATTTATTTGGCTAAAATTTATATATATTTTTAATTTCTTGCTAATAGCACAAGTTCTCAAAGTGCCTAAAGATACAATATGTATCTGAAACTGGGTGGGATGGTCACAGAACACAATAATAAAATTATGGTTTGTTAGTATTCTCAGTAATGACATACTTATTAAAAAACAATATATTGTGCATCCCTAGGCAAAAGCCTTGCTCAACGTGAGCCTCGCCATGCACAGCGCATGGCCAGTGTCTTGGCTTGCCCAATTATTAATACCTGCATCTTGTTTCCCAGCTTTCACCTTCAGTAGGTCATCACACAGAATTGCAACTTTCATGTGCTCTCGTGCTGCCATTTTCTCATGTTCATGACAGTGATCATTGCAATATTTCACTCTAGTGTGTTCCAGTCTGTCATAGTATTGATTATTATTCTCACATCGAATCTAAAAGCTTTCACAGTTTATGTGTCATTTATTTGCCATTTCTAGTTCACATTAGTTCTCCAAGTATAGTTTGTTTACTTCTGTCCTAGTCTATCCTTGTTATACAGTAGATACAAAATGGGCAGTGGTGGTTCAGTGCTAATGATCAGAAGGTTCTGAGCTCAAATCCCAGCACTGCCAAACTTCCACAGTTAGGTTCTTGAACAAGACCTTTGATGTGCTTAGCTCAATTCCAAGTCACTCTGCCAAGTGAGTAATTGCTCATGAATTCTGTTTAAAACCAATGCCACTATTTATTAAAAATAACTTTGAACTTCTGATTTTTTTTTGTCAGTGTTAATTTGCATACTGCAGGCTTCTGCGATATCGGTATTGCAAAGCTTATATTGTGACAACCAATGCACTGTACAACCCTACAGTCTAATGTTATAAAACTACACTATATGGCCAAAAGGACATCTGAACTTCACACCCACATGTGCACATCCCACTCCAAATTTAGTCACCCTTTGCTGTTGTAACAGCCTTCACTCTTCTGGGAAGACTTTCTGGAGTGTGGCTGTGGAGATTTATGCCCATTAGTGAGGTCAGTGTATAGTGTATGAGAATGCTCTCTACTGAAGTACTGAACTTCTATTCTAATTTACTGCATAGCCAGAGTTTGCAATCTGCTCTTTTGGTTTTCTAACTTATTTAATCCCATATATAAACAGGTATTTGCTTCAATTAAACAAACAAGTGTTTGGACAGAGCAGGGATTACTGAAAGTGCTAATACAAGATCAACAAAAGACAGAAAAATGAGACATACATCCACGGCAGCCTGTCAATATATTTAAGGGTTTAAAAACATTTGTTAGTTTCTGAAATTACAAGTGTTTTCAGACGGGTTAAAACTAAAGTGTTCGTTATAATCACTAACTGGATCTGTTCCCAGGTAAGCAGAGAAAAAGCAGCAGGACATACTGATGCATGCCAGAGAAGGAGGTATCTGGCTGTATAATGCCTCCTGTGTAAATAGCTTCTTTTGATCTAAAATTCAAACAATATTCAAGTAAAACTAAAACTGCTAAATGCATTGTGTAAAATAATCAGATAAACTTGTTGAACTGCACCATCGGCAAAGTTCAGCATCCGATGTTTTGATTGATTCACACAGAAGGAAAAGCAAACATGCAAAAACAGATCATTCACTTTAATCTAAATAATGAAATGTTTTAAAAACAATGTTAATACAAATGGAGCCCCAAAATTCCTGTAATATATGGAAAGAATGGTACAAAAGAGCCAATAGCATCACATTTTAGATTACATTTTACAAATACCATCAGTTTTAGCACTTTTATATGATAACTTTGCTCTCACTGCTATGGCCTGGGTTTGATTCCCGATCAGGGAACCAACCCCAGCCACTGCCCTCTCAGTGCTGGTCCCAAGCCCAGTAAATGGGGAGGGTTACGTCAGGAAGGGCATCCGGCATAAAACTTGTGCCAGAATAAAAAAAATGTGGGCAGGTGATCCGCTGTGGCAGCCTTAACCTTCATTCACCTTGTTACTCTCCAAATTATCAAGAACATAATCTCTGTACTGCGATCGACTGGCTTCCCATCCAGGGTGTATTCCTGCCTCAATCTCAGGATAGGTTCCAGATCCACCGCAAACCTGCCCAGGATAACTCAGATGCTGAAAGCGAGCAAGTGAGTGAGTAAGAGAGTGAGATTATCTCTGTAATATAAGTAGGATTTAAAAAACAATATTGTTCATGTTCATTACAGAAATTGGGCTTAGCTTCATGCTAGACAAATTGATTTCTAGAATTGTTACACTTTTAGTAAAGATGTACATGGATCATCTTGACCCAAACAGGACATAAAAGTTAAGGTGAGATTTTTGTAACCACTACACGACACTAAACTGAGACATTTCACATTAATTAAGTTCAATAATTATTTAACAACAGAGAGAGTCCTAATACAATTTCTGGCCAATTTCAGAAGATAAAATGTGAATAAAATCACAAGGTCAGTGCTTGTCGGCTTTCATAGGTGACGGAAAAATGGCATGACAGTGACAGCACCACTTGCTGGAGAAGTGCAGGTAGCCAATCTGACAGTTCTGTGAGTTACCACACAGGGGCAGTATAAGGCAGTTTTTTTTTTCAGTGTTTGGAATTGAGAGTTCGACAGGATCTGGCACAAACCAACACTGCATTACCTTTATACCAGACTTCACATAATACTATATTCTCAAGCAAAACATTTCATCACACACAGACCTCTGAATCGCTGTGACAGGTGGTTTCGCCAACAATCTGTCTCTTGGAAATATATTATATTACAAAGCCCTTGGCCCTTGCTCAAATCAAAGTAAAGCAGTGAAATTCAATATCCACAGGCAAGCGGGAAACTTTAGATTATTTCAATTTAATCATATAAAGGGTGTCAGAGACTAAGATCTCTGCCTGAGCTCAAAGTGTAATGGATTTTAACTGAATCAACAAAGAACTTGCAAGCACTTGGATTATTTTCCAGTTCTCTGGGACATAGTGCACCTGAGGCACTAGGTTTTAAACAGAAAGTTTTTTTCTTGTTTACATTTGAGTCAAAGGACACTAGGCAGGGTCCATTTCAGATCTACCTATGGGCAAGTTCTTTTATACTGGTGAAGGTTCTTCACAGTGATATGCTGCTTTGTCTTTGTGCCAAAAACTATACAAGATACCCAATAACTGGAACACTGAAAATACAGTATACGGTGATATAGGCTGAGGTGAAGTCAGAAACTAAAAAGGAAAGGACACCTATAACATCAGCTGCCACTACACCAAAAAGCCTTTATTCAGCTTCTGTACCTAATCCTTGTGTTGTGTTCGAGTCAGGGTTCTATCTTTGGCGTTATCAGTCCAAATTGACTGGGTCCTTTAAACTGTATAAACCATTTTAAAATAATTACCCATTGTTGTGTTACATAACCAACCCCATTTCTAGCCATTATCACAAGATTTACATGTTTCTTATGGTGAAAACCATTTTACTCTTTCGAGTAAAATAAGCACAATTTATATTTTATTTGAGGTCATGTAGACCAGCGACCTTGTTGAGTGATCATCAAAGACTGGTAGGCTAGACTGCCATGTCAAAATTTAGCCAAGAATTGGGTCAAAAGGTAAAATGAAACTTGCCAAAGAGTGACCTAAACAACAAAGCTTTACTTGCTTTCCAAACTGCACAGATTCAGTTACATTACAAGGCACAATGCACAGTGCTACAGAGTAAAAAAAATTATATATGTATATAAAATATATAAAAATATTTAAATGTTACAAATTCTGTCGGTCTCATTTGTGTGCATATGTGTGTTCACATATGTAGTAATGTGTAGTCATAATGGCTTGTGCCTTTCAAATGCATTTGCTGCATTTCTTGCACATTGCTGGTATTTTGGGGAGTAGAGCTGGGGTCAAAATTATAACCTGTATTGTGAGGCCTCAGCAAAATTTCCAGCACAGCTAAATCTCAAAAGCTGCACATAAACACTAAAACTAGCCAAAAGAAATCAGGCATTGGAAAAGGGAAAGAATTTTTTCTTTGTTTTCTTAGTCCTTGCACGAGTTCAGGGAGTTCACCACGGTGCACAAGAATTTTTTATTTGCAATATCTGCAGTATGCCTTTTTTGACACTCCATAATCACCCTTCCCTCTCCCAATCTTTACAATATAACTTACAACAGAAATAGTTCTGTACATAATAGACTGTCCAAACTTACATGTTCCTTTATCTGTGGAAATGTATTAGATGTAATTATGATTATTTGCTTTGAAAACAAAAGATCTTGATGGCTGTGAAATATTTTTAAACTAGCCCCCCAAAAAGTCACCTGTAGACTTGCTTTTTCCACCCACAACATTGTTCCAAATCTTGCTCAATTTGGCATATAAACCATGACCCTGGCAACCCTAATTATGACTTGAAAATGAATTGATGCCTGCAAAGAAGACAAAGGCTTACAAATATCAAAGTGTTTCCAGCTCACAACTTCCACTATCTGAAGTGTCATTATGAAATGGCAGTTAAGAGCAACTGTGGAAGTCAAAGCAAGATCTGGAAGATCAAGAAATTTCTTTTGATAGAACTGCCTGTATTTTGGGCAGAAAGGCAAAGCAAAACCCCCATAAGACACAAAGGACCTGCAGGAAGGTTTAGCTGACACAAGAGTGCTGGTGCACTGTTCTAATTTGGACCATTGCTTGTGCAAACGTGATCTGCATAGAAGAGTCATCAGAAGGAAACCTTATGTGCGAGCTCATCACAAAAGTTAATGTCTGATGTATGCAAAACAATATCTAGATAAGCCAGAGGCAATTTGGAAACAAGTGCTGTGGACTGATGTAAAAAATGATTTTTGGCCACAATCACCAAAGGCATGTTTGAAGGCAGTAAAAAAAGCATTTGTTGAAAAGAACACTTTGCCAACATTAAACATGGGGTGGATCTATAATGCTTTGGGGTTGTGTGTCAGCCAATGGCACAGGAAAGACTGCACAGGGAGATGGAACTATGGATTCCAGTAAATATCAGCAAATTATGGTAAGCAAATGTGACACCATCATTCAAAACACTGAAGCTAAAAAGAGATTGGCTTCTATAACAACAATAATCCAAAACATAGCTCAAAAGCCATCATGAACTTTACGAAATGCAAGCTGAAGCTTTTGGAATGGCATTCACAGTCCAATAACTCTAGTCCAGGTTCCCAACGCTGGTCTTGGAGTACCTACTGTCCTGCACATTTTAGTGTTACTCTTAATTAGCTTATTATTTGAATCAGGCATGTTGGGAGCAGGGAAAACTCTAACCTGGGTACTAACTTGAACATCACTGAAAATAGGTAGATCTTAAACATGCTGTGCATGCAAAACAGCCCATAAATATCCCAGATCTATAATAAACAAGAATAGAAAGACTCCTAGCTACGATATCTGCCAAAGGAGGTGTTACTAAGTACTTACTAGTAGGGTGTACAATCTTTTTGCACATGCCACAATTATTATTTTTCTAAAATAAAGTCAATGTGCATTAATATTTGCAGAGAAATTGTAATTTAATTGTTTACTTATTTTCACTTCAAAAATCAACAAAATATGTAATTTGGCCAGGGGTGGCCACACTTATTAGATACATTTGCTTGAGGGAAAAGTCTGATGCATGTTCAGCATAGGAATCATTAGTGCACTATTTTTTAAACATAGTTACGCTGCTTTCCCTAGAATGCACAGTTAAAGTAGTTCTGCGTTATTTCCAAACAGTGAAAACTATTGTGAAAGAAAGTTTTAGTTGTTTTTCTACAGGCACAGCATGAAAAATATGTTTATTTTTCACAGCATTCATGATTCCAGTGATTCTCACCAGAGCTGTCACTATGCTTCACAAAAACTTTCACACATACAATATTATACTTGTTTCTATTACTTTTTCTGACATTGCTGTGCCTGTGGAAACCAAAAATGTCACTCTTTGCTGAATAAAATTTCTGTCTCTGGCTAACACCATGCATTAAGCTCTTTGAATAATGTAGTTTCTTTTGCATTGCCTTTCTGGATTTTTTTTTTTTTTTTGCCAGATGCTAAGCAAGCATTTTACTACATTTCTTCAGTCACTTGAAGAAATAGTGTTTAAGTATTGTTCATCAGATGGAGGCAACTTTTTGGTGTAATTCGCTGTATTTTCTGCCTTTTCAAGTTGCCCAGTTTCTTCTAACGTTTTTACCAGTTTGAACATCATATATTGAAATACCAGTTTGATAAGCTATTGCGCTATTACAAAAAATATTACTTTATATGAGTTAAAGTGCATTTTTAAACTTCTTCTTGAGGCACTCCATTATTTGTAACTACCATCTACTACTATCAGCATATTTGTTAAAATCCAAGGACAATGTTAATAGGTTCAGCTAACCTATGGATTAGGCTTAATGCTGTAAATAAATAAAGCCACTATATGGCCAAAAGTACATATGTGAACACCTGACCTATATATGTGCCTTCCCCTAAATTACTACCACAGAGTTGGATGCGCATAATTGTCTAGAATGTCTTTGTATGCTGTAACATTACGATTTCCCTTCATTGGAATTAAGGGCTCAAACATGTTCCAACATGACAATACCCATGTGCACAAAGTGAGCTTAGAAGGACTGGCAAAGTGCATTTCTTTTGTCTCTGAATTTTTCTAAGATTAATTTGTATTCTTAGTGTAAAGATGGACATGAAAAACAAGAACATGGTGAGAGCTGCAATAAACACTCTCTTCAAGCACATTCTAAAGAACAGCCATCACTCAGATAGTTAATCAGGTATATCCGATACATTATCACAAATGTCATAGTCAGGCCATGGTGAGGACTGACAGGCTGGACTACTTACCTATTTATATCCCAGCTCAGGTGCCCAAGGGAAACCCTTTCCCCCAGAGATGACTTAAAAACTGTAACCAATACATCTGTATATCTTTCAACCCTGTAACTGAGAACTTAGAGTGCTAGCACTCCTCCCCATGTCCCAGTTTCCACATGGAGACTGTGGCCAAATTACACAGCCATGTAATTCCTACAAATAGCATCAAATTAGCTACTGATGAACAAATATATTTAATAAGGTATATGTTAATCTAATTTGACATAAAATACTTCTTCTGGCTGTTCCCATTAGGGGTCGCCACATCAGATCATCCATCTCCATTATGGAAATCTGGTTTATGATCCACATATTTGATTTGGCATAGGTTTTACACTGGATGCCCTTCCTGACACAACTCTACATTTTATCCTGGCCAGGGAACGGCACTGAGAGTGCACTAGCTTGTGCATCCCCACTGGCTGGTTTTGGCGCCCAGTGTGGGGCTCAAACCCATGATCCTGAGATTAAGAGTCTCATGTTCCACCGACTTTAAAATGATCAGTGAAAAATTATCAGTGGGGTCCTTATAATAGTAACAATGTTATCTAACCTTTTTTATTCACGTATATTTAATAAACATCCCTTTAGGGACTTTCACAACTCATGGCACACCTGGGCCCTCAAGAGAATTGAAATATTAAAAAAGCCTATTCAGTGTAGCTTTACAGTATTACCTTAAAACAATTGACTAACATTTTAGTATTCATTTTACAGCAAAATGTAAAATGATTACAATGATTAAACTTTGCCTTTTGTAAGTATGCATACACTTTTAGCACCATCTAATTAATTTGGTTCAGTTTTGATACCTGAAACTTGATCACCTTTTCAGTAATAACTGTTATTTGAGTGTTGTTTTTACCTAGAGGTTAAATATTCAAGCAAACATACAAAATGCCTAGCTGTACACTGTATTGTGCATTTTTAATAATTCACGAGGTTGACCTAAGGAATGCAGATTTATGCATTTGATCAATTACGTTTAGCCAACAAAAGTGGTGCCTTCTACACCAGCTTGAGTATGATGAGCAATTGATTATGTCAAAAACAATCGATAAGTGTAACCAATACAAAGACAGTGGACCCGAAGAATAAGTCACAGCACAACATGAACTGTGTATACAGTAATACAGTATTCCTTATATGTATACATTTCATGTTGCTGTGGGGATTACTGACAAGAAAGCAAATCAGTCTAGTATCTTCTGTATGTTCTTTAACTGATAAGTTGCAGAGCTCAGAAGCTCTCTGAATGTTCTACAGGCTCTTGCCTGCATCCATATATGCGGTCCATTTATCAGCACTGTTTATTTGTAAGTCATGGGCCAGAAGGAAAAGCTTGCCGGACTTTTAGACAGCTTACGGATAAAACATCATGGGAAAATGCAGCATTTTATTGACACTTTAAACCATGATCTCAACTGACCATGGGCTATATGTTTTATAATATTTCTTGGTTCTGTCTGGCAATGTGAGAATCCATAAAATGTGCAGCTTTGGTAGATGAGAAGATGGGAACATGAGAGATGAGGAAATGGATGGAGTTATCAGACTGAACGGTCATCAACCACAGAATAGAAGAAATTTAAGATGAAGGTAATTCACAAGAAAAGGAAACCTTTTTTGGTTAATATTCATACAGTGAATGTGAACTCTGTACACAGACTATTAACTAATATCTAATAAATACTAATGACTCTTTTCCAATAGTAAGTATTTTTACAGCAAATACTTCATGGTTATTCAATCCAGCCTCACAAATGTAATTGTTTCTATAGGAAATATCTAGCTTGTGCAGTCTTCACCCATGCCTGCATTTACAGTGAGGCTGGGGCTGAGAGTCGGCAACTCTGAGTCATTCTGCATCTGTTCTGCGATCAATTCCAAACCACTGGCATTATGCAGTTTAGGAACAGGAGCACAATGGGCTCATCTGAAACTCTATCAATGTGGAAACTGGCTATAATGAAATCTAGTCACAAAAAGAAACCCTGAATTAAAATTTGACTGCAGAAGACATAGAGTGAATAAATTCAGTACAAACAAAACCATCCAAACACAGGAAAGCTAAAGGGGAACATATTTCAATGTTAATATATATATGTACACTTTTTCCCCTTGTTCATATATAAACATTGTTTTCCTGGAAGTGAACTGAAAGGCAAACAACGACAATGACAAACCAAAAAATGCTTTTAAACAAGCATTACAACATACTGTATTTCTAAACATTGTAACTTTCAAACTGCACCCTGATTTAGTTCTTTTCTCAAAAGCACATGATGAAAAGAACCTTAAAACTCCAGTTCCAGCCTATTTTTCAGTGATTCTTCTGCTAATATGCAAATTATTAAGCAACCAGTATGAAACTTTCAGTAACTATAGAAAAATTAATACAGCTTCAGGAGCAAGGAATTAGGTCTGGACACTTTAATGGGTTTTTAATGGGTCCTAGTAATTTAAGGGGTTAGTAATTCAAAGAATTCTTTTTTAACATTAGTCACCACAGCCCGAATAAGAAATTTGTAAAGAGAAATTGTAAATTGTAGTGCTTTATAGAACTCATTTTAATGCTGGATAGTATGAGGCTGCAGTACATAATAAATATTATCCATGTAAAAACATTATAAAGGTTATTATTTTTTTAAACTGTTACACTGACCTGATCTATTATTACTGCTGTAAAAAAAAAAAAAGAAAGAAAGAAAATAAAACCTAGAAATTTCTCATTTAAAGGAAAACAAACCTAAAGCACACACTCAGCCCTCCACTCTCACTCATTATTCACTTGATATTCACAAGAAACAGCTTTACTAGTTCTTACTGTATGGCCATAATGTTGAGCCTAATAACTAACACATCAAACGCTGCCAATGCCAATTCAGCACATCCTCATAACGAAAAAAGCAACAGTGTCCATCACCAGCAAAAACAAATTCCTCTATTTGGATTCCTGCGGTGAGGATCAGTCTCATGCTATTTCTAAAGTTCTCACTCTGTCTGAAATTGACACTGTGTTAATGTATTCCCTGCTGTTAAGTACCTGCAGCCAGCAAGCTATTTCTCAGCACTGGGCCTCGTGCCTGAATGGCTAATGCATTTACTGCTATTACTGTTGCTCCGAATGCAGTTTTTTTCCCTCCTTGATGGTGTTTTTATAGCCACGGTACAAGACCCTGATTTGATGTTTCTGATAATCAGAGTAGTTTCATTTTTCACTCAATGTTCACACCTTCATTACACATGTGTTGGGTCCAACCCTTGAAATGTGCTTCACAACAGTGCTACATCTATTAGCATGCTACTTTCACACATGGGTTGTACTGAAAATGCCCCTCCAAATAATACACTGATGGACAGGGTAAGAAAAATTGTGAGGGTTGAGAAATTTTGCAGAGCAACAGACCTGTAATTATATACCTACAAAATGACCACAGTAGATTTACCTGATACAATGACCAATAAGTGTAGGTACATGGTTGGCATCCCTAATAGTCTCCAGTCTTCATCAACAGAGTCATGGTGGTGAGAGTAACCAGCTTCAAGTTCAGAGGTCCTATCGAAGTTCAGAGGACCTCTTGTTGACTGCCAACTCCACCCCACTGGTTAAAACAGCACAGCAGCAGCTATACTTTCTTAGATGGTTCAAGAAAGCCAAACTAGACAAACAGATGCTGGTGACCTTCTACCGTTTCACCACAGAGAGCATACTGACATAGTGCTTTCTAGTGCTGTATGCCAGCTGCATATCTGCAGATAAAAGTGGGTTATCGGCAGCATTCAGAAACTCATGGGGTTCCAACTTCCAACCTTGGAGGACACATTGCATAAACAAAACAACAAACACCTGCAGGGATTCCACTCACTCTCATGCCATCCGGCAAGTGATACAGGACCATCTACTCATGCACCACCAGACTAAGAAATAGCACACTGGAACAGCATCCTGGAAGTGCATCCTCTGTAACTGCCTCCACATGCACAGACGGACCCACTGCACTGATAAACACTAGCAACTATAAGCTAAAGCTAAAAACATGATTCTACATCAATACTGTCTATGTGATGTTAAGCCACTCTTGCCATTATATTATAGTTACACTACACTGTTACATTTATTATTATTATTATTATTATTATTATCAGTAGTAGTAGTAGTATTAGCAGCAAAAGTATACTGCTGTATACTACTTTCACATTGTTAAGTCTTATTTATTTGTGCAACCATTAATACCATTCTCTTACCTCCCTTTGATAGCACTACATACTACATACTTCATTTGTGTATCCAATCTGCAACTGCTGCTTTGCACATTAACATACCCTGCCACGTTACATGGCAACAGCAGTTTGGTGTCACTGTCAGTGGAATGATGTTCTTCTACTGTTCTACCGCACTACAGGGTGTCCTAGAAGTCTCTGTACGTTAACAGAAATGAACACTTTTTAGTAAAATGTCTTCCAAAATTTTTCATACTTAATTGATTTTTTTTTTTTGTCAAATAGCCATTAAGAATGCCTTTGACAAAGAAGAACGTATTGAAATCATTCTCATGGCTGGATCGGGAAGCTGTCGCAAGGTTGCAGTGCAGTGGAACCACGGCAAGCACTTCACACCCGACGCTGTTGCCAAACGTATTAGCAAATCCAAAAAGACAGAAGTCTTGCGGACCAACCGAGAAGTGGACATCCACGAATATCCGCTGATGATGGCACAACTGACGTGGTGCTGGCATACATAGTTCCCTATGTATGGAGACTTTTGGGACACCCTGTATTATACCTCTGACTGTAAAGTCACTTCAGCATGATTTGCAGTAATATCCTATGATGCCATTATAACTTGCACATACAATTGTATATTGCACATTTTCTATTATTATGTGCAGTATTCTATTATTTCAAATGTATAGATATCCTCTGTGCATATAACAAGGCGAGATGTAAACCTAATTTCATTGTAGTTGTGATGACAATAGAAGTATTCTTTTCTAATAAACAAATCACCAAAGTTAGCTGTTAGGATCCACATCAGTAGCACACCTCCAGCTGCAGCTTGAAATAAGGCAGCAGGACAGCAGAATGTGGATTAGCCAGAAGTACATGATTGTATTTTCACAGCAGAGTGAGGTGACATAGTCCAGAATACATATATTTCACTTTGCCATGATACTGAGTGGAAAATCAGCTCAGTTGGGAAATGACAACACTGCTAAATGGTGAAACAGACTCTTAAAAGGAATACAAAATAAACATGAAAAGGACTCCAGGCTCTAGTTTAGAGTAGCATTGCAGCAGATACTCTCTAACAGAATGGGATGTAACTAACAAGTCTCCTCTGAAATCTTTCTTTCCACAAATGCCTGGCAAATGTTTATAGCTCTAAAACAAATTATTCATAATCAGTAGTGATCAAAACTGTTAGTTTGTTGCAAGGTTCTTAAATCTCCCTCATCCCATGGGGAAATTTATCAGCATTGCACCATATTTCGTATTTATTGCACCATATTCTTAATTATAACAGTCTCATAAATGCGTTTCTGTTGTGTCAATCTGGAGCCCATGGTAGTGT
The DNA here is from genome assembly GCA_022985145.1 of Pangasius djambal. Taxonomy (NCBI): domain Eukaryota; kingdom Metazoa; phylum Chordata; class Actinopteri; order Siluriformes; family Pangasiidae; genus Pangasius; species Pangasius djambal. The sequence goes on from CM040978.1 coordinate 16,082,920, forward strand.
GCCTTTATTAATTAATCAGTGTTCATTGTGAATATTTGGATGTACTGTTATGACTTCACTTAAAGGTAGGCCATTCAACTTATTAAAAGTAAAATGTAACACAGCTTAACTAAGAGCCAGAGAAAAAAATGCATAACTCTATTATGTCTCTGCCATAATGATTCATAAAAAAAATGTCAGGAACAGAAATATTCAAGAACTTACCAGATATTCACTGAGCTACAAAGCCAGTAGACATGGTTTTCTAAAATAAGTCAGCCTAGAAAATGAGACAACACAACTGTCAACAAAAATCTGTCAGCTGATTTACTTGTCATGTGAACTTGACATCAAGCTCCTGACCAAAGCACTGTTTATGATGTCTTTTGCAATAAGCCTTTATAAATGTTTATGTCAGTTGAAGGGCTTATGTAGCCATGATGTAGTGCTATGAACACTACCATTAGATAAAGCATTAAATTGTTAAAATCAACAATTTCCAGAATATATTCATAGATTTTGTGGGTATAATGTTGTTGTGGGTGTCATGAGTTTAAGAGATTTCACAGTTAAAACAAAAACACCCCAGCAAATTGAGATCTTCTAACACTTGGTGAAAAACTGAACTAAAGGAGATGGACAAACTGTGTGTGTGTGTGTGTGTGTGTGTGTGTGTGTGTGTGTGTGTGTGTGTGTGTGTGTGTGTGTGTTTGGGTAGAAGGGGTGTAAAAAGAGAAAGACAGTGGGGCAGATAAGTACTTTAATTTCTACTTATTGGCTGTCTTTATTACCTGCTAGATGAAAACTTCCCTTAATTGACCAGTGTAGCACAGTAAACAAAACAAAGAACAAAAAAAAGGTGTAGGCTATAACAATAAATCTACTGAGAATCAAGCCATCCCAGGACACATTGTTGGACTGCTTCAACCACTAAACAACTAACATTTAATTAAAAGTTTGTCCAGCAGCATTTTGACAGCAAGCCATTGAGGGAAGAGAGGAAACACTGATGCTGCACTCTTTATGGACTGATGCATCTGTCATGGAGATCTATAGCACTGCTCATTAAGAAGCAGTCGAGCAAGGCTGCCAAATAATAGCCAGTGCATAATCAGTGTTATAATGTATATAGGCTCAGGAGCCCAACAGTGCCATGTCAAAGAAAAAACAACAAGCATTTGGATCCCGTGTAATTCAGCTTGTTCCATTAATCTCTATTTTCTTGTGTTTTAAGGAGGGAAATCCTTTGTCGCGATCCTACCGTATACTGTGATTGTATCAGTTTCTCTGGCGGTGTGTGTGCTGCATTTCACTGAGTGTAGCCAGGGATTAATCACAACATGGGAAAGATAAGATGTTCATTTATGTCTAAAATTCTACATAAGAATCTCATTTGTGATCTTTTTACAGTAAAGGGGAAATATGACTTTTCCAGATATAATATTTTCTAGCTTATATATTCATGTCTTCATCCTACCCTGATAACAGCACACAGGTATATATTACGCTATGCTGCTTGGAACACAATGGATAAAAAAGATACAAGAGATCTTAATTGCAAAGATACAAAAGATCTTAATTGCAAAACAAGAAGACCAATCAAACGCTAGTTCAGTTCGTTTAATAGCAATCCCCTATTAAAACAGCAATTTAAGAAGATCAGTCTAACCTAAGAGTCTTAATCTCATTGATTTCTTGTGCAACAAAAAGCATTTACATTCACACTACTTCTGTTACTCTGCATTTAAAAGGGATTTAAAAGAACCGAATAAAACTTCCCATATCATTCCATCACATTCACATACATGTTGGGCTGTGTTACAAAACATTATTATACCTACACATATATAATAATAGTTATACTGTATTTATTATCTGACATGTAGTAGTATATGTTATTTGCTAACTAAACACCAGATAAGTCCAAAACAGAGACATGATCCTCGTGCTAATGTTAAACACCACTGTTTTAAATCAGATACCAGTGATGGATTTATTTTTCAGTTACCAGCACCACAATAATAATAATAATACAAATTTCCATAGGAGTATCAAGCATAAAGATTTTAAACAACGATAACACAGCTTCAGAAAAGATTGTTTTCTGTGAGACCTGCTATTAATGACAAATGTTAAGCTGACATGGTTTAATTTAATTGTTAATAAATTCATATGCACAATCAAAGGAATGCTGTTTTAGGAAAATAATAAATAATGGAATGGTGTGATTTTTTTTTTAAAGAATAGCACATTGCATGTTTTGTCTCTTTACATTTTTCATTTTAGTTTGTGGAACAGCTGTGAAACAACTTAGTTCCTGTTAGCACTTATATTATAGCAGCTATAAATAGTCATTTCCTCAATTTTACTTTAGGTTAATATGACAGAAAAATGCAGCTTGTTACCAAGAAACCACAAAGTGTAATATCCTCTGTCCTTAGTCTTTCCCTATGGCAAAAACAAAAAAAAGCTTAAAGTAACAGTTTTATCTCTATCAAAGTGCTGACACTGAAGACTCCTTCAAAATGTTAACTATATTTCTTTTTACAGAAAACTTCGCCATATTAATTTTTACCAACAATTTTCTTTGTTGACTAACAACACTTTAAAAAATATTATGCTTACATTCTGGAGTGTCCAGCATGCAATTCCTTATGAATCTGTGTCACATCAATACCAGAATCGGCATCCAACTACTAGAATCCAACCAAAGTACAACTTGGCCTACAAACATAGCCACCGAAGACTACATCACTCACCAATCACAAACTCTATCACCTTCACATTCGCCGTCATTCTGATTGCACACACCTGGAATCAATTCCACACTCACAGTATATAAGGACTCTCATGTCGCTTGCTCATTGCAAAGTATACGCTCAGTGTCCTGTGGCTGTTTTTGCCAAGCCTTTTGTAGCGCTACATCACACGTCATGTTGATCGCCTGACCATTGCCTGCTTTTCGATTGTGATTTTTCCTAACCCTTTGGATTTGTCTGCCTGCATTTTAAATCAAAAATCAATTATGAGCCATGCTGATATGGAAAACCGTCACCGTCAGACCAATCAAACTAGAGAATTCAACAGTGCTGTGGTATAAAAATTATATTAAAAATAATATATAATCACCTCTGTGAAAAAATTATGAGTAAGCATAAACCCCCGTGTATATTTTATAAAACCTCAGGGAGAGAAACCACAATTTCATGGGCAATTCAGGAAAGCATCAGCAATAAATAATATAGATTGATGCTTGTCTGTAAGGATTAAATCATTGCTGAAAGTAACAGCAGATGTAAGCTACACCAGCAGGAGTCAGGTCTAAAATTTCCAGTCTGCTGGCGGCCACAGCAGTGACCACCATCTCACTTATAAAAGCTGTAAATACACAAAAATAGAGGCTGCTGCTTGAAACTAAATTTCAGCTTCATAGTCACGTTTCAACTTTCGTTATTTAGTATTATTAACACTAATGTCTAAAAGTCTTAATCAAATATGCATTCACATAAAGTTACTTTGCTTTCTTCCTTTACTTTAGATGATTAACAATCCATGGTTCTCCAAGTGGGGTCTGGTGAAACCCCTAGGGTTATAAAGCATAGCCAATGCTATGCAACATTACAGTGATGGAGATGATGATCAAACAGCATTACATTTGCTACAATTCGTGTATAATTTAATATACAACTTGAATATATCTGCATTTTAATACAAATAGAAAAAGTAGAATCTACATTTTAACACAATGTAACTGGTTCGGGTTTTGTGGGTAGAATGGTCAGGAATAAAAAGTGCTAATGGATCAGATGAATAAATATGATAATACACATGAAACCTACTTTACATCTCATGGTTAAAAATAAAGGCCTGTGGACTTTGCTATAATTAAAAACCTTTCAACTGACCTTTCAGCAGACTGCCCTTCAGTGTGTCTAGCAGTGGACGTCATGAGGATGCTACAAAGGATCAATCCTCGGAAAGCAGCAGGCCCAGATAACGTCCCAGTACAGGTTCTAAGAGAGTGTGCTCAGGAACTCACTGGGGTGTTGACAGACAATTTAACACCTCTCTGTCCCAGGCTGCGGTGTCTGTCTGTTTCAAGAGGTCCACTATTGTCCCGGTGCCTAAACACTTTGCCGTGAAAGGCATGAACGACTATCGTCCAGTGGCCCTCACCCCCATTGTCATGAAGTGCCTTGAGCGGCTGGTTTTGGCCCATATTAAGGACTCAGTTGACATCACTGTGGACCCACAGCAGTATGCGCGTATGATTGCTCAGCAAATTACCAGGGCGATCATGTTATGAAGTTTGAGAATGACACGGCACAACCTGTGTATCAGTGTGGGGAAGATGAAAGAGATGGTGGTGGACTTTAGGAGGACAGCTCACACACCTCCTCTCCTCTTCATTGGAGGAGAAGCTGTGGAGCTGGTGACCACAGCCAAATACTTGGGCCTGCACATGTCCAATGGCCTCATATGGGCCATGAACACAGCTAGCATCATTAAGAAGGCTCACCAACACCTGTATTTTATGAGGAGGCTGAGGCAGGCCGGCCTCAGTGCTGCTGTGCTGACTTCCTTTTACCGGTGTGTGGTGGAGAGCGCCCTGATATTCTCTATCTGGTAACTGCTCTGTGGCTGATAAGAAGGCGCTGCAAAGAGTGGTTAAATCTGCTCAAAAAATGACCAATAGCAGCCTCCCTTCTTTAGAGGACATCTATATCAGCAGATGTAGAATCAGAGCAACGAACATCATGATGGACCCCACCCACCCAGCCCATGGCTGTTCACCCTCCTCCCCTCAGGTAGAAGGCTGCACAGCCTCAGTGCTCGGACAACAAGGCTGAGGTGCAGCTTCTTCCCTGAGGCTGTGAGGCTCATGAACTCTGTGCCATAAATGTGATGTGATGTGATGTGAAGTGACATGTGGCCAAGTATGGTGACCCATACTCGGAATTTGTGCTCTGCATTTAACCCATCCAAGTGCACACACACAGTAGTGAACACACACACCCGTGAACACACACCCGGAGCAGTCCTCTGCACCTTTTATTGCACTTTAGCCAACATGCAGCTTTTTTTAAATAATGTGTTTTATATGTTATGATTTTAGGTTATTAATCATTGGTCTTAGGTTGTTTATTATTTATTTATTATTATCTTTTTTTAACGCTGGACCTGGGAAACAGTTTTCGTTCTTTCATTTTTTTAACATGTTGAATGACAAATAAAAATGAACCTTGAACCTTTTATTATTCACAGGTATTACACAGTTAATCATATGTAATACACTTGTTACGGGTTTTTAAATAAGTATTCAAGGAATCAATGTACATTTACTGTAAAGTTCACACAAAGAGCCCTTTAACCACACAAGGTCTGCAACTGAGCATTTCTAAAAATACACCATGCATTTCCTATACTGAGGAGGCACTCATTTTCAAACATTAGTGCAAATTAGACAAATTAGGAAATTAGGAGAGACAGAAGTGGAACTTGCTGACTAGAAGATGAACTGAATCAAATGGAAGAAAAAAACAATTAGAGTACTGACTCCCCAAGGCCACAAGCGAGGCTCACGTGACTGCACTGCAGCCAGTGTTGTATCACATCCGAGAAAGTCTAGATAATTTTTTTCAGTTTAACCCTGATGTTTTCTTCAGGGCATAACTTATCTGATCACAGAAATACAGCCTGTCATGAGATTACAGAAGTCAGGACATTGGTTTTGTAGTAAAATATCTTAAATCTGTGGACTGCAACAACCCGAGTTACAGACTTGCTGGACTACAACAACCCGAGTTACAGACTTGCTGGATTACAACAACCCAAGTTACAGACTTGCTGGACTACAACAACCTGAGTTATAGACTTCCTGGACTGCAACGGCCTGAGTTACAGACTTGCTAGACTGCAACAACCTGAGTTAAAGACTTGCCAATGCCATCATCTTATCAGCCAAATCTGAAATCTATTATGCTATTAAACAGATGAGTAAGATAACTGACACCTTTTTTCTGTACCAATGATCATGAAATGATAATTCGTCTTCAGTACCCTGAAGGAAACCCATACAAACATGGGGAGAACTTGAGAAACTCTGCATAGACAGTAACCTAAGTTCAGGATCAAACTAGGGACCTTTTAGCTCTGAGACAGCAGCAGCAACTGCTATGAAACCATACTGCCATGTAAATTTTTTTTTTTTTAAATCACCATTAAAGGTATATGATCCTCATGAAAATATGTGGCACCAGGGTTTAAAATTGGTATTTACTTCTTTCATTAATTAGATTAATATATGAGATTAATATCATGGAAATATTTTTCTGCTAAATTAATAATTATCTGCTATAAATTAACTGCTTACTTTATCACTTAAATTTACAGTGTTCATTATTTACTCTATTCCCCATCACAATCACTGCTTTTTGAACATCCCATTCCAGGTTTAGTCCTCCTTTGGACTAATAACCTCCACTCTTCCAGGAAGGCTTTCCACTAGATTTTGGAGCTGGGCTGTGGGGATTTGTCCATACAGCCCCGAGAGCATTAGTGAGGTCAGGCATTGATGTCAGACGAGGAGGCCTTGGGTGCATTCGGAGTTCCAGTTGATCCCAAAAATCCATGTTTCTGTGTACAGTATGTTCATTTCAAAATCTCCCACCTGGGTGCCATTACAATATAATATGTACTGTGAGGGGAACATAATATCTTCATTATTTTCAAATTGTCCACATGTATTTAATTATACTGAGACAAATTAGCATAAATGATAACTGTTGAGCATTAGAATTAACCCATGAGTGCTAAAGAGCTGTGTTTAAAATAACACCTCAAGTGGAAATTTATCCAGCATACTGGAAAGAAGATACAATTGGCAACATGAGTAGATACAACAAGCAATAGGCTCCTGTTGCTTTACCTCTGGTAATCCATTAGCTATTCATAACCAAAAGAGAAACCTGGGTCTTAGTGAACGAGCAGGATTTCAGTGTTCTAGACTTGTCTGCCTCTAGCGTGACTAAACGTGGCAGTTATTTGGCATCAATCCAGTTGGCAAGCAAAGAGAATGCCAGCCAGTCAGAGTGACACAAAAGCCATGTAACACAATGAGGCAAAGAACACCTCCATTGACAAGGAGCTGTAGCATTATCCCTCAGTTGGAGAAGCATGTAGAAAAAGTTCCAGGCTTGTCTCTCTTGGCTCTGGATGCTGCAGACACTCAGTTATGCCACTCAGAAGCCACAGGTAAAGTTTAAGGTGTTTGGAATGACACCATCTGTTATGGATATATAGTCTCCTAAGACCTGCTTATGGAGACTGTCACCTGAATCTGAACCTAAGGCTAAAGCTAACAGTGAATAATCCATAATCATAATCATACACAGTGTACTAGGTCTTGTGACATATTTCAAAAGCAGTGAACTGCAATGTGTATGTATTTCTTATTATGTGCACTGATTCTTAGAACATACAACACTATGCATTTTATTTTGGTGAGATCTGTCTCCTGCATCCTTTTTAAGCATTAGCCAAAGCCTGCTAGACATTGGTCTAAAATGTGAAAGTGGGAAGGAATATGATATAGCACTGTTGTATAGAGCTACTTTCCCTGTTGTGTGTGTGTAAATGAAAGTCATATAACACCAGACCACAACAGCATACCTTCTTCTATATTCAGACTCCTCAGACTCCAGAACGATATCAGAGAAAACAAGGTGTAGGACGTAAGTCTCAATAAGTCACATTAAGCAATGCCTTTAAAAAGCTACCTCCACTTATCCTAATTTTAGACTTCATTGCAAACCAGTCAGTGGCCAGAACTTCCTTGAGGTCATCATGAGTACAATTTACGATGTTTATATTTGGGCTTGGATATTTTCTACCCGTTCTGTCTGATTAACAGCACAAACAACCTGCTGTCATGAAATATGTGTTTATGTGGATGCTCAGGAGGTATGTGGAATTTGTAGTACATTATCTCATGAGAACAACCGCAACATGAACTTGCAATAACTGTCAGGAAACCAAAGAGCAGGGTTCACATAAACACAGCTAACAGGAACACAGTTACACTGTCCAAACACTTAGACCTATGGCACTCACCATGGCCTCCTGATGAAAGCCACCATACCATACTGAATCCTATCACTGAACTGTCTTAAAACAAAAAAGGAACATTAGCTTTCACCACACACAAACAGCCACTAACAAAATGCGGGAAATGGGGAAATCCCAGTCATCCCTGGAGCAAAAACATCACACAACAACCAGATGGCTATTTTCCATTGTTCAATCAAGCTAGTTCAAAATCATTAATGCTGCTGAATGTAGGATTTGGGGATTTGGTTCTCTTAGGGGTTAAGTTCTCTCTGGTAGAAAAATGCTATTGCTACTAGTGGCTATGCTAGTAGTATGGCTTGTGCTGAGCCCCTTGTTTTCCATCACATGGATTAGAGTACTGCATAGAATACAGTTTGCTATCCAGTCCAATTGCAAAAGTTATATCAATTAGCTAACTAAAAAAGTGTGAACAAAATGCACTCACCTGTTTATCTGTGGTCACATGCGTATCTAACCTATTTACTTATTTCTTCCTATTTGTGTTTTCCACTTGTTTTTTTGTTTGTAATGGACACACAGTAATATGGCTAGCTATCCACTTATGTTATTTCTGAATTTCAACACCCCCACTTTCAACAGTGATGCAGAGATTAGTTGTCCGTAACAAGCATGATTGTGAAAATTAAGACTTGCTAATGCTTATACAGTGCAGTCAGTTCCCAGAAGGGTCTTCAGAAGCCCTAATAGGTGAGCACACAAAAAATGAATGAATGAATAATTTTATATTTATTGTTTCAAAATCTTAACCATTTTGATCCCAGCAAAAACATGCACCAATAAAGTGAGATTGTTGTTGTTTTGGCTGCTCCTGTTTTTACACCGGATGCCCTTCCTGACGCTTATCCGGGCTTGGGACCGGCACTGAGAGTACACTTCCAGTGACTGTGTTGGTCCCCTGCCCAGGAATCCAACCCGGGCCATGGCAGTGAGTGCACAGGATCCTTAGCCAGAAGACCACCAGGGAACAAGTGAGACTATAAGTCTAATATTAAAGAGAACATACTGTAGATTAAGCTTCAATAAACAATGAATGAAAAAATTCTTTTTTTTCAAGTTTTCAAAAATTTTTTATTTTTTAGTTTCCAGAAATCCTTGTGTGGTCTATGCTGGCCTAGAAGGCCCTGAGGGCTCCCCTTCATTTATGAATATGCCAGTTTGAAACACCCCCAACCACACACACACACACACTCACACACACACACACACACACACACACACAAACCACACTATACTATTATTCTTAAATAGCTGTTCATTCCCTGAACAGTATAAAATAAATACTGTGTACATGTGAAAACTGTGAAACTACATTGCCATCAAATATGCACTCTACACTCTCTTAACACTTTCTGTCATCAATTTCCTGAAGGTGCTACTGGGTATTGAAAAACTGAGAGAGTAGCAGACCCCTTCCTTAATTATCTCTGTTGTTGTAATAGGATATTGGTTCTGAGAGTAATAGTATTGACAGACTAAATCATATCTCAGTCTACAGACAACTGCATTGGAAAGCAAATCAAATCGTGATTGATTTCCTATTGACAACTATCCACTAAGCTGTTAACTAATTACTATGGATATGAAAGGTTTGCTTGACAAATAAATGGACATGTTTACTGGCAGTGAAACAGTAAAACAGATATGGATTGTGTGATGGAAAGTTTTCTGGCGGCTTTTGCATGCACAGTGTTAGAAACATTATGTCCATTTTTGTTTCTTTTCTCTGGAAGACAAAAGACAGACAATATTCCAGAATGGTTGCCAAATATTTGGACCTATTGCCCTGAAACACTTAAGATGTTTGACAACACTAAGTCCACAAGGGCACTGCAGAGGAAGGAAAATGACTAAAAAGTCAGAAATGATCATTCCTGACCCTAAATAAATAACTTTCCTCCAAAACCTATATTACAAAGTATATATGGACATATAATAATAAAAAAAAGACTAAGGAGCTTTTACTAGCAAACCGTAGGCAAACATCTGTTAAAGCATTGTTCAAATATCAAATAGTCTGAATACAGAGATAATAAAATGTATTCATTATTCAGAGCTTCTTTTTTCTTTTTTTAATGCACACATTACACACACAGTCTCATGTTAAAGCATCCAAAGGAATTGCTGTAAGTCAATCATCCAAAAAGATGCTGTGCAGTGTCTATAACATCATTAAAAAAAAACTGCAATCTTTCGTGACAAACTAAAACTGCCACCTATTAGAGCCTCTTATGAAAGCAACTAGTACAACACAATATTTGGAGGGAAAAAATAGACAAATGATTTTAGTTTCCAAAAGGGAGAAGCAAACAACTGAACACTCAAGAAAAGATTAAATCTACACTGCTAGACACTCTGGGGAAATATAAACAGAGAAATACATATACTGTAAATACTTATGCAATGACAATTATACAGTCATTATAAAAATGACAATTTCTTTACATATTTAATCTTCTTTAGGAAAAAAAAGTCTTCATAAAAATTCATATATTTTGTCAGTTTGCATGGCAAATTTATTTGTGAAACTATGTGGTGTTGTACTAGGAACAGACAACAAAAAACACAACAGAGAAGGGACTGTGTTAGAAATATCAACATGAGTTAGTCATAGCTACAGAGAAGATTTTCAGTGTTTCTAATCAAAGTTCATATCTATTACTATTAAACACAAAGTGTGGGAAAAGAAGTTCAATATGGCTTGTTTTGTTCACTATGTTTACTTCAGTTGAGCTTTGTGCAAGTGCTACCCAGCACAGGATTGTGCAGATAAATATGCTTATGTTTATTTTCTTATTGTCTTCTGTATGTGTAAAGCTCAGAAGAAAAATGCCAGTGGCTGATATCTTCACTTCAACTACAAGCACATAGAATGATCTTTTATAACAGGAGATATTTCATTTGTATAATGTTAATTAGATGTTGTTTCGGTGTGCAAATGTATCAGATTGGTAATGTATCAGGGTAATGCTCCAGGCAATGTTAGCTTAGCGATACTCTGACTGGCTCTTGGGGACTGTGGCTGTCAATAACAACGTTCACTTTCAGTGAATCAGCAATAAAAGAAGCTTTGGGCTTTGTCCAAACAGCACTACAGCTAGTAATTCCAGTGCTACTTATTTATTATTGATACCTACTGGTTGCCAATGACAAACCAGAAACCTGCAGTGGATAAGGAGCTAAATCAGACAGTGGTACATTTTATACCCTGTATCAATTACATTACATTTGGCAAGGATAATAAAGATAATGGCTCACACCCAGGATCTTTGCAGCAGTTATAAACTAATGGATTTCCTCTAAATGTCCATAAAGTGTAATATCATAGCATCTTACAGTAAGACAAATCCAGACCATGTCTATTACGGTTTGAAATTACAAGACTCAAATTTGTGAAGGTCCAGCTACATACAATTTCTTGCATACAAAGGTCCAGTTAAGCAACTAACATGACTGAATTTTAAAGTGAAGTGACTTGTATGGTGACCCATACTCGGAATTTGTGCTCTGCATTTAACCCATCCAAGTGCACACACACACACACACGCACCATGAACACACACCCAGAGCAGTGGGCAGCCTTTTCTGCTGCGGCGCCCGGGGAGCAGTTGGGGTCCGGTGCCTTGCTCAACAGTCTCAGTCCTCAGTCGTGGTATTGAGGGTGGAAGAGAGCGCTGGTCATTCACTCCCCCCATCTACAATCCCTGCTGGCCTGAGACTCGAACCCACGACCTTCAGGTTCACCTTCGGGTTACAAATCCGGCTCTCTAACCATTAGGCCACGACTAAATGCATACTTCTCTGTCAATGTGTCTTTAATCATTGTTTTCCTAATTTTTTTTTTAAGATGTCACGCATTCACATCATTAATCAGTCCAGAGAGTGCAAATGAAACAACAAATCTGTGAAAACTCCTCCCATTCTCTATGAGCTGCCTTCAGGTAAATAATATACATAAATAAATCACTATGATTGGATCTGCTACAGAAGCTGCAATGGTTCATGTGTAAAAAAAAAAAAAGAAGAAGAAGAAGAAGTTACTGAATTATAGTAGTTCTGCTACAGTATTTTTTCAAGTGCTTGGGTTGAGATACTTTGCTGGACCTGCCAGTTAATGACCCCTACTATAAGATATTGACAAAAGTGAAAGTTCCTGATGAAATGCATAATCCAATTCTGAATATTCACTGAGTCAGAATGAAACTTGCCAACTGTTTAAGCTAAACTGAGGCCCAAACACAAACGTCTATAGCCTTCACTCATATTAACCCACATTCCTTTGAGAACCATTTCTTTTCTCCATTGTTTTACACATTATTAGTACAGACATGTTCAGCATTGAAAGGACATGCCAATGATATGCATTAATTCATATGATGTTTTTTCTCAAATCTATAAAGCAAAGGATATCAATCAAAACCAAGATTTTTGAAATTCTCATGGTCCAACACACACTCACTCACTCGTCTTTTGATACTCTCTCCACAGAATAGAAAACATCAATAAAGAATGAAAAAGCACGGACACCAAGAGGTTTGTAAGTCATACCTTAGGCAAACCTCTTTGCTGCAGTGCATCAACTTACACTGTACATACAACCATGCTAGCAGTTGCCAAATAAACCACTGCAATATTGATTGCAAAAAAGGGAGAGACAAAGAACACAGACATGCAAGTTCTAATAAGATTTTCTGTCACATTATCCTGAAATAGATCCTGTTGTGGCTCTAACCTTCAGAAATTCAATAGAATGTAGCCAAAACTAATTTAATTCCATATTCTCATTTCCACCCCAGTCACTGAGGTAGTGCAAAGTTAATACAGCAGTACAACGGAGCATTTTGATGTAGCGTTTTGACCACCTTCCATTACAGCAAGCACAAGTTTCTACAGTTCACATACAGTGCAAAGATTCAGGTGTAGTCATGGATTATCTTTAGTGAAACCCATTCTATCATAGTTTATCAGTTCCTCACAGATTGAGAGCTATGCTTGAGTTATGGTAATACAAACCATATGTCAAGGTCAATATGGCCACTACATGATCATTGATTTATTTCATGAATTAACAACAAGCCCATCCATTTCTGAAATACGATATACTGCCCAAACCCTGGAACAAAAAACATATTTACAGTATATCACAGAGTACATATTTACATTCACAATAAATCACAGTGAAAACATTGACAAGGGATGGCAGCGATAAAATAACCAATAATGGAATGTTTTAACAACTGGAGGACTCCCAGTAAGGTTACTGCAATATGTGTGTCCTCAGTGGTTTAGTTTATATTCAGCAAATGATGATGCAAGATTGTTTACCTCATCATAATTCAATCAAAGTCATTCACTGACCTAATTAAAGCAATTATGATGGAAGGGCTCGGTAATGAACAAGGTCAGAATCAGATTTGACTCTGCCTGCAGACTCTGTGTGCATTGTATTAGCTTACGATATGCAAAAAATATGTTCATTCACAGAGCAGCTGAATTTAAAACAAGCCCCCAAATGCACTCAGAATATATATAACCAAGTAAAACTGCCTTTTACAGTGACACTTATAGCAAGCTATGTGCACAAGAGTAATCACTCTAATCAGCAAAGGTATGTGGTGTAAACTTCTATCAGTGAAGGAACTGCTCCAAACTTTACCTGCGTTAAGTGTGCCGGTGATGAATCTGAAGAGGTACCCGGCAAACTTTAGGATCTCCCTCTTACATCTCTTCCTGCAGCTCATTGCTGAAGCTGTTGCTTGCTGTTCGTTTCTCTGTAGGTTCTGTGTCAGAAAACTTTCCCCCCTGCAGCCGTGATCCCAGCGTGTAGACTTGGCCTGCTGTGTGCGTGTACAGGAGGTGGAACACTCATATGGCACTGCACGGCATTGCGTCTCCTCTCATAAATATTTCCCAGAGGTTCCGAGTTCTCCTTCTTTCTCTCCTTCAGAGCTGTGCCTGTCTCTAAGCCCGCAGTAGCCCCGGCTCTTGCAGCTGTCACTGCGCTTTCACACCTTGTGCTCCAAGCTCTCACACTCCCTATCTCTCACACACATACACACTTTCGTAGTAGTCTGACTGCTCATGTGGCTCAGAACCATCTGTGGTGCTTTCAGCCTCCCCCTGACCACTGCTGGGGAGGAGGGACCGGCACGGCCTCGGAATGGAGGGAGAGAGAGGGAGGGAGGAGCAGGAGAGGAGAGGAGAGGAGAGGAGAGGAGAGGGGTGGAGGGATAGAAAGAGTGGCACTTGGGAAAGAATCAAAGCTCATGAATCAGCAATGACAGCTGATAATGGAGCTGTTCTTATAGAACACCTATGCTTATCTGTAGGACTGAGTTGAGTGAGCGAGCTGACAAGAAGCAAGCAACTGATGCATTAACTCAAAGGAGAACCAAAGTTCTAACAGGAGACAGCTGATCGGACAGGATGAGAGAAATAAGGAGTGTGCACTGAGAAATGAGGTAAATAAAAACTAAAAATAAAGATAATTACATGTACATCTATATGCATTTATTCATGTGGCAGTTGACTTTATTCAAAGTTACTTACAAATGAGTTGAAAAAGTACATGAGGGTTCAGGTGTGAGAGACACATTAGCCACAAAGCAGTTTAGTGCAAAATATTAGTGCAAAATATATAACTATGAGTGAACATCTGTGGAACAAATTGCACAAATGGCTTCGTTTGAAAAGTTTCAAGGCAGGCTTAGCATTCATACTGGGTTTTTATGACTTTGCATGTCATAAAATATAATACATAAAATCAAACGCAATCCAACAACATGCCTGTATGAACTTGATAGGTCAGGTTCTGGGGAACATTGATGTAGTTCAAAATTAACCCAGTAATAAACAAGAACATATCTAAATAGCCACACGCATACACACACACATACACACACACAGAGGGTGAGACCGCAATGTTAAGCTGCTTTAGTAACAGCTGATTCTTTAGCCATTGTTGTGTGGAAAAAAATGCAGAGTGAACGAGCCATTTCAGTCCACCATCACGTGTCTGGTGAAGTGTCTGAATCAGGTGTCTGGTGATACCACCTCAACCATATGACGGTGGTATCACCAGATGCCGTCGCAATCAGGACATAATTTGTGCCTTATGGAGTGGCTCTATGTAAATGGAGGAGCTCCAATGATTAGCATCGATGATTTGACGTGAGTAGCTACAGAGAGCGAGCAAAGTGAGATAAAGAGACATTCATTTATTCATCTTCACTAAGCACTTTATTCTTCCAGTAACACTGAGCATAAGGAAGGAAGCATTCAGCCCATATGGGATGCCAGCTACTTTTTTGGAAAGGCCAAAAGTGTAAGCTGGTAGACTGAAAAGCAGAGATATGAGACAAGCCACAAGATGATGAGTGCATCCATGAGGAGTTGTGTAAAATATTCCAACTGGTACAGTCTAAACTTCCTCATGTTATTTACACAGAACAAGCCTGCAAAATCAGCAGATTACTACAGTGTGGTCTGTGAGTGCTAGCTGGCCATCAATTGTTACTCCAAGATACATGCTGAAGTGTTGAATCCAGTGACTTGGATGACACAAAGTTGTCTTCAGTAGCTGGAGGTGGATATGTCAATCCTTGGATTAAATCCTAATTTAGTGTATAAAATCTATTTTCCTTACTTCTAATAATTTATAAATAAATTGCTCTTTTGGAAATTGATTGGATCTGAACCACTTGTACCTGGCAAATGTTTCATCTACACAGTCAATACTTTAATCCTCAAAGCAGAGGAATTCCACATGATAGGAAAACATAGGGAGTGAGAAGACAAATACAAAAGGAAAGGATGGTGGACAAGAAGAGAAAGAGCAAGAGGGAGATACTGATCCAAAGCATATGAGGAAAAGAGAAAAAAAAACACTCATAAACAGATTTGAGGGGAGTCACAAAGAGCAACAAGGGAAGACTATATTAAAAAAAATAATATAAAAAAAAAAATAATAAAAAGTGCCCAAGGTCAAACTTGATAATGATGGACAGTGTGGAGCATTTCATATTTTACATTGCCTCTTAAAAAAACAGTGGTGCATCACCTTCATCACTAATCATCACGACTTCAATTATCATCAGCCTTTCTCTCCATGAGTGCTGTCATTAACTTCAATTACATCAACCCTGCAGACACTTTCTGATCTCCGATCTAACAAAACCTCAGCCTTCTCTTCTGATTATTACATTAATGTGTTTCTATTCAAATACGAGTGGACACTCCCGTTCTTCGTGGAACGACTACACACAGAAATCACTCAGCTATGAAATGAGATGCTTTGTGTTCTATGTAAAAGAATTCTGAATCCTGCAGGTCATTTCTGATAGAGAAAAGCCTGTTTCAAGCCCTCTCAAAACAGAGAGCTTTTTCCATGAGGATTTAGATCCCTGCCTCTTTCTTTGGTGCAACCAATTTTCCAGAATGAGGAAAAGTTTTCTTTTCCATAAATAGACTTGAGCCCTACAGAATAACACACACACACCATCAGTTCTCAGGCTAGTTGAACAGTTTATCATTTCACAGATCAATGTTTAACATACCAATGTCTGTTTTTTTGTATTTCACAGAATATAAAAAAAAAAAAATCAAAGTGACAAACACATCATTGGAAGCCTTTATTCTCATGCATAGAAAGCAGCAGAACTTATACTGATTGAAGTTGATAACGGAAACAATAAACACAAAGCACACACAATTCACACACAATTCAGTCAGTCAAAACAAAAAGAATGAACTTCGGTGAGATATGCAGAAGCAGAATTTGGCACTCTGAACTCAATCTATTCAAATCTATACCCAATCTTAGAGAAAGCAGAGTAATTATACTATATAAATCATAATATTTCAGATAATATGTATGTGTTGTGATTCATAGTGTGTAGGAACATTCACAGAGGCTACATTGAGAGCATGATATAATGTTTCATTAACCTTTGAGGCCAGAAGAATGCAATTTGCAGTTATTTTGCAATTTCAAAACACGGCATATAAGTAAAGCATTTATTGCTCAGAAATAAGCTGCACGTTTTAGACAAGAAAGACGTTCCCGCTTACAACCAGCATTCCACCAAAGAACGACACAGCAGCAGAAAATAAACAGCTTTGTAAGGAAGATGTAAACATTAAGCACCATCATCAAAATGCACTCTGCATACTTGCTATTATCTTGCTATTTACACAGAGGTTTCCTGTCTGGCTGGATCCCACTACATTTGGTGTTGACCCAGCACTCATACATCACTGTAATGGGTCATCTTTTGCAGGGTGACACACACACACACACACACACACACATATACACACACAAAGCATGATGTATGTGAAACATAACGCAATTCCATCACCTTATAGAGTAAAACCCCCAAAAGATCAACCATATTTATGACCTTGGTGGGAAAAAACAAACGTCACTATTCTCACATACTGAAGATAATTCAGATACTTTAAATACCTGAGTCACGAGAAGACATTTCAGGATTTTAGATTTCACTCATAGTATTACCACTCCTCTGTGTCTTACATATACAGATATCTGTTTAGAAGATGTGATCAATGCCAAGCCCATGCCACCTTTTCTACTGTAGACTTCTTCAAAATGGAGCAATGGACTGCTGACGTATGAGTGCAGGACTCCTGTTTTCCTGGCCTAGTTTCCACTCTGCTTTTCTACTCTATCCTCAAGGTAACGAGCAGCAGCAAAGCCCTCCACATGAGCCTTGTGCTGAAATATTAAAGGCACGTCCTGTGTCCCACAGCCGCACACCCTGACCCATCTGGCCACTGGCACAGCAAGAGCATGTGAACCACAGAGATGAAGATCCAAAGACAGCATAAGAAAGGTAAAAAGAATCAGTGTCCTTGTGATTTTTAAAAAGGTCACTGGGCACAGCAAGTGATATTTATATAGATTCCTGAACTTAAAGGTCTTTAGGAGGAGAAAGACAATAGATACTTTGAGAGGGAAAGGTACGTAGAATGTTGTTTGTTAAAATAATATAAAATAAATAATGCATGAATAAATTATTATGAAACATTAACTTATACTGCCTGTTGATTAAATTACATTTAATTTTTGTCCCATTTTAGCTGTGAACAAAAACAGCTCAGAGAAGACTTCCTAATAAAATGCAGAAAAGTAAATATAAAAAATATGTACCTGCCAAAGAGTGAGAGAAGTAAAATGATGCAAAAATCAGCTTTATACTTATCATAGATACATAGGGACTACATAAAACATCATGGTTGCCTTTCTAATGTGCGTTCCTTTCATTTTAAACTGTTGCCCACAGTCTGAGTGTTAACACTGTCTGTAACAAAACCATTTCTCAACAAAAGGCCAAGACACCCAGACACATCAAATTATACAGACATTAGCACTGTCCTCAGCTAAGGATCACTTAACAAATGGGTAATGTTTTCTTTTCCATTTTGCATGCACATTGCTTTTCCCAGAGTGCTATAGAGAGCTACAGTATAAGACAGAGTGCTCAGAGTAACCCTTCTGTGTACAATCACAACAGACTGATCCTTAGACATGGCTTACATTGTGTAACTGGTGATACAGCTAACAGCAGCTTTACAACTTTATTCCAACATTTCTGGACCAATGCTAACACAGATCCAATTAATATTTCCCTTCTTCCACACAACCCTTATATTGCATTGCTCAGATTTTCTTAAAGAGAGTCAAAGCAAATTGAACAGTAGATGAGTCTGTGTAGACGTCATTTGTGCCGCACCCATTTGTATTAATACGTAATTGAAGGCAATCTGTTTGGAAGCATGGCTCTAATGTAATTAAACACTGCTTAACTTGAATTTTGCACTGGTTGTTGTTCACATAGACACAAGGCAGGCAGCTAGTTTAGAATAGGCAAACTTTGGTTGAACTTGCAATGACAGCCACATATGTTATTGGCCTAAACTTTGAGATATTAGATAAAAGCAGTTGTGATTTCGTTTTGTTTGAATTGAGACCCGAGTGCAGTGTCCATCACCTACCTCCTATAAACACTTTCATTACAGAAAGCACCAAAACACCAAAGCTGAACAATTAAGCAACTTAATTGAAAGTAAGTAACAGAGAAAATGCAATGAAAAGCTGTATGAAAATTATAATGTTTTGAACTTTAAATTTTATTTCATTAGAAACAGCTCATGGTCTTCAGAATGTAACACTTGGGTGTTAAAATGGGTCAGAGGTTTAATCTGCAGTCTCAGACTGCTAAGCGCCACAACAGCTGATGCCAGACCTTTTATAGCTTTAGCTAAGGCACAGCTGGGCAAGAACATCCCTGAGGCAAATGCTCAGTGTCTGCCAGACTATGCAGAGAGTCATCAGTGGCCAAAAAATAGCCTGGTCTCCAGCTGTTTACTACAAACCCAATGAAATCCCAAAGCAGGGCCAGAACCATGTGATGAAGCCAAACGCATCCGTCATTAGTTTATGGACTAAAATCAAATGCAGGGGCCTCCCTTTAAATTCTTGGCTATTATTCTGATACATGAGGTGTGTGATGGGCTGTTTAAATATATATGAACATTATATACTAAATATGAAGGTGC
The DNA here is from genome assembly GCA_022985145.1 of Pangasius djambal. NCBI lineage: Eukaryota > Metazoa > Chordata > Actinopteri > Siluriformes > Pangasiidae > Pangasius > Pangasius djambal. The sequence continues at coordinate 16,102,606 of CM040978.1, forward strand.
ACAACCCAACCCTAATAAGGTTTGTGGTCATTTTCCCTAAAGGCTCATTCTGATGTAGTTGAATCTGAGGTAATTTCCTAGCACTAATTTGATCATGTACACCACCAAACAAATTTGTATATTAACACTCTGTATTAAGATTTTTGGTTAAACCTCAAGAAATGGGTTAAAGTTAAATACAGTTAGAAGGTCTATGTAGGAAAATAGGTATAATTGAGAAATGTTTGTGTGTTTTTATTTTATTGGAAAGAAACCTAAAAACCTAAACTGAAAAAGACATATTTGGATCACACTAATTAGGCACTTGTAGTGCACATCTTTATTTGTCTTATAGGTGACAATAATACTGTCTAATATCAACTCTATAGTCTTACAGTAACTTACAGTCTTATAGTAACAGTTTCACCAAAAAAGTGTACTTGCCCTTAATAAAGCACTTAATTTAAAGCCCCATGATTGGATACGTTAATATCCATGATTGGACAATGAGAAAGACCTAAAATGTTTATGAACATGTTGTGAACATGTTTAATCTTTTCTTTATTAAAAAAAACTCCCTGCACTGCAGTCTCTATAATTATATTACAGCTCACCCAAACTTACTGTATATTAGTGTGACTGTGTTCATTAAAAAGAAGAAGAATTCAAATTTATTAGAAGCAATGGCACATAAAATAGTGTGTGTGTGTGTGTGTGTGTGTGTGTGTGTGTGTGTGTGTGTGAGAGAGAGAGAGAGAGAGAGAGAGAGAGAGAGAGAGAGATTGTGTGGTGTGGTAATGAGGACCTTAAGGCTGTGAACAATGATAATGACTACAGCTTATCTATCCATCATTCCTCAAGATAGTGCAGCTCTATATTCTGCTAAATCCAAACACTCACTTCTCTCCTTCCCCTCTGGCCAAGGAAAGATATTAAACACTGTTTCCCACACTGGAAAAGTGCACTCATCAATCCAAATCTATCACAGTATTCTCAAAATTGGACACATTATCTGAAAAGGATAGGGTTTGGTCTGTTAACCTGCTAATTTAGTTCACCAACTCCTGTGGTCTACACAAAGACAAAGAAACTATAAGAGAAAAAATAGACAAGTGATGGAACTTGATTGCTAATGTACTGCATGATTTAAAAAAAAAATCTATTCATGTTAGTTGAGTAGTCATAATATAATCATAAAACAGGTGTGCAAATATTTGACCAACAGTTTCCTTATTCATTTCATTCATTAGGAGTTGACAAATTGATAAATGTCTCAAATGCTGGTTGGATTGTGTATAAGTTTGAGCGTAATATTTTAACAACCTGAAAAATGTTTGCTTTTCAGTTAAACAATCAAAATATTACTATTGATATCACAAATAATTATAACAAATGCATTATTTAGTAGTAGCCAGTAAGTAATAACAATAAAATAATCACTATTGCATACATATAGAACTTCATACTAAATGTAAGAGATGGGGTTCAGTAACAACATGTAACTGTGAATCAAAGGCACAGACACGAGCTCTTTATCAGTTCATTAGTACTTCCTTTTAGTAATAAGCACATCTGCATACAAGAGGCACCCTGAAGCTCTGACTGGGATGTGAGTCTTACTGGGCAGGCAAACTATTCCAACAAGCTTGGATGTCATTGAATGTTTTATGTGGTTATTACACAATTTCATATAAACAATAAAACATGCCATATGCATTGTTTTTTTTCATTTTGGTAGCCTGCTTTTACTTGTCTGACTAATTTCTTTCAGCTTTTTCTTTACATGAAATAAGGATTTGTTTATTTACTCAGAATGGAAACTTGGCTCAAATATATTTATAAATAATGTTTTAATTAAAACTGATGTCAGCCTAATCAAGTTCTAAAATGAATAAACACATAACCATATAACTAACTCCTGATGAGGTTAGAAAGTGGTTCAGTTTTATACCTGATTTCAGCCTTAAACAGTTTTATATACCAACAAAGCACATTTCCGTAATTGTCCTACTTAGACCTACATGATATTATTAATTTCCAAAAACCAAAGGACTGCAAGCAACAAAAGTTGGACTATCCTTTGCTCAACAGAAACTTGAACAGTTGCTTTTTATTTTATTGCGGTGTTGTAACAAATTTATACCATTTATCTGGCTGCCAAAACATCGAAACATTTCTTGCTCAGTGTCACTGAAATGCACTTCAGTCCCCTCTCCATTTACGTCCTTCTTTGGGTCTTGGATAAGTATAGCTTGCTGAATACTTTCTTTTTTATTGGCTCACTATACCAAAACCTGTATAAATTAGGAAGTGTTTCATGTAAATTAGGTGTATATAAGGCTAAATTGGGGCATATGACATGTAAACAAGGGACTTGCATCTACACAGATGAAGCTGATTCATCAATTGCGTTCAAATCACAATCATTGTTTTGATGACGTACAACAGGTTCTGAATCATACAGCGATTCATTTGTGTCATTCTCTGTGCTCCTTTTTATGCAACTTTGATGAATGAGTGCAATTGTGTTCAGCATAAAGTATTTCTCAGGCCATTACAGCTCACTGCAGATTTTGCATTTGGTAACCCTTTGGCTAATGTGCTCCACATTTAATACTGAAATGCTATTTCAGGTTTTAACATTTAGGAGATTATAAGATAATTAATTGTTAGTGGCGAAACCATTAAACCTGTATTTAAACATATGCATAAATTAATTTTGCTTGGACATGCAGCAGTGCTACAAAGATATAAAACTCACACCTTTCTCACTGCCTGTTCATACTTCTGGCCATTCATGTGCAAGGCATCCGCTTTACAGGTTACCATTTCATCATCTGACTGAGAATAGAAGCCCCGGGGATGGCCCGAGTGCTTAGGTTCTACGCATTGCACTCTGGCACAGATCATGTAGCAGTTCTCCAAATGAGCCTGTCATCACAGCAATGGAGATGTTGCTTCATCTGACAGCTAAGGGAATTAAAGCTGTAAATACAATGACATTGCTAAAAGTATGACCTTCCCAATAATGGCACAGCTTTGCCTCACACTCAGACAGCCTTCCTAATGTAATGTATTGGTATTTGATTAAACCTGTTATGCAGATGCTTTGTTGAATTTATTACTTATCTGGGGAAATTAAAAACCAATGGGCAGGAAGGCCTATGCCATGGGGATGTGTACACTACACAAGGTGACCCTCACACTGAAATAAATAAAGAGTATGAAATTCATTTTTAAGATATAAACACTGAAGGTAAAGGATTTTTTAACAGTAAAATTTTACATTAAATACAGTAATATAATTCATGAATGCATATTGAGTAGACAGTACTGCATTTACTATTATAATTGTATCAGCAAAAAACTACAGAATATTGCCAATCATTATTAAAAATGAGAAAATCACCAAGGGCTATCTTATTTCTATAAAAATATTACAAATATAATTAGGTAAATATTGCTTAGACTAGTTTCAGAGCCCAGAGATCCGTATAATATTATTATAAATGTACAACTGTTTGTCTGTCCACGTTCTTAATGTGAAATGTTTGTGACAGATGCAATGACTGCAAATCTATTGAAAATGAGCTGTGATGAATTTGTTAACATCCAATAAGATGCCACTGCTCTTGGCAGCCTGCTGTGTTTGTCTTGGTCAGGGATCTGGATATGATTAAAACTGGATATACGACGGCACCCAGCACATAGCACTTCTAATAACACAGTTCAAGTGGTTGGTGATAAAGCACGCTTAATTACCTTTGCATGATGTGTGCCTTAGGGATTGTAATAGATATGCACATATAGATGTGTATATATAGATGTGATGGTCAGGTGTCCACATACATTTGGCCATATAGTGTAGCTTTCCCAAACTACATTCTGTCAAAACTCGTTGTCTGGATATTGATCTTGATTTTCCACAAACTGCCTTTTAATCTCCCAACAGTTAGAGTAGTTTGTGAGTAAAAACTACTAGCCATCCTAACACAAGAGCCGCAATTTGTGGGAACAAAATATGGGCTGCTACTCCGCCTGTCCATGTTTTATATGTATATTGCCACCTATTGCATAGATGTCTCAAGTGACTCCCTTTATAAATGGACTGGAGTCAGTATGCAGTGACGTAAATACGTCTGTTCCAAACTGTTTTATTACTGATAAAAAAAGGAAAAGATGACATTTTCTAAACTGGGAAATGCAAATATATCATGGAGCAGAAAACACTTCTTTAAGGTCACCCATTGTTTCCATGGATGATAAATAAGCTAAGATTCTTCTATGTCTGGTGTTTTTATTTTTACTGAGCTTTGGTAAAGAGACACCAGATGAAGCTGGTTTTCTCTTTGATGCTAAAAAGGTATAAATGGAAATACCTGCCAAAACAGAGCTTGTATAATCCACATTGAAAAGGGCCGGCTGGTGCAGACATAGTTTTTCCATGGCCTGATTTGTTTAGCTGAACCTTTGCAGCAGGACTGGAGTTGTGTGTCAACCTACATTCCCTCAGACCAGACTCTAGTCTAAACCTAAACACCAGAGCCATTCTGTCTTAGAAATCTAAACAATCATCTGCACTTACAGATAGTGAGACACAGGATCAACTGTGATTCCAGTTATCAGGGCCATGCATTATGACTCTGACTGTGATTTTGATTAAAGATAGTCACTAATATTACTTAAAAGCTTTGGATAGGTTTTAAATCAGTATAAGATCTGCATTTAAGAAAGACTATTCCTGTGATTCATTTGTATCCAATACTGTAGTTCAATCCTCTATACACTCTATCAGTATTCATGAGTGTATGAAAACTCCAGTAAGTTTTAGTCAGGAAATGACACCTTAATCCTATCTTCAGTATGACATTCATCACTCTGACTTATCACACACTTGACAGCTTGCTTGCTACAGCTTCGACATTCCAGTAGAAAGGAGATGACCTCTACAAACACCATCTTTACAATTGAATCCCACTAAACCCTATAACACCTAAAAGAAGGCGCTTCATATTCTGCTGACAAGGAAATACACCAAGGTACGCATCCAGTCTTCAGGAGGAAATACTGTGCAGACACTGGCTTGAAAATTCTATTAAAGATTGTGTCAAGCTTGGTAAGAGACGGCTCCCTTTGGATCTATCCATATGATTTTCTCTGTACATAAAATACAAGTACACATAGTACCTGTCCATGTCTCCAGCTCAGACAGTGGATCCTGTAAACTCTCTCTCAGTTCACTTGTATGGTGGATGTGCTACAAAAAGCTATCTAAGACTAATAATAAATGCTAAATAATTAGTATTATTAATATTTTTAATAATATAATATTTAATAATAAAATATTAATAATTATATATAATTGTTGATATGGGTAAGCTTTGTATATGGAGAAATTTATTTAATATAAGGAGAGGTTTAATGTTTATGGAAGGAGTCTTCAACATCAGCACTTTCTAACAGTCAGAGCTAAAGCTGTTCCTTTAGGCTTTCTGCCACAAGAAATTCTTCCTGACAGAGGGCTTTGCGCTTTCTGGCCTTTATTTACCTTTTTAAATTTAATAGAGAGAGAAAAAATAGAGGCTGGTGAGAGAATGATTGTTTATAGCTGATGTAATAGAAACTAACTTGTTGAGTGCATGTTCCACAACATTAAATGTAACTATAAATGGATAAAAAGTATGTGTAATTAAAAATTGTAATCGGTGGCAAATTGCTGTGGTATAAGAAGAATAAAACCCTTTAGGACCTGCTCTTATAAGACAACATCAGCAACAGAATATACAGTTAGGTCCAGAAGTATTTGGACAATGACGGAGTTTTTGTGATTTTGCCTTTATACACCACCACAATGGATTTGAAAAAAAACAAAAAACAATCAAGATGTGATCGAAGTGTAGACTTTCAGCTTTATTTTAAGATAAAATATGGCATTTACCATTTAGGAATTACAGCCATTTTAAACAAAGTACCTCCCTTTTCAGGGGCTCAAAGGTATTTGGACAAAGTGACATAATTGTAAATATAACCATAATTTTAATACTTGGATGAAAATCCTTTGCAGTCAATGACTGCCTGAAGTCTGCATGACTGCCTAGAGCCCATGTTCTCAAAACTCAAATTCTGAATTTCCTCCCTGGAGATGCTTTGCGACCTTCAGTTGCTGCTTGTTTGTGGGTCTTTCTGCCTTCAGTCTTGTCTTCAGTAAGTGAAAAGCAGCTCTATTGGGTTGAGATCAGGTGACTGACTTGGCCATTGAAGAATATTCCATTTCTTTGCCTTCAAAAAGGCAGTTGCTTTTGCAGTATGTTTAGGGTCATTATCCACCTGCACTGTGAAGCGGCGTCCTATCAGTTTTGTAGCATATGGCTGAATGTGAGCATAGAGTATAGCCCTATACACCTCAGAATTCATCTTGCTACTTCTGTCAGCAGTCACATCATCAATAAACACCAGTGAGCCCGTTCAATGAGCTGTTCCTTTCTTTCACCATACTTTTCTCTTCCCATCATTCTGGTACAAGTTAATCTTGGTTTCATCAGTCCAAAGAATCTTATTCCAGAACATGGGAGGCTTTTTTAGATGTTTTCTGGCAAAGTCTAATTTGGCTTTCCTGTTCTTGAATGTTACCAGTGGTTTGCACCTTGTTGTAAACCCTCTGTATTTACATTCATGAAGGAGTCTCTTGATTGTAGATTTTGACAATGATACGCCTACCTTCTCCAGAGTATTCTTGACTTCTGTTGATGTTGTGAAGGGGTTTTTCCTCACCAAAGAAAGGATTCTGCAATCATCCACTTTAGTTGTCTTTCGTGGTCTTCCAGGCCTTTCGATGTTGTTGAGCTCACCAGTGCTTCCTTTCTTTTTAAGAATGTACCCAACTGTTGATTTGGCCACACCTAAGGTTTTTGCTATCAACCTAATGATGGCCTTCTTCACTTGCATTGAGATCTCCTTGGACTTCATATTGGTAGCTCCATTTGAACAGCTGCTAAATGCCAACTCAATACCTGATATCAACTCCAGACCTTTTATCTGCTTCATTTGTCTTGAAGTAACGAGGGAATGGACCACAACTGGTCAATTAACTTTTTGTCAGTCAATTGTCCAAATACCTTTGAACCCCTGAAAATGGAAGTACTTTGCTGAAAATGGCTGTAATTCCTAAATGGTAAATGCCACATGTTTGTGAAACCTCTTAAAAGGAAGCTGAAAGTCTTCGATCACATCTTGATTGTTTTATTTCAAATCCATTGTGGTGGTGTATAAAGGCAAAATCACAAAATATCTGTCATTGTCCAAATACTTCCAGACCTAACTGTATTATTTTTTTCACAACAGCACATCCTGCCATATTTTATTACTTACATGAAAACTAAGAAATAATCATTGTAGTTAAGGCAACCACAACATGAAAAAACATCTAGAACATTATATCAGTAAACTATCATTAATCTTCTGAAAATATTCATTCAATGTCTTAAGTGTTGATGAGGCAGAGTAATCAATGATAAACAACCCGTCTAATTAATTATTCATAGCAGTCTGTCCTAACTCTAGCATGCATGCCAGGGTGCTGAGTAAATAATAGCACACACATGTCTGTATTCCTGCATCCATGGAAACATCAGTGGGTACATCTAAAACCATAATTATAGCTCAAACCAATTTAAAGTCAAAAACGTTTTCATAAACCTTCAAGGCCTTACATTGTACCCTGAGGTTTACCACATGGATTGCAGAAAGTATGTAAAAGAATCAGATGGTTTTTGCAACAATAAATCAACATTCATCATAAAACAAAGAGAAGCCTACAAGACAGCAGTGAGATTCACTTCACTTCAGTCAAATAAAGGCATGTATGTGTCAAAATACATTTTACATAATTTAAAATTTTTTATTCATTACATAATATCCCTTTCTCCCTACCTTTGTGTAAAGTGGCCTGCCACAAATCACCTCTGCCAACTGCAATAAAGTAACCTCCATTTACCTCCTCTTAATTAAAAGATAACTTGTGGGTCCCCTGGGTTTAACAGGCTGTTATTTAAAGTCACAACTTGTATCCACTGACTGTTAATAGTGTGATATTAAAGTGTAAGATATTAAAGTAAAGCTCTTGAAAGATCTTGTACATAGGAGAAAACAGCAGGAAAAAACTTCACATCAAATCAAACTACATTTTAGACACACACTTGAGTGAGCTATAATAACCTCTAAAGTAACCAGAAAAAAATTTCATCACAATCGGTCTCATTTATCACGCTGAAAACAAACAGTTCTTTTTGAAAATCATTCATACAAGCATTTACTCGAGATATTTGGTATTCATGAAAATCTCGTAAATTCAGAAAAACATATTCTACTTGTGCTCCTGAGTGTGTGTAAATTTACAAAAAAAAAAGAAGGCTAACTAATATAAACCTCTACTTGATCAGCTTCAAATTGTATAAGTCGCATGGATTACGGTAGTGATATATGTGGCATATATACTGTTGATGTTAAATTGCTTATTTTTTATTACATTTAGAGCATTTAGCAGAGTGACTTATAGAAGTGGGACAAGGACTTAAGAATTCCATAGAGAAAATTTAATGAAAACTAGTATTTGTTTATTATTTGCATTAATTAAATAAAATAAAAATAAAGAAAGTGAGCCAACACAAACCAGTAAATTAAGACAAATAAAACTAATCATTCATGTATGACAAAAGAAATGCCGCTGTATAAATGGAAGATGGGCTGGTCTGTCTGTGCATAGCCATTAAGCATAAACAAATGCTTCAGCAGATGGAAGATTTTTTTAAATTATTATTATTATTATTATTATTATTATTATTATTATTAATATTATTACTGCATGTTATTACATATTTTTATTGGCATAGACGTGAATCAAAATAACTTCCACTTCTTGCCTTTCAGCTTTTACCCTGGTCGTTCATTTTGTGCTCCCAGCTGGCTGTGCACTTGAACTTTTATGTAGTTTTGTGGGTGTCGCTACATGCATATGACCTGTGTCAGGAACATGCTTTGCACTGTATGGGTAATCAGCATACATATGCGAGTATGAAGAAACATATTATCACTGTGGTTTCAATAAATGAGTGACAATGCTTTAATGTGAAATCTGGTGAGGCACTGGTATGTATAAACAGCATGTTTTAAAGCACGAGAGTCGTGTCTGCCTGCAGTCACTGAAAATCGCCAGGATTCACTGTGCACTTATTAATCTGCCACTATTTATAGATTGCTAGGTCACCAGTGGAATACGAAAATATGGGCAAAGTAGGTTACCTGAAAAGAGGAAGGAGACTTACATTCTCATACTTCTGTGTATGTGTGTGTAAGTAAATTTGAACTAAGAGTGGTTATTGGTGGAGATGGATAAAAAATGTGTATCATTTGGGCTGACAATTTGAGACCTCTCTGAGATATTTCACCAAAAACAAAACAAAACAAAAAAATCAATAAATAAACACAGATCAGCCATAACATTAAAAAACCACTGACAGGTGAAATAACATTAATTATCTCATTGAGTATCTCACTACAATGGCACCTGTGAAGGGGTGGGATAGAGTAGGCAGCAAGTGAACAGTCAGTTCTCGAAGTTGATGTGTTGGAAGCAGGAAAAATGGACAATCGTAAGGATCTGAGCAATAATGTTAAAGGTGTGACTTGTGAGACTACTGTGACACTGACCAGGTTAAACTGGTTGCTGTAGATAAATAAGAGAGAATAAATTAAACATATAAGTATGATTCAGATGCCCAAACTGACAAATAAGGACCAGTGACCTACCCAATAGTAGTTTTTGGATGAATCCCTTATAACAGACTCATATGTTAAGAAATATATAATAACCACATTTTCATGATATCAGTGTTAAGAAGTGGGTTTAATAAAACATGAAGTGAACAGTAAAGTGCCCGACATTGTTGACAGCCATGAAAGAAGCTGAGCTTCCCCACGTCTTAAATCCCAACACAACCCTTGGACTTAGAGACATAGTTCAAATCTTTTGAAATAAACACATATTGGAAATTGCTAGTATATTTATTTTTGCAAGTTTTTTATTAATACTTTATTATTAAGAATACATACTAATTTTTAAGTATCCATACTTATTTTGTGCCCGGTTTTTCAAAATATGCATAGGTATTTAGCATAATTTGAAAAGACGAATACAAAATAAGTATTGGATACTTAATTTGGTGTCATGAATAGTGTTGTTACTGTGTGTTCCAAGGGTTGCTAGTTCAAGACTCAACTCTGGTTTCTTTCCTAGAGTTTATAGATTCCTTACCAGCCCTTGTGGGTTTCGTAGAGGTTCCCCAGTTTTCTTCCACCCCTTGATAACATGCTACATAATGGTTAACAAATGGTCTGACTTGTGGGGCTACCATAACTCTGACCAGGACAAATTTGTTGCTGTTGTTGACCAATGAAATACCCAATATGTGTTTTTAGAGGACACCCTTAGAACAGAAACATGTGTACTGAAATATCATTTTAATCAAATTTCCATGATATCAGTGTTTAGATGTGCATTTATTAAAGCATGCAGTGAACAGTACGGTCACCATGTTGTTGGCAGCCATGAAAGAAGGCAATCTAGACCATGTCCTAAACCTAAATTTAACCACAGATCTAAACCTTAATTTAACCATAGACACTTACAGCAATCGGTCAGGTCATTTGAAAGAAAAATATAATGGATTTTACGAGTATATTTATTTTCCATACTTTTGTGAAAACTTATTTTTAAGTGTGCAGACTTAACATTTTGGCATGCATACTTAAAATTGTAGTATGCATACTAGATTTTTAAGTATGCATACTTATTTTTCTAGTATGCATACTTAAAATTTTAGTATGCATTCTTATTTTCTCATTTTTAAAATTTTTTTTACATATACATACTTATTTTGTGTACGTATACATACTTATTTTGTGTTGCTTTTTATATTTTCTATATTTTTTATATTTTTATATGTGCTTTGTACTTTCATGTTTCTATTCTTAAATACTATTCTTACATACTTAAATTATAAGTATACATTCTTATATATATATATATATATATATATATATATATATATATATATATATTTTTTTTATGTATCCTTACTTATTTTCTGTCTAACTTTTTTTTTCTTAAAACGCCTATTATCTAGCATACTTATTAATTAGTATTTGTACATATTTTCAGTGATTTGTACTGTCATGTTATCGTTACATGTTACACTGCATGATATCAGTGTTTAGATGTTCATTTATTAAAACATGCAGTGGACAGTAGAGTCTCCTATTGTTACGATCACCAGCTGGAGTGCCCATGAACTCCACTAGAGGGCACTCCACCCTGGACTCTTGCTATTGTTCTCTGGACTCCATTTCCCATGTGTTCCTTGCCCCACCTGTGATCTTGTAATGTTCTACCCTTGTTTGTGTGTTATGTCCTGATTGGTTCCTTGGGTTCATGTGTCTTGTTTTCATTGGTTGGTTTTTTGTTTACAGTTTGCTCACACCTGCTCCTAGGTTGCTGATTATTGTTTGTTTGTTCATGTTTGTGTATTCCAAGTTTCTGAGTTTCCAAGTTTCCTAGTTTCCGTGTTGCCTAGTTTACCTGTGTTTTGACCCTTGGACTGTTTTCCTTGTTTTTGATTGTTTGCTGCCTGCCCTGACCATTGCCTGTGTTGTGGATTTACTCTTTTGCCTCTGCCTCAGATTATACTGTTTGCTGCTGCTCGACCCTGCCTGTTTTGACCACGTTTGTAAATAAAGCCTTGTGTTTGGATCCCCAACTCCGTTGTCACGACTCTCCACATGTTACAGAATAATCAGCCACACCTGGATCCAGTGGCTTTTTGAGCATTCCAGGCCAATCATGGACCCAGTCGATCAACTACTGCGCCTTTGGCAAAAGAGCCTATCCATCGAGGAATACGTTCATCAATTCTGTGAGTTGTCATATCAAGTACCGCTGTATGATGAGGTTTTGTTTAAGGACTTGTTCTGTTTTGGACTCAATGAGCCAACCAAGTCATTGTTACCTGGAGGGGAATTTAACTGTACTTTAAGAGACTTTATGGACTATGCACTGTTGTCATGTGGCTCTCCTTTTACTGTGGGAGACGCAGAGGACTTTGAAACCCCAAAGAATTTTTTTTGGGGGAGGGGGGCTTCAACAGCGGCAAGCTCCGGCAGCAGCGGAGCTTGACCCATCATGGCCACCAGCAGGTCCTGTGATTATGGTCGCCGCTCCTGTGTTCTCTGCACCTTCCCGTTCTGTAATCCCCAGTCCAGAGCCTCGTCCAAAGATGGCCGCCAGTCCAGAGCCTCGTCCAAAGATGGCCGCCAGTCCAGAGCCTCGTCCCAAGATGGCCGCCAACCCAGAGCCGCTTCCCAAGATGGCCGCCAACCCAGAGCCGCTTCCCAAGATGGCCGTCACACCAGAGCCTCCAGCCATTATGGATGTTAAGCCTCAGTCTTCAACCATCACGGATGCCACTCCTGTATTCCTGAGCATCGTGGATGTTGCGTTTGAAGACACCAAGGCTTTGAAAGGGAGTTTGAGGCTGGTGTCCAGTCTGACAGACCCACCGTTGATGTCGGTGCGTGCAGCAGGCACTCCAAGAGCTTCAACACTGGTCGTCACAGAGACTCTTCCTCTATCCTCAGTGCTCCCTGTAATGGCGGTCGCCATCCTGTGTGTTTGGGCTACACACTGCTCTGTTCTTGCACCAATCCGTGAATTTACCCCCGAGTCTGCTCCAGTCTATGAATCTGTTCCTGAGTCTGCTCCAGAGCCCGCTCCAGAGCCCATTCCTACTCCCGAGATGGCAGTTCCTGCTGCAGAACCTCTCAAATCGGCGGCACCCGCTTCAGATCCTCCCAAGGTGGCAGTTTCCACTGCAGAACCTCCCGAGTCGGTGGCGCCTGCTTCTGAACCCTCTGCCTGTCCTGTCACGGCCAAGGAGGCCGTCTCCGAGCTCTTTGCCTGCCCTGTCACGGCCATGGAGGCCGTCTATGAACTCTCAGCCTGTCCTGTCTCGACCTGCAGAGGCCATTATTAACCTCTCGGTGCCAGTCCTGCCTGATCCGCCTTGGTGGGCACCTGCCTCATTAGCTCTACGTTGGTGGACATTTGCTCTGCTGTGGGGATCTTTGCTTTCCTCTGCTCTGCTGTGGTGGTCATCTGCTCCACCATGGGGATCTTTGCTCTCCTCTGCTCTGCTGTGGTGGCCGTCTGCTCCTCCGTGGGGATCTTCGGACCCATCTGCTCTGCCCCGGTGCCCGTCGGCTCTCTTCAGCTCCGCCCTGGCTCTCTTCAGCTCCGCCTGCTCCCCCCTGGCTCTCTGCTCCACCAGCTCTGCCTCAGTCCCCTGTTCCTCCACTTCCACATGGTTCTGGCCCTCCATCCCTCCCCCTGTTCCGCCTCCGCTCCACCTCCCTCTTGGACTCATGTCTATTTTTTTTGGGGGGGGGCGCTATGTTATGATCACCAGCTGGAGTGCCCATGAACTCAACTAGAGGGCACTCCACCCTGGACTCTTGCTATTGTTCTCTGGACTCCATTTCCCATGTGTTCCTTGCCCCACCTGTGATCTTTTCATGTTCTACCTTTGTTTGTGTGTTATGTCCTGATTGGTTCCTTGGGTTCATGTGTCTTATTTTCATTGGTTGGTTTTCTGTTTAAAGGTTGCTCACACCTGCTCCTAGGTTGCTGATTATTGTTTGTTTGTGTTTGTGTATTCCAAGTTTCCTAGTTTCCGTGTTGCCTAGTTTACCTGTGTTTTGACCCTTGGACTGTTTTCCTTGTTTTTGATTGTTTGCTGCCTGCCCTGACCATTGCCTGTGTTGTGGATTTACTCTTTTGCCTATGCTTCGGATTATACTGTTTGCTGGTGCTTGACCCTTCCTGTTTTGACCACGTTTGTAAATAAAGCCTTGTGTTTGGATCCCCAACTGCGTTGCCATGACTCTCCACATGTTACATCTATGTTTTTGGCAGCCATAAAGGAAGGAAAGCCAGACCATGTCTTAAATGTTAATTTAACCCCATAGGCTTACAGCAATCAGTCAGAAAGAAAAACATAATGGATTTTACAAGTAAATTTGTTTTGCATACTTTCATGCAAACTCATTTAAGTGTGCAGACTTAAAATTTTGGCATGCATACTTAAAATTCTAGTATGCGTACTTATTTCTCTAGTATTCATACTTGATTTTACGTCTGCATACTTTTTAAGTATGCATGCATTATTATTTTTAGTTTTAAAAAGAGTATCCTTACTTATTTTGTGTACAATTTTTTTTTTTTTTTTTTTTTTTTTTTTTTTTTTTTTTTTTTTTTTTTTTTTTTTTTTTTTTTTTTTTTTTTTTTTTTTTTTTTTTTTTTTTTTTTTTTTTTTTTTTTTTTTTTTTTTTAAGTTGATATCAGGTATTGAGTCAGCATTTGGCAGCTGATCGACTGCAGCTACCAATATGAAATCCAAGGAGATCTCAATGCAAGTGAAGGAGGCCATCATTAGTGTAGGATCTGAAGCGAACAGGCAAGGAAAGCAAAGAAGCCACAAAGCTAGGAGTCCTGCTCCCAAACTTTGCAGACCCAAGTTAATTACTTCTTGTTTACTGATTGCTGGATTTCAACTGTCCTGTGAACAATCAGCAACTGACAGGACATCCCTGACCAGAGGACGAACCCTCTCAGCCAAGAGGAACCTCTGTCAAACTTATTGATCTAGGCCGTTGGCCAAGACCAGATGGCTCACCCAACACGATGGTAAAACTGATAACTACAGGAAAGGGGGGGGGGGGACTCACCCAAGGACCCTCATGGAAAGAGACCTTTGTTCTCCCCAGGAACACAAAGTTCACCACCCTTCATACATTCCACAGAACCCAGCTTTAACAGACTACATAAGGCTATTTTACATCTCCTGTGAGGCCAATGACTTTTAAGATGATGCACCATAGTTTGGAAACTTGTTACCTCTTTTAATGTCATTCTGTATATGTATCATGCTTATAGCCACCAGGTCATTATGATGCTTTTTGATAGTTTAACAGGGATCATAGTGTTCGTGAGTGTATCAATAACAGCAGCTATGTCGTGTTTGGTATGTGTGTGATCACTATTGAATTTCCTAAGGGTTGGTATAACGTAAAGTTGAGTACGATGTATTACATGCATGTTACCAAATTCCTTACCAAAGTTTTAACTGAACCTTTTGCAAAGTTTGGAAAGCACATAATCTGAGACCAGAATGTTGATTAGTGTCAGAGGAGGAGAATACAGTTTACACCCTGCCCCAAGATCCTGCTGATTGGAGAAAGCACTTTGGGGTCAGCCCAACTGGAAAGGGTTAAAACCCCCTGACACAAAGGAAACTCTGAGTCTCATCCACCACATCTCTGCAAGTCTCATCCAACACATCTTTGCACATCAAGAGTCCATCAACATCTTCAAGGAGTTCTCTTCAACTAACAGCCCAAGAGAGTCTCCAATCTGAAGGAAGTCTCATCAACCAAGAGCTTTAGAAGTTCATCACGAGGAGATCATGCTTGCTCCGAGACTCCGCATCCAGACTGGTTCCTGCAAAGCCTCCAACTCTCACTTTCGCACTGCCGTGAACCACTCATCAAAGTTTTGCAACCCGCCTATGAGACTCCGCCGGGTTCGCGCCTCACTCTGTTCATCAGCCCCATTGGTCTTTCGAGACGCTACATAAGGCCAACCAGACCGCTGACCAATCATCATCGCCGGAAACTCCTTCCAAACAACAACGCAACGAGGGAATCCCTGGCGACACAAACACAAGTATAGGTACCTCCAGGTTCTCGCTGACCTGGTGCATTTAATACAAGTTTAAAGCCCTTCTAAATGAAGACAATGTTAAATCAAACTGATAAGTTGATGGTCATGGTCTGAGAAACTGCTAGAAACTTGGAATTTCATTCACTCTCTTTTCAAAGCCATTTTCACCCCTGTTTACGTGTGTGCGTGCGTGTGTTTGTGTTGGATTAGTTTCTGTGTTTTAGAATAGTAATAAAGTCTCGTCTGATTTTTAAAGGCCAGTGTCTTGTGTCTCTGTGCTTCAAATTTATTGCCTTAAACTGCCAATCTTGTTACTGTGCTCTTAATATAGCGTTTATTTTAATATTTGATTTTAAAGTATGCATACTTATTTTTCTAGTATGCATACTTGATTTTTAAGTATGCATACTAAAAACTTTAGTATGCATTCTTGTTTTCTAGTTTTTTTTTTATTTTTTACGTATACATACTTTTTTTGTGCACAACTTTTTTTTAAAAATGCCTATTATCTAGCATACTTATTATTTAGTATTTGTACATATTTTCAGTGCTTTGTACTTTCATGTTTCTATTCTTAAAGACATCTATGTATTAAGAGATCAAATAAACACTGCTTAGTTAATTATTCCATTTGGTGAGTTAGGAAGCTTTAATTTGAGTCAACTGCAGTGATGAGTTGCTGCCATGAGTAGTGTTGTTCCTGCCTGTTCCAAGGGTTGCTGGTTCAATCTGCAGCTCGGCTTTCTTTCCTAGAGTTTCTAGATTCATCCTGGGCCTGTATGGGTTTCCGATAGGTTCCCCAGCTTTCTCCCACCCCTTGAAAACATGCCACATAATAGTTAACTAATGGTCTGACTTGTGACACTACCGTGACTCTGACCAGGACAAATGTATTGATGAAGATGAGTGAATAAATTAAGCGTTTCAGGATGATTCTGATGCTCAAACGGACATATATTGAATACCAAAAATGTAAGGTTTGACCAATGAAATGCCCAATACTAGTTTTTAGAGGACACCCTTAGAACAGAAACATGTGTACTGAAATATCGATTTAATCAAATTTCCATGATATCAGTATTTAGATGTGCATTTATTAAAGCATGCAGTGAACAGTACGGTCCCCATGTTGTTGGCAGCCATGAAAGAAGGCAATCTAGACCATGTCCTAAACCTTAATTTAACCACAGACACTTACAGCCATCAGTCAGGCCATTTGAAAGAAAAACAAAATGTAGTTTACGAGTATATTTATTTTCCATATTTTTGTGCAAACCTATTTTTAAAAAATTTTCATGCATACTTATTTTTCTAGTATGCATACTTGATTTTTAAGTATGCATTCTTGTTTTCTAGTTTTTTTTTTTATTTTTTTTGTGCACAACTTTTTTTTAAAAATGCCTATTATCTAGCATACTTATTATTTAGTATTTGTACATATTTTCAGTGCTTTGTACTTTCACGTTTCTATTCTTAAAGACATCTATGTATTAAGTGATCAAATAAACACTGCTTAGTTAATTATTCCATTTGGTGAGTTAGGAAGCTTTAATTT
>CM040978.1:16120065-16162538 GCA_022985145.1 Pangasius djambal
CTGCTTAGTTAATTATTCCATTTGGTGAGTTAGGAAGCTTTAATTTGAGTCAACTGCAGTGATGAGTTGCTGCCATGAGTAGTGTTGTTCCTGCCTGTTCCAAGGGTTGCTGGTTCAATCTGCAGCTCGGCTTTCTTTCCTAGAGTTTCTAGATTCATCCTGGGCCTGTATGGGTTTCCGATAGGTTCCCCAGTTTTCTCCCACCCCTTGAAAACATGCCACATAATAGTTAACTAATGGTCTGACTTGTGACACTACCGTGACTCTGACCAGGACAAATGTGTTGATGAAGATGAGTGAATAAATTAAGCGTTTCAGGATGATTCTGATGCTCAAACGGACATATATGGAATACCAAAAATGTAAGGTTTGACCAATGAAATGCCCAATACTAATTTTTAGAGGACTCCCTTAGAACAGAAACATGTGTACTGAAATATCAATTTAACCAAATTTCCATGATATCAGTATTTAGATGTGCATTTATTAAAGCATGCAGTGAACAGTACGGTCACCATGTTGTTGGCAGCCATGAAAGAAGGCAATCTAGACCATGTCCTAAACCTTAATTTAACCACAGATACTTACAGCCATCAGTCAGGCCATTTGAAAGAAAAACAAAATGTGGTTTACGAGTATATTTATTTTCCATATTTTTATCCAAACCTATTTTTAAAATTTTTTCATGCATACTTAATTTTCTAGAATGCATACTAGATTTTTAAGTATGCATACTTATTTTTCTAGTATGCATACTTGATTTTTAAGTATGCATACTTAAAATTTTAGTATGCATTCTTGTTTTCTAGGTTTTTTTTTTTTTTACGTATACATACTTTTTTTGTGCACAACTTTTTAAAAGACATCTATGTATTAAGAGATCAAATAAACACTACTTAGTTAATTATTCCATTTGGTGAATTAGGAAGCTTTAATTTGAGTCAACTGCAGTGATGAGTTGCTGCCATGAGTAGTGTTGTTTCTGCGTGTTCCAAAGGTTGCTGATTCAATCTGCAGCTTTGGTTTCTTTCCTAGAGTTTCTAGATTCATCCTGGGCCTGTATGAGTTTCCTATAGCTTCCCCAGTTTTCTCCCACCCCTTGAAAACATGCCACATAATGGTTAACTAATGATCTGACTTGTGAGACTACCGTGACTCTGAGCAGGACAAATGTGTTGATGAAGATGAGTCAATACATTAAGTGTTTCAGTATGATTCTGATGCTCAAACATACATCTAAGAAATACTAAAAACCCAAGGTTTGACCACAATACTACCCCATACTAGTTTTTGGATGACTCTCTTAGAACAGAAACATGTGTACTGAGATATTGTTTTAATCAAATTTCCATTTGATTCCATTTCCAATAGATGTTCATTTAATAAAACACACTGTTCTCCATGTTGTTGGGACCAATGAAAAAGTAGAGCTTCCCCATGTCCTAAATCTTACTTTAACCTTCTAGACTTACGGATGTAGATCAAATCTTCTGAAATAAAAACATACTGGACTTTATATTTATTTTGCAGACTTCCAAGCATACTCCATTTTTTAGCTGTGCATATTTGTAAGTACATACTTACATTTTTAATATGCATACTTATTTTGTTAGTATGTGTACTTAATCTTTAAGTACCCATGAATATTTTGTAAGTAAGCATTAGTATTTAAACAAATTTTTAGTGACTTGTACTTTCATGTTTCTTTACTTTAAGTAAAGAACATGGATAATTGATTAATCCGTTGTGTAAATTATTTAAACTTTGGTTTAACTTTAGTCTCACTTTATTAGAAAATAATTCAGGCAGTTTTAAAAACCAAGAAACAAATTCAGATTATGATGTAACAGTGATGCTTTTCTATGCAAATGTGCCCTGCATCACATAGTGTATTCAACTTATTTATATATAAGGTAAATAACAAAAGAGACAGTCAGAACTATTATACCACAGGGGGATAAGAAAAACCAGAGGGACTTTGTTACCGTATAAAATGCAATTCAATTGTTTTTACATACACTCATGGAGCACTTTATTAGGAACACCTATACACCTACTCATTCATTCAATTATCTAATCAGTCAATCATGTGGCAGGAGTGCAGTGTATAAACTCATGCAGATACGGGCCAGCAGCTTCGAATATTTTCACGTCAACCATCAGAATGGGGAAAAACGACAGTGGGTGGCATGATTGTTGGTGCCAGATGGGCTGGTTTGAGTATTTCTACTAATGCTGATCTCCTGAGATTTTCACACACAACAGTCTCTAAAGTATACTCAGAATGGTACAATAAAGAAAAAGCATCCAGTAAGTGGCAGTTCTGCGGATGGAAACGCCTTGTAGATGAAAGCGGGCAAGTTGCTGTGCTATAAAAGGAATAGGAAAAACTAAAAGGAAAAACTTCAGGATGTGCTGTCATTGGAAAATAACACCACTCTGTCACTGATTACTTTCAAGCAGCATTCGCAAGGAGCATGGTGGTGCCCAGCCATGTTTTATTCTTTAATTAATTTTACACTTCAGTCCTTAAGACAGTGCAAGGAAATGCCAGTAGATATAATTGCATTCACATAGAATTTGGTGGAAGTAGTGTTTGTGACTGAAATATATCCCCTTTTTGTCTGATAGCATTAAGATCACAATGTCAAATAGTGAGTGTTACTAACTTGGAGAGGCTTTACACATTGTAAATCTTATGCCATTACCTGCTATAATAGTAAAGTATCCACACTTAAAGCAACACTCTGCAGATGTGAGATGCTTATATCATTATTCCTGTAATGAATTTTAATATGAAGCCATTTGTTTTTATCATCTCTACACTATACCTAAGATTAATTATTTGCCCTTTTTTCGAAGTGAGGCAACATTAGGATGAATAATAGATCTATTTGGCATGTACTGCACACACTACTAATGTACAGTCTTAACTGGTAAATATTGCAATATTTGCTCCATTCTAGTCAGTGGGGCCAAATGACAACAAGGCTGTCACTGATATCTCCATATTCATGCCATCATCATTTATTCATTCAGTTCTGGCAAGCGTAATCAGCACACAGAAGCCGTTTATCAACAGTACAGGCCTTGAAGATGGGGCCTGGGGCTAAAGACTAATAGCCAGGGGGCTTCTAATTCACACCAGAATGTTAATGTTTCAATTTGTATGCATGTGTGTAGAATCCGTAAAATTAAACTAATGTTGCAATATTCATAGATTGTTTTCTACCTTTTAAATGTAACATGCATTCCTTTTTATTACTGACCTCTATATACATTTCATAAGTAAACACAATATACAAAATTCACTGAGTAATGTCTTACTTATCGACTTTGTAAACCAGTTTTATCACAACAAACCTCTGTCTCTGTACATTCGAATTTCACAGATGATGTGTCAGGCTCAGATGAAAACAGTATAGTAATTTTATATGGTGTATTTTAACCAGCAAGTCTGAACTGCAAGATTCATTGCAGTCCTGTTATTTCAATGCCACCTAGTGGACAAAAAGTCACTCACTAAAAACTTACGAATGGCTATTTCTGGAAGTTTACTAAGGCAGCATGGAAATGCAGTGGATTGCACTGTTGTCTCACAGCTCCAGAGCCTGGTTACTGTGTAAAACTGCCTGTGGAGTTTTGCATGTTCTCTCCGTGTCTGTATCGGTTTCCTCTGGGTTCTCTGATCTCCCACATATTGGTAGGTGGACTGGCTATGCTAAATTGCCCCTAGGTCAGGAAGTATGTGTGTGTGTGTGTGTGTGTGTGTGTGTGTGTGTGTGTGTGTGTGCGCGTGCATGATGCCCTGTGATGGACTGGCATCCAATTCAGGGTGTGTTCTTGCCTCATGACAATATAATAGTAATATTCTGCAATATAATGGTAAATGTAAGGTAAAGAAATTTATCATTAACACTTTGCTAAGATCTGTGGTAATAGATGTCTGTAATGCACAGAGATATAGCACCCTCATCTGGTGAGTTCAGGGCATTGTGATCAGTGAACAGGTGTGGCTGTTATACTATGTTGTACTGAATCATACAGAGCTAAATGTCAAATCAAAATTAATCTTAGGAGTGACTAAGCAATCCTGGTTGCTTGTTGGCTTGCTAGATTTGATCTGTCTGTGATTGCACCCTTGAGCATGGCCCTTAACTCTTGCTGACCCAAGTGGTGGTGCTGTGCTAGGTGACACTGTTATACTCTTTGCCTGGGCATCATTAGGCAGCAATGTGATTTTTAATTTGTTAATGTGTATTAATATAATATAATACAATATTGTGATGTATGAAAGTAAAACTACAAATACTGTAACACGTCAATCCAGAACACCAAACTGCATGTATTTAATTACATGCTTTACACTTTAAGAGTTAAACTATAAAATTTAATATTTCAAATACACTGCCAGTCAAATGTTCTTGAATATCTGGAGCTTCTTGTGTTTTATTACAGGTTAATCACTATTACTGCTGCAAGACAAAGCAAAATGATACAAAAGGGCAATTAAATAAGGAAACTTAAATCTTTGTGGAAGTGCTTGTATTCAGATCCTACTGGGATCCTACTGGCCCTTGGAAAGTAAACCAATTAAGCCTACAGGTAAAAGACTCGTACAATGTTAGTATTAACTGTATAAATGTGCTGTGTACAGCAAATGCCTAACTGGACTTTGGTCTTTCTCAGTTAGATTGGATCTATATTATTCCAATAAAATAATTTCAAAAATTTCTCAATGAACTAATCATTTAAGAAAATCAGTTCCTGATTCATTTATACTACTAATACTTATACAAAAAAGTTCAGAGTATCTCAAATTAGGTAATTTGTGTCACAGTCATTTAAACACAAATGCTAAAATATAGGGCTCAAAAATTTAGACCACCATTGTATATGTATGTATTTGTATACATGTGTGTGATGCAAAAATGTGATAAATTTACTTATGCATGTACCAATGACAAATCTTCCTTTATTTTAAAATGATAATTAAGTGGGGAACAAAATAGGATGGATGTTCTGCTACAGAAAAATAACTAACCTCACCTCAAAATTGATTATTTTGCAAATACAGCACATCCTGAGAAATTTACCAACAATTACAATTCATCTATTTATTAAAGAACAATAGGTTGAATGTTAACAGTTTGCAGCTTTGACTGTCTACGACAAGTTAGTCTAACAAATGAGAAATGCTACATTTACAGCCAGTGTCAAGAACACTCAAACTCATCACCATTATCTGCAGTGATCAGATCAATACTGTGTCAGCATTAATGCATGTTTGTTAGAAATACTCTGGTTAAAAGCTAAGTTATTGTCTACAGAGATACGGTAACATTTTCGGACAGCTAGTTTTATCACCGTCAGTCTTTATAGGCATACATGTTACAAACCTGTTCCAAGTGACATGAACGAACCCTTTAAAAATTCCAGACGCCTCACTCTTATTTTCCTCACTATATACCTTTTCAATTAGTTTCCCTGTATGACCAGAAAGCTTTACAATGAATATCCAAACACTGAGCAAAAAGTTAAATACTTTCCACACTAGAGGACATTTCTGCCAGGAGACAAGCCAATATTGGAAAAGCAAGAACAAACTCATTCAGCCATCTGGTTGAATGCTGACAACAGCACCTGACACAAGAATCCAGCTGCTTTCCACACCAATGTGATTACAGAGAGCAGAGGCTTGGATAACAGAGAGAAATGGTGGGGAAAATATGAATATATGTGCACTCCTCATCCCACCCATCCCATGCTCTCACGCTAATGCAAATTAAAAGTATTTAAAGCACTTGTAGTGACCCTAATGATTTATTGCTCCATAACTAATAAATACAACCTAGCATGTAACCTAGCCCCCCCCCACCACCACCACCACCACTACCACCACCACCACCACCACTTTTAGTTATTGTAGACATTAAATAAAAGTAAAATCAAACACAGTTTAGCAGCTCTTAATTTTTATAGTTTTAATGAAGCCCTTCATTTTCGCCAGCTGTTTGTTAGCTAAATTATATATCGTGATACATAACATGTATTTTTGTATCATGTACCATGATATAATATTTTTGTCATGTCATGTTGTTAACCACAATCTTAACTGTACAATCCTGTACATTTCTAAACTACAATTGTAAACCGTACAATTTTCTTGCAGGATTCATCCTGATATGACCATTTTGTGTTATGGCATCTTAGTCAACTGTTCATTTTTACAATCCGCTTTGAGGAATTTGCCATAAATACAATACATTCACAGCATTCCACATTCCAACTGTGATATGGCTAATGGATTGTGCCTTGGTCTAATTCATTTAACAAATGGCAAACGCTAAATTTACAACCAGTGTCCAGCAAAATCCCACCCACCGCCATGGTTTATTACAGATGTCTCTCCACACAAAACCCATACTGATTTACTTACAGCATACAGGAGCATACAGGGACACATTAAAAAGCTCCATATTATGTCAGCATCAGTGTTTATGTGTATAGGCCTTTAATACTGTCAAACAGCTTAAGTCTGTTTGGAAATCAGACACGGTTTGTTAAATGTGTTATATGTTAAATGAGTAGATATAGCAAGAAATTTAAAGAGAACCAAATATACTACACATGTCAGTAGATCAGGTTTTATTAAAACATATATAAAGTAATTGGAGAATTGAGAGACATATAGAGAGTTATATATGCAAGTAATAAAACACAGCAGGACATGGTATTACAGGAAAATAATCAATACCAGGGTAGTGTGATGCGTTACCACACAGACGTTGGTTATTTTCCAATGACAACACATCCTGAAATGTTGTATTCCTGTTATACCAGAGCAATTTGTCAATAGTTACAAATTTGAATTTATTAAAGAACAAAACATCATAACTTTAACCATTTATAGTTACATTTAATGTTCTGGAACATCCACGAGACAAGTTAGCATGTGTTATCACTTATGGTATAGCAGCTATAAACAGCTGTTCCTTCACCAGCCTATTTTTGTCCCTCTCTTTTGAAGTTAATAACTTAATAATAATAATAATAATAATAATAATAATAATAATAATAAAACAGCTTGTCATGTTACCAAGAAATCTGGAAATAAAACAGTACCCTCTCCTCTGCAGACCATTACAAAGTGCTGACACTGGAGACTCAATATCAATAATCATCACTGTTTTTCTTTGTTAAATAACATCACTTTTATCTGCTTATTATTAAGCTTAGCTTACGTTGAGCGCATATGGAAAGCTAAGTGGTAATGCAAATGAGCATTTAATGAGTCTGTAATGTGCTTCTATATGATAATGAAATCAGAATGTCTCAACTATTATACAGATGGGGAATGATGCTGGAGCTTTCTGTCTCAAATGTGCAAATCTACAGTGGGTCAGTGCCAAAGGATACGTCCCAATTAATTACTGGTTTGGTTTTGCCCAATTAAACCCTTGCGAATAAATAAGTAAACCCATTGTTTTCTAAAGGCCAAGGTTTTCTTAATT
Source organism: Pangasius djambal (assembly GCA_022985145.1). Lineage (NCBI taxonomy): Eukaryota > Metazoa > Chordata > Actinopteri > Siluriformes > Pangasiidae > Pangasius > Pangasius djambal. Next base: position 16,127,580 of record CM040978.1, read on the forward strand.
ACACTCTGGATACAAGAATACCTAATTTGTGATATAAAAGCAAATAACTTCAAACAGGAAATTAAATATGGAAGTTTCATTACAGCGCTACTAATATACTGATCAATTGTCACACTGTGAAGAGTTAAATATTTCTTTGTCAAGGAAGTTGTTGGAAAGATAATGTTTTAAAGTTAATGTCCAACTTCTCGGTTTGGGAGTCACATGTACCAAAACAAATTGCAGTCTACCAGAGCCAAAAAGGAAAAGGCCATCTCCAGTGTAGCAATACACGTCATCACTGGAGGTTAATCGTTTTTTTTTTAGCATATTGCACACACTTTCAATAGGACAACCTTCACTACCTCAAAGTAAATAATTACCTCTTTTAACAGGCTGGGCCCATGAGATGATACGTCTCACCAGACAGCAGTTCAGCAGTACTTTCTTAGAGAGCCTATGGTTCCTGGGAAATTGGCATAGCTCCTCTCTCCACTGGCTTCTCTTGGCTGGTGTAGACATGGTCAAGCTCAGACTGTTTAAATACACTCAGCGTTACTATAAAGAAAAAGCGTTGTTGTATTTAGTTTCACCTTTTCCCATATGTCATTGCTGTATAAGGAATAGATTAATATATATTTTTTAAAAAAAACATATACTGTAAAGGGCATATTCTTTTCTGGGGTACAAGTCTCCTCTCTAGGGGATTGTTTGCCCTAACCTAAAAGTGTCTCTCTGCTAGCTTCGTTAGATCATTCAACACTCCAGGAGCTTGCCCTACCTCTGAACAGCTCAAACAGAGCAGACCTAGAATGCTTTGTTTAAAAAAGTCACGATTCATAAGTTAAAGAGTAAAATTAATTTTAATTTAATTAATTGATAAATATATGAAAAGCACATGATTAAACATTGTGGCTGTATTTTAGGAACTATTATCAGACTGCTGCAGCATTTATGCTGTACTTTGTAAGCAATTACATTTGTTATTGCAAAACTCTATATATTTGTATATCATTATTATAAAATATCAGTGAAATGTTTGTGAATGTCATTTTGAACATTATATGCATTGCATGCATGTGAAAAGACAATGAATATGCATTTAATCTAGCAAGACCATGCTCTTACCTTATTGTTGGATGAGATATGTGGATTTTTCTTCCACTGCTAACAACACAGTCCTCAACTGACTGCAAACTCCTTTCCCTTTCTTCAAAGCGAGTGAAATAAGAGTGACAGTGAGAGCGCAGGAGAATGAAAGTGGTTCTTTGTGACCAGATCAGCAGCCAATGGACTCAACCCCTTTCCCTCTCTCACTGGAGAACACTGCAAGCAGTGCATCATCATCATCATTAGTGTCCCAGAGTGTCCACTGCTCTCTCAGTGTGATTATTTAGTCACTGCCTGTCACCTCTCTTACCTAGTGAAGAATTGCATGAATATATATATAGACTATATGATCACAAAGATGGACATTTATCTCTCTGCCTTGTATGTGTGCGCATACATGCACATAAAATGGACTTAATAAACTCTCTTTGCCCACATTTTCACCCTGCATATTCCCCCAACACACACAGAGGCTGATATTCCCCTACTGCTCTGCTGCCATAATTAGCCACACTAAGCCCCCACCTACCCTCTACCCCAATTAAAATCACATAGCCTATGTAAACAGACCCTGAAAGGCTAAAAGAAAAACTGATTGCAAAAAAAACAATAAATAAAGACAGTGATTATTTAGTCAGTTGGATGCTATAATAATCTACAATTACTATAGTGTGTAGATATAAATTTGTACACAATTTGTCACAGATCCGTTCGGGGGGTCTGGGCGGTTGTCCAGACCAGACTAGTTTTTTGAACAGTTTTTGTTAAACCATAAAAAGAAAAACACCTACTCCTTACTGAGTTCGTGAAAACAAATATGGTACATAGCTATGTTTAAATGTAATTCACTTCACAGTATTGTGACACAGCTCGATGCTGTAACCGAATCTGAATTCAAAAAACATTATGTGCTACGATGTGTTTTTTACTATTAATATCTTAAAATATGCTATTCGACTATTTGTGTTCCTTGTAACAATGAAGGGACATCTATGAAATCTAATGCATTAAATAACCTGTTGTATAAATTGTTTTTTTTTCTTTTTCATTTTGTCTTAAGTGTACGCAAACCTCTGTACGTAGATTTATAAAGCCACTCTCTCTGTTTTAAAATATGCACACACGGCCTCACAGTTTTACTAAGCGTCTCTGTTCAAAGGGTGACAAAAATAAACCCTTCTGATTGAAACTGTGGCTACACTACCACACACCTCTTTAATTAGAGAATGTTATTGATCTCTAGTTGAACACTGCTCTCATTTATAGTAATCAATACACACCAAAGTTCAATGCACACACATGCACGCGTTTCTGAAGACAAGACTTTGTATAATGAACACCAGTACCCCCATATGTATGAATCTGAATTTACATTTGGTATGTGCCTCTAATGACACTCACACTAGATGTTTAGACTCTTCCACCTTATCCATGCTCACTTCTGATAAAGCTCCAATTAATTTCAGCATTTTCTGATTAATGCAAAATCACATAATATGATATGTGTGAATAAAAAACATGTGAATAAATACACAGTTCAGACTGACACTGCTTGTACAGGGTAAGATCTCTTCAAGCTGTAAACATTTCTGTCAGCTAAAAAAAAAAAAAAAGTACACCCACTTTACATAGTACTTTTCTGTATACAAGTATGTTTTATATATCTAAATCTACCAACTGGAGAGCCAATCCAGGAGATGAAAATTACAAGAACAAACTCAAAAACATTCAGCTATAACTGAACAAGATTCAAAAAGATCCAAGCTGATCCAAGATGAGAGACTAGAGACCAGGATTTAAAAACTAAGAGCCATTCAACCTAGCTGCAGACTGACAGAGTGGAGACCTTGTGACACTGCATCTCAAGTAAATACTGTATAATATATCATATTCCAAGTGCATAAATTCAAATTATACTATATGAAGAACCATAATTGAGATTTACCCAATGAATAATTTAAAATAAATCTGTTTTTGCCTCCATAAATATTTTAAAAATGTTTTGTTTGTCAAATAAGACTTAGGGCTGCATTATAGTACATCATGTGGTAATAATCATCACAGTATTGGCCTCAACACAATAATATTGAGTTAAGGCCATAATATGCAAATGGTTACCATTCCCCAAATTGTCTGCTATGTGCTATGTGTCCACCCTGACCAATATGTTGCTGATGAGTGCTTTGAGAAGGGAAGTAGCTGTAGTATTTCCCAAGTCCTATTACAGTCACAAAATTGCAATAAAATATTTTTCAATATTCATTAAGAGGTTTACATAGCCTGCAGCATATCCAGTAAAATGTCTTCCAGGGCCCAATAAATAAGAAGAAAATAGTATTATTTTGTTTAACATTAGCTATTCAGAGTTATACCACAGCGAAGTTGATTAATTAAGTTTAAATACGTTCTGTTGTTTAACAAAGAAACACGTCTTATCATTTACGTGGTGAAGCTTTCTCTTAGGAGACGTTTATTTAACTTTTATGGAAGGGGTCTCAGGTATCAGTGCTGTACAACAGTCAGTAAGTTTCCTAACACAGCAGAGTCTTCAAGACAGAGGAATTTGTGCTTTCTGGTTTCTATGTAACATGACAAGGTGCAAGAGAAGAGAGGCAGCAACTGTTTATAGCTGCTATAACATAAGCAATTACAGGAACTAACTTGCCTCATGGGCATTCAAGAACATCAAATGTAACAATAAACAGTAAAAAAGCATGATTTGTCATACATTAATTAAAAACTGCAATCGTTGGCAAATCATGGTTGTATAAGCGCACTTCAGTGGTATGACACCATCCCAGTATGGATTATTTTCATATAACAGCACAGCCCATTGTGTGTAATTCCTTCCTTAGCTCCAGAATTATAGACACCCTTGAGACTGATGAGTAAAAAAGGTTATAAAAATGTCTCTGAGGTTAATTAGCTTAATCTCACACCAAAATATGACAGAAATCTAACCTTTAATTGACGCAGTCCAAGCAGGTTCATTACAACACTGGTTGTTTTAAATTTCATAATTATTGCCCTGAAAATGGTCATTTTTAACCATCTCATTACCTGATTTATGATTTATGATACTTTTGTCTCATGTCTTTTGTGTATTCCCTAATCTCCCCCATGCTGATGAATACCTCATATTTATACCCCAGTAAGACAGAAAGTCATGGATGACAATAAAGTTGAACCTAACCTAAACATAAGAGTTTCAGGTGAACTTAAAAAAGCAAAATATAAATGGGAACATGCTTCAGTTACATTTTGTTCATGAGAATTTTTAGGGGTGCCAATAATTGTGACATGGTTATGTTAAAAGACATACTTTTAATTAGGGTTTTTATTATTATTATTATTATTATTATTATTATTATTATATTTTCCGAAATGGTTAGATTTCCCTCATATTTGCATGTGCAATTACCCTAAATAGCTACCACAAACAATAACCACAAATACATTTTTATAACCTTTTTAATCAATCTTTACCAAGAATGCCAATAACTATAACCTTGTGTGACTGTAGTATACTTAGTGTTAAACAACTGAGGAAAAAGCATTTTCATAAAACACATGCCACACCTACAGCCTGTAAAATATCCCACAAAAGTTTTAATTCTCCTTAAAATGGAATGAGAACTGTGAAACAGTTTCTTACAGATAGGTAAGACAAGACCTGTGTTGTTTGTCTACATATTTGGATGTTCTATATACAGTAGCTGATGATTCAATTTATAATCCATCTTTGAGGCTTTGTCCTAATGGTCAAGGTCTCAGAAGTGAAAGTTAATGTGAGTCAGTGGCAGAGAGCTCTTCCCATCTGGTCTTGTCAAGTCACAGCAGTTAGTTGCACAGCCATTATTTGACAGGTTCTGCTATGTTTGGACTGAGATAGAGTGCTGTGAATGCAGGTCATACACAGGTCAGCTATTAACACTGTGACCTTGGCTCCCATTAACCCCCCAGCTAATGGAGGAAAAGCTCAGTAAAGCATTAAAATAATGCTCTCACACCACAGCCATTCCAGATGCTTTAAAGCAACACCTTAAGAAATTGTTAATTAGTTTCTGTTGGATTAAATGCATGCTTAAATGCATTCAGCTGGTGTTGGAGAGAGGAAAAATAGTGCCAGAAACAAAGGGATTCGTAATCCATATAATATTACCATGCAGCTCTTTATTGTAAAGTACACACTGAGTGGGCTGCAAGGGTACATGCACTGAACACTTTAACTTCATTTTTCAATGAATAGCAATGCATTTGTTGATAATGTGAAGTTAAAAAAAAATGTTAGTAAAAAAAAAAAGTTATGATGTAGCGATAATAATTTTGTTAAAATAAAAAATTAAATAAATATATTTTATATATTTTTAATCAAAATGCAAAAAAAAAAGATTGAATATAAAATTTTCAGAGCATTAAGTTGTTGTTGTTATTATTATTATTATTATTATTATTATTATTATTATTCAGTAACATATTAATTACTCAGCGACTGTAAAACGGACAGTAACCTCAGCTCAGGTTCAAACTCTGGACCCTGAAGCTGTGAGGCAGCAATGCTACTCACTGCACCACCATGCCTTCCCCAGAATATTAAAAAAGTTGAAATAGAATTTGTGAAAAAATAAAACAAACTCACAAACAAAGTAATTTCATGCTCATGTGCCTGGTTAATCCAAGTTTAATTGTCTAGCTTCAGACAGGTGTTTATTTTACACACGAAATGAATGAGGCTATAAAAGCAACAAGTTCCACTGTTAAGAGGACAGATGTGTTCTTATAACAGGGCAGGTACACTGTATGGCCAAAGTTTGTGGACACCTGACCATCACATCCATAATTTTTTCATTTTTGAACATACCATTTCAGATTTATTCCCCTTTTTGTTGTTATAATAACCTTCACTCTTCTGGGAAGGCTTTCCACTAGATTTTGGAGCATGGCTGTGGGGATTCGTGCTCATTCATCTACAAGAGTTTTAGTGAGGTCGTGCAGTGTTCAAGTTCATCTCAAAGGTGTTCAGTAGGGTTGAGGTCAGGGCTCTGTGCAGGCCACAAGAGTTCTTCCATGTCAAACGAACCATGGCTTCATGGAGCTTGCTTTGTGCATGGTGCATTGTCATGCTGGAACAGGTTTGGGCCTCTTAGTTCCAGTGAAGGGAAATCTTAATGCTATACCATACAATGACATTCGATACAATTGTGCGCTTCAAACTTTGTGGCAATAGTTTAGGGAAGGTCCACATATGGGTGTGATGGTCAGGTGTCCACATACTTTTGGCCATATAGTGTAGCTCTGTGGTTTTGGAATACAATGTTCTAGCATGCACTCTTTTTGTTTACTGTCATATTATCAGTACAAATATACAAATGCATGATGAGCATGAGATGGTACACTGTAAACTTTGTGAACTGTTTTTTTTTCTAAGCCCCTTGTCCTTATTGGAGCTCTACACACACACACACACACACACACACACACACTCATTCTTTCCTCCCCTCTCAGTCATCGTGAAGACATGTTCACATCTGAACATGTATGCTGGGAAACAGAAAGTTTACCAGTCAGATTCGGCAATATACATTTCCACAAAAATCTGTTTTTCAGTGTTCAGTAAAGCAAGAGTAATGTTCAAATGTGTTCTTTAACTTCATTTCACTCAGTTAGCTTCTAGTGGCTCCATAGCTTATGTGTATGTCTCAGCCCTTAGAACTGTTCCTCCTTTATAGGATTTCTTATTGTACACTGATTTCTTCAGCGTTGAGATGATCTCACAGCCCTGTACATTATAGGAGGCTATTTTTTCATGATATCTAGAAAGATATCACACTAAAGCTTAGAACTAAAGGATGACAGGTATTTAGTTTTTCTTCAAAGAGGGGCTGTAGATGGCCACAATTCTTCGAAGTAGCATGTATGTAAAAGGTTCAGCCACTGGATGTCAGTCTTACACACCATTGCAGCAGGAGACCCATTTTGGGCTATACCACATTGGACTTCCAGGCCATATGCATGATAGATTTATTGAAGACTAAAGCTCCTGGATGTAAAATTCTGGTAGAAACATGCTACTGCGAGCAACTGGAGAAAGACTATTTCATAATGTGGGTTGTGCTGAGGGTTGCATCTCAAACCACATAATGTGAACTAAGTAGTATACCTGCCAGTAATGACACAAGTGGTGTACTGATAATCTATTTAGTAGTATGCAGGATGTGGCCCAAGTGTCTGCAACTCTGAGAATATATTTAAATGCTGCTGTTTCCTCAATAGTACAAAGCATAATAATAATAATAATAAGAAGAAGAAGAAGAAGAAGAAGAAGAAAATTCTGTGCACATCATTGTGATTGTCACTTACTGAGTACTGAGGACACTCTTGTGTTCGCTCTTGTCTTTCTACATCAGAGATAGTTCCATGTACCTGTGAAGCCAATGTGAATGTGAACTAACCCTATCTAGCTAAAATACAGTGTAGCGAACTATTATGTCTGGTCACTTCTCATGTGTGTACTTTTATCATATTTATATGTGTTTGCTTTGTATTTTATTATTTATCTGCCAAACACATAAGGCACAAGCTGGATTGTGTCACACTAGCCAAACCACAGTAGTAAATATAAGTTACACACAGAAAGACAAGCAGATGCCCCAGATGACTCACTCTCACCCAATATAACCAAGTTTGAAATAGGCCTAAAAAATACACAGAAACTCACCAACACCTCATGTTAGTCACTGGCCAGCTATCATGAGTTCTCTAGTTCAACAAACTCACAGCTTGGTAATGATATAATCTCCACGACAAGGATAAATCTGCTGGCTATTATCTATTATTTACTAGCTTTGAACCAAATTAAGACAACGAATAAATGCCTTACCAGACAGGCAAGTAAAAAGCTGAATGCTTCTTCATCTTATATATAAAGTGGGTTAAAAAAAATTCTAAACTTTTGAATGCTCCCAGGAGAACTGTGGGCTCCATCATTGTGAAATGGAAGACGTTTGGAACCAACAGGACTCTTCCTAGAGCTCAGTAACCAGGCTGGAAGGCTCTTGGTCAGGGAGGTGAGCATGAATCCAATGGCCATTCTAACAGATCATTAGAAGTTCACTGCAGAGACAGGACAATCTGCCAGAGAGACAACCATCACATAAATACCCCATCAATCGGGCCTTCATAGTTGAATGGCTAGACGAAAGCCATGCGAATAAAATGAATATGGCAGCCACTTAAATGACTCTGAGAGCATAACAAAAAAGATTCCCTGGTCTGATGAGACACAAATGGAATTTTTGGACTGCACTCCAAGTGCTAGTTCTGGAGAAAAGCAGGTACTGCTCATCAACTGGTTACTACCATTCCTGCAGTGAAGTGTGGTTATGGCAGCATCATGTTATGGGATGCTGCTCAGAGGTAGCGACAGGAAGAGCAGTCAAAATTGAGCGAAGGATGAATGGAGCCAAATATAGAGAGTTTCTTGAAGAAAACCTTTTCCAGAGTGCACCTCGGACTTACCCAAGAAGACTCAAAGCTGTAATTACTGCCAAAGGTGCTTCTACAAAGTACAGCTGAATTTTAATAAATTTGCAAAAAATTTTAAATACATCTTCACTTTGTCATTATAGTATATTGTGTGCAGATTGATGGCCAAAAAAGTCAATTTAATCAATTTTAAATTAAATTTATACCACAATAAAGTGTGCAAACCTGAAGAGCTCTGAATACTTTCTGAACCCACTGTAGTATATCAGACTCTTTCACACTCTCACTCCTGTTTGCATTGTTTACAGTCTCACGCTCTCTCGCTCTCTTTTCACTTGACAGATTGGCTGTCAGTCACCATGTAGTCAGATTTCTACTGAACTTAATATTGGTGTACAATGACGTTTGATATATTTGACTTAGTGTATGACACATGCGTAAAAAATTCCCACTAAATCCAACCTGACACCCCTGACATAGCACTAACTGTGAATTACTATTACAAGACTGGCAGAGCAACTCACAAAAGCTCATGAACATCATATTACACAGTATTTTTTTTTATCAATTAAATACTAATAGTAATCTCAGTAAAAAGTCAATAAGCATGTTTTAACAAAAGAGTTTTAAAAAGTCCTACTAGTCCCACTACTGCACGTTCAAATCCTTAGAATTCCACAGTGGCCCATGTGTGGGAGTCCAAGAGAGTTTAATTTGCCCTGCAGAAAAGCATATTTGATCAGTTTGCCATGTATTAAATGTATTTATTTGTGTATTATGCCATTAGATATGTATCAGCGCACAAATTCTTTGGACTGTGACATGATTCAGTGCTGAAGAGGACCAGTGAATAACTACTATATTCAGATGACAAAAGATTGCATCAATGGTTCTGACCTTCTGCAGTTGCTTGTGGTCTTTGATTTTGTCATATCTTTGATTCAACAGTAGTCTGTACACCCATTCTGAAGTGATGGGTTGTATAATGTACAGCTGCAGTAAGTAAACCTTTATTATACCATAGTAAGATAGGTACACTCAGTTCAAAACCAGTGTCATATCAATATACAGCTGTGCACACAATTGTACAGAATAAAACTAGAAATCCTATAAGAAAAAAAACAGAAAATAATCTGTTAAATTACATGATACAAATAGTAAAAAAAAACAACTTTACAACCCTACAACGTCAAAATGCAGTTTAAAGTGATGCTCAGAGTAAATAAAGGAGGATATTTTCTGGCAGTAAATCTGTACTTGCTGGCACAAAACCCAACTAATCAATGAGGGAGTGAATATGTGGTATAAACAAGCCTGGCAGGAGCTTCTAAACATGAAAGCCTGTCCATTCTCATTTTGGCGCAAGGGGACCATAAACAAACGCCTTCTGTTGGTTATTGCGTGGAAGTTTATTTCTGACTCTGTCCTGTCCCACCACCCATCTCGCCTGGCGCAGATCCGACAGCAAGCAGCCATATTAGCAGATGCTTACTAGGCCAGCACATGACAAGAAAAGACACAAAAATTGGCCACAAACCAAACAAACCTTGTCAGAAAAAGCCTGGGAGGGAAATAGGAACTGCTTAAGGCAAATAATGCTTGATTGTCTGAGAGCTGAGATGTATAATGAATTATAAAGCTTTAACCAAGGGTATTTTTCTATGAGCAATTAGATTATATTAATATTGTGCATTGTGTGTATTTGTGATTACAGAACTACTGAATTAATATCAGCACAGCAATATGGCCAAAAGTATGTTTGAAGTACATAATTGTATAGAATGTCTCTGTATGCTGTAGCATTAAGATTTCCCTTCACTGGAACTATGGGGCATAAACATGTTCCAGCATCACTACCCCTGTGCACAAAGGGAGCCCCATGAAGACATGGTTTGCCAAGTTTGTAGTGGAAGAACTCAAGTGTCCTGCACAGAGCCCTGACCTCAACCCCACTGAACACTTTTGAGATGATTTATAACACTGACTGAGCCCCAGGCCTCCTCACCCAACATCAGTGTCTGACCTCATTAATGCTGTTGTGGCTGATTGAGTACATATCTCCACAGCCATGCTCCAAAATCTAGTGGAAAGACTTCCTAGAAGTGGAGGTTATTATAACAGCAAAGAGAGACTAAATCTGGAATGGGGTGTTCAACAATCACATACAGATGTGATTGGTCAGCTGTCAACATACCTTTGGCCATATAGTGTACGTAGATGCCAAGAAAGTTGCATCAGTGGCTTTGTTTGATCATCTATGGGTATTTGGCTTGAGTCTAGCTTGAGTACTACGGGTCTCATTCCCAAAAACTATACCAACTACACTGCTCTTATTCCATAATTCTTTTACCTCTGCATTCACTGGCCCCAAGCTTTAGCCTTGTTACTGTTTCAAGGATGGAAGTATGATTCAACATGAGTGAAGTTTCAGATTGATTTGTATGATTATGCTCCTTTGGGTAGACTCTGTAGATTTCAAAACACTGATGCAAAATTCACAAATGTTTCACCTTCCCCACCTGATATAAACCTCCATTTTATGACAGATTCAGGGCAAGGTATTCATCACTGTTTTGGAAGAAAACAGAACAGCTCCAGTAAAGGCTGTAAGAACCTCTCGTTAGAGCGCATCTTTTCATTATATATTAAGACTCCACATGAACTGACTACATGGGGACTCAGCTTGCTGCAAGACAAGTTACTCAGAATCAACAGAATCAACATACTTTGCACTTTGCACTCACTTCTAGTCTAATACAAAAAATCCACTGTATAAAGTCTACAGGTAGAAGCATAATCCAATTGTCTTAATGCTGGTCACTCTAACTTTTTTCAGTGACTGAGAAAGATCTGTGTGAAACCTCACTAATTAGTCTAAGCTTTAATTTATCAGATGTCAGAATCACAAAGGTCACAAAACAGTTAAACAATTTTGAAAAAAGTAAGTTGAATTATTAGTTCCTCCTTACAGCTTTAAATAAGTAAACACTGATATTCCACGTCAAGCATTGAAATTCTGTGATTTATCTGATTTTATGACTTTTTTTTAAAGGTCAAGCCATATACAAATTTCCAACTTTATGTTTTTCATATATCTAAGCATTATGTTGGCATAAAACTCTTAGACCACTTACCACTTTAACCAATTGACCGTGAACAGGATACCTGTACACTTCCTAGAACTATGCCTCATAAGAAAAAAAGCTTGGGTCCTCCTTTTTTTTATATCCATGATCACAGGCATAAACATTTAAAAGGCAAAAACCATATTACTGGTTCAGACCTAACAGTATTTTCTTACACACTACTACTACTTTACACTCGTATAAAATGTTACTGGAGTCCACATGAAGCACGTAAAGTAGGAAATTAATTTCTGTGACTTTTATGGTGGGTTGTGTGGGATTCTTATCCCAATGCACACTTTTAAATGAGAAGAATGTCCACTGATGGCATCACTAAAGTTATTTATTACCACCTATATAAAATTAAATGCAGAAAATTGTCCAGCATTTCACTTTGCTAGAGTGTGGGACTTGTATGTTGCAAAAAAGTCACATCTAGCAATTCAACAGGGGTTATACTCCCAGGTTACATGTGAATGGAGTTTTAGATGCATGCAATTATGACCTTAATTACAGTGCAGGCATTACTGCAAAGCAGACGTTTAAATATGGCAGAGAGATGAGAATTAAACTGTTTTTAAGCATCATGCAACACACCAAGTTGCTTGAATCTAATGGCAGGATGACCCATTTGGAGAATGCCAAATGGTACTATCAGAAAAACAAAACATAGGTGTAATATATGAGCTAAGTAGAGCTACTCAGTGAGGCTCAGTGTATACCCAAGCAGAGGCATAACTGTCCACAGTACACAATGACGTAAACAAGGATATATGCACTGCATAAAACATTATCATCAATACAGGTGATAATTAATTTTTCAAATGCTGTTATGTGGTGATGGCAGGCCATGTTGACAAAACCATGCTTGGAAAACCTCACATCTAAATGTAACTATTTGCTCATGCGTTGTGAGAAAATCCCACCACCCTAATTCAGGAATGACAAAGCAGATACTGATCCGATACTAATTTATGTGATTTTCCTGGCATGATGCTATCACCTCTGATGTTAAGAGGAAAAAGATACAACTGTCAGCATAAAATAACCCTGTGCAGTGGGGAGATCATTTATAGAATCTGCGACACTAAAGTGTAAGTAAGAAGCTAAACTGCTGTGGCAGTGCTGTGACAATTCTGTCAAGAAAATAAAATGTCTACACAGGTCTTGTAAATAAAACCCTATAAAAGGTATTCATCTAAAATTTAGTTTCAAGAGGAGTTTTAAACATGGCTTTAAGCTAAACAGAACAGCAAAGCTGCACTCTGAGAAAAAGGAAATACATTGTACCACTCCTTGTCATTGGTTGTTTTACCCTCAGTGGCACATCTTTTAGATATCTTTTACATAGAAAAGTGGATATAATGTACCTTTAAAGGGGAAAGATATTCATTAAGGGTGAAAAGGATGTACACTTACATCCTTACCACTGTAAAAGGGAAAAGGAATGATACAGTTAGTGCTATTATTCCTAAAAGTGTCCAGCACCCGTCTCACCTAATGCTCTACGCCCATACTTAATCGTTAAGAAGAAGGCAAAAGTACAAACATGACTACACCTGCAACAAAAACACATGCAGCTCCACGTCACACATATGCACCCGTGCCGTGATAAAGGCTTTCATGCACCTTTGGTCCTACCACTCGCTGAACTCTCTGTTGCCACCCGGGCACGACTGCTGCTCTCCGTTATCTTTGCATCCATTATTTGCGGAGACGTTGCTGTGTTGAAGCTACATTAAAGACGGCGAGGGCTGCACCGCACGCGAACTGTTGCGCTCTCCCGCGCGCTCCAAATTCTGCTGAATGATGCTGAGCGCGGAGGCGCGCGCATTGCCAGTTTCGCGCCTCCAATCCAGTCTCACGCGCTCTCGTCACTACATCGCGTGCTAAACCAGTGTTATGGCTTCTCTTTTGCTATGTCCTCGTTGCCATTTTATAAAAACACTCCTGAGGAACAGAAAGTCACTATGTGGTTTTAATAACAGTTCTGAAAACAGTTTTCAAGTATTTTGAAATATATATTGTCAAATACACATCGGACTACAGCACATAACACAACAACTGTCACATCGTGAGGAAAAATAGATTACATTACATGAAATAGGATGTAAAGTTCAGGTGGTGTGTCCAGGTTTTGGACATGTGGTCGAAAGACAGCACTAGTGCAAAGTATGTTTAAAACTTAATTTTATTTGCAGAATTTTTGCAGAGAAATCAGTGCACCGCATACCAGACAACTATTTATATACACAATGATTATTCAAATCAGCATGATCTAGACATCACTCATGAAGTCCGTATGAACTGCATACAAGTAGTAGACCTCTCAGCATGTGATTTTCAGTCAGGAATGGGGAGGCAAAGCCTATTCCAAGGTTGGCAATGTCAGTGGTAAAATTTTACTCAAGAAGTCATGGTATGATTAATCATAGCCTGCACAAGATCCATCAAATGTTAAAATACTAAAAAAAACAAAATAATCATATAGCAGTTTACGTATAAAGCAATACAATTATTATGTTAAATATTGCCCAAAATGTCAAGCTCTTATACACTCTCTGAGCACTTTATTAGGAACACTATACTAATACTGGGTATGTCCGCCTTTTGCTCTCAAAACAGCCTCAATTCTTCATGGTTTGGATCCCTCAAGATGTTGCAAACATTCCTTTGAGATTCTGGTCCATACTGACATGATTGCATCATGCAGTTCCTGCAGATTTTCAGGTGCACATTCATGCTGCACATCTCCTGTTCTACCACATCCCAAATGTCTTCTATTGGATTCAGATCCACTGATTGGGAAGGCCACTGAAGAACACTGAACTCATTGTCATGTTCATGAATCCAGTTTGAGATGACTTTTGCTTTGTGACATGGAGCATTATCAAGAAGATGGGTAAATTGTGGGTAAATTGTGGCCATGAAGGGATTCACATGGTCAGAAACAATATCCAAATAGGTTGTGGCATTCGAGCGATGATTGATTGGTTTTAAAGGGGCCCAAACAAAAAAAACATACCCCACAGCACCTCCACCAACCCGGATTGTTGACACAAGGCAAGTTGAGTTCATATATTCATGCTATTGATGCCAAATTCTGACCTTGCCATCTGTGTGCCTCGTAGAAAGCGAGATTCATTAGACCAGGCTCCGTTTTTCCAGTCTTCAACTGTCCAGTTTTGGTGAGCCTGTGCCCACTGCAGCTTCAGCTTTCTGTTATTGGCTGACAGAAGTGGAACCCGATGTGGTCTTCTGCTATTGTAGCCCGTCAGTCTCAAGGTTTAATGTGTTGTGCATTCTAAGATGCTTTTCAGCTCACCACAATTGTACAGAGTGGTTATCTGAGTTACTGTAGCCTTTCTGTCAGCTCTAACCAGTCTGGCCATTTTCCTTTGACCTCTCTCATCAACAAGGCTTTTCCGTCAGCAGAACATTTTTTCTTTTTTGCACCATTCTGAGTAAACTCAATGTTAGACAATGCTGTGCATGACAATCCCAAGAGATCAGCAGTTATAGAAATACTCAAACCATACCATCTGGCACCAACAACCATGCTACAGTCAAAATCACTGAGATCCCATTTTTCCCCATTCTGATGGTTGATGTGAACATTACCCAAAGCTGCTGGCCTGTATCTGCATGATTTTATGCATTGCACTGCTGCCACATAATTGACGGATTAGATAATTGCATGAATGAGCATTAGGAACACCTGTACACCTAAAGTGCTCAGTGAGTGTAATTATACTTAATGAACATTGTGAGTGTATGGTATGCCTATTCCTTAAAGCAAATGACCTCTTCATAACTGCTTGTCTAAGCTATTAATGTTGACAGTATTGTTATTCCTGTGGCTCAGCATGCCTTCGTGGCATTTTTAAACAAATATAAATAATCAGCTCTCACTGTAATGGCTCAGTGGCACCATCGAAAGATCTCCCACGCTGACGCTAATTATACATCTTTAAGCAAATGATGCCAATAGTGATTCTTCTTTCTCAAGAGATGCTGCCTTTTATCTTTGTCTGTACACTATACAGTGTTGTCCTGGCACGCAGAGAAATGAAAGCTGCCCAGAGAAATGAAGGAGACTAAGAACGAGAAACCCGGCACTCGGAATGTGCCAGATGGTGCATTTGTGTTCCCCTTCCAGAAATTGTTTATAGGCTGAATGTTTTAAAAGTTGTCATGGTCAGCTGAAATAAATCACATAGGAGCTACTAATAAAATTAATAGAATATCTAATGTGAAGTGAGGTAAAATAGGTACTAATAGATTAGACTGATATAGATTATATTCTTCATTAAATTTGTATTATATTCCATTTATGTTTTTCACACATTTGAAAACAAGTGGATTATTGTATGTCCTGTTATGATGAGAGAAAAGCCAACTTAATTGCACCCAACACTCTGAAAAAACAAAACAAGTGTAGTTAATGATTAATAACTATAAATGATTTTAAGGTTGGCTGTGCTTCCGTTAATTCTAGTGCACTTTTAGCCAGTTGGAGACCCTCTGATAGTACGCGCCTGGAAACTAGTATCAGGGCTATTAACTGTGAGAAGCCTATGTAGCCAAAGGCTAATTCATGCAATAAGTTCATGCAATGTAATATAGAGAAAAGTGGTGATCTGCAGGGTCCAATAACCCTTTGCAAATATTGCCTCCGGTGGCCAGTTCTTGACAAGTTATGCAGAACAATAAAAAAGACCATAGATTTTTTTCACATTCTGTGATGAGACAAATCATGTAATCGTGAGAAATAGCTGCTGAAAGCTGATTGTCTGACTGCAGTCATGTTTTTGAAGTAACCCAGTCAATATTTAAAATCCACTTACAGTTTACCACTTTGTGTAGTAAATCAAATTTCAGCTTGATCTGACTTGATCAGGGTTATCTTGCCCTACATTGCATAAAAAAATAAAAAAATAAAAAAATAAATAAATAAAATTCTCAGAACCTAGTACTGAATATGCCTTTCAATTTTCGAGCGATTCCGTACAGCCAGTCCTGAATTATAGCTGTTTGAGTAAATCAAGCTCTCACCCCACTAGCATTTATTGGGATATTTTTGATAATTTTGCAGTAATAACATATCAAGCTGGTGAGTCTTTGATGCGTCATGGTTAAATATTACACTCCAGTTTTTCCTGGCTTAAACAACGTCACATCCAATAACCTTGAATATTATGGTTTTATATTTAACTCTTTACTTAGAACAGGACTTTATAGAATTTCTCTAAATGGCAGCTATCTAAAAAAAATTCTCAGCCAAAAACTTAAAATAAGCAACCCTGCTAATTTCTTAAAACACAAATTAAATGAAGTAGTAAAATACACAATAAGTAAAATATACTTGCAGTGGTGCAAGAATGAATTGTCAGGAAATACCAATTGTAAATCATTTAAAAAAATGCAGTACAAGCACATATGTGAATATTTAGATTTGCAGTCACTGTTTAATGCCTAATTAGACTGCTGCACCCAAATTATTTGCTCTTTAACAAGTTTAACAACAAGTTTAACAAAACTAATTCTACCAGGCACAGCTGGAATGACTTTATGGAAAATATCTCTCTTCATTTCTGAGACACATCTTCACACCACTGCCTCTTACAGCCACATTTGCTGAGCGCTGAAATATGCAAAATCGTTGCTTCTCTGCCATAATGCATAATGTGTTTAGTACAATACACATGAAGGAAAATGTAATCAAAAATTGATGGATTAGGGGAATGAAACACTAGCTTCATTCAAACCATAAAGATGTACTGCTAATGCTCAACATAAACATATATCGAATAATTAAAAAGGATTTTGTTAATGTTTGTTGCAATTAAAACTAGTGCCATTTCTACATTCATGTACAATTCCATATTGTACAGGCATATAAACTTCAGTTTAGGCCGTTCTAAAGATATAAAGGGCATATGAACAGATTTATTCCATTGGTCCTGAATATCAGCATGATTACATGATCATACTCATCACTAGTCAAGTCATAAATCTTCCATACACAATTCAAAACCTTATTCTGTGTTTTTTTTTTAAATTTTTTTTATAAACTTACAGGTAGCCTGGTAATACATCTTTGTCTGACTGAAATGTCCATGTAATCATTAGCAGAGTGAACCACCATCTTTCATTTTCATTGGCAGAGCTCCCG
The DNA here is from genome assembly GCA_022985145.1 of Pangasius djambal. NCBI lineage: Eukaryota > Metazoa > Chordata > Actinopteri > Siluriformes > Pangasiidae > Pangasius > Pangasius djambal. Next base: position 16,145,454 of record CM040978.1, read on the forward strand.
ATGGCTGGCGGCAGAAGACAGTAACAAATAACCTGCTTTTTAATAGTTTCCATATTAATTACATGACCTTCATGCAAGAGCTCAAATACACTGGGTGAAAATTTTTAAGGTTAGCTTTAAACTTACAGAGGTGCTACGCCACACAAACACTAGTCCAAGGGTGTCAATCATACGGCCCACAGCCTGGGACCAGCATGATAAAGGTTCTAATCCAGTCCACCAAATGAAGTTCTTGTGGACCATAAATGAACTGAAAGATTTATAAAAATAAATAAATAAATAAATAAAAATTTAAAAAGAGAGATAGTTAGTCACCCCACCTTAGCAATATTAACACGAATTTCAGAATTTCTTTAGTATCTGGTATGGCCCCCTTTTCCTTTGATGATAGAGTATACTCAAGCTGGCATGGACTGCACTGTCAGTTTTTGTAAAATCTGACGATTCATGTTAGATAAAATCCATCTGAGTATCATCTGAAAAATCATGTGAAAAATCTTTTATTTTTGTTTGTTTATGTATTTATTTTTACAAAGGAGTTAACATGGTAATTATCACAAATTTCTTAAATTTAAATAGTGACCTATAATTACTGGGGAATCCTAAATATTGAATACTCAAGATATGAAACATTTCCTATCTTTGTTTAAAATCTTTCTAATTTCAAAAAACGTGTGACCAGGCATTTGAATGTCCAGTTTTGAATGGGGGGGGAGAAAAAAAAAAAAAAATTTCAGTGTGGCCTCAGATTTTTCAACCCTACTATATATATATATATATATATATATATATATATATATATATATATATATATATATATATATATATATATATATATATATAGAGAGAGAGAGAGAGAGAGAGAGAGAGAGAGAGAGAGAGAGAGATCGATCCCTCCAAAAGTATTGGAACACATTTGGGTTTGAGATCAAAATATGAATATGAGACAAGAAATCATTTCAGCTTTCAGTTGCTGATATTTACATCTGTATAAACCAACATGAAAACCAGAGAGCTGTCTATGAGAGAAAAGCAAGGCATTCTGAAGCTGAGAAAAGAGAGAACATTGATCTTAGCCATAGCACAAGCACTGGGCATAGCCAGTACAACAATTCGCAATGTCCTGAATAAGAAAGATTGTGAAACATTGTGAGGGCTGCCTCCACAGGGCAGGGGTTAAGGTATTACAAGCCACTGTTTGAAGAAGACTTCAAGAGCAGAAATATAGAGGCCATACCACAAGATGCAAACCACTCATCAGCAGTAAGAATCGCAAGGCCAGATTGGAATTTGCAAAGAAATACAGAGATGAGCCACAAAAGTTCTAGAAACAGGATTAACCTCTATCCAAGTGACGTAAAGGACAAAGCATGGAGAAAGAGGATCTGCTCATGATCCAAAACAAACGAGCTCATCGGTCAAGCACAGTGGAGGTAATGTCATGGCTTGGGCTTGCTTGAGCTAGAGCTTAGCCCAATTGAGCATACACTTCACCTCCTGAAGGGAGAAACCCCCCAAAACAAACAACAACTGAAAGACTCGATGGTACAAGCCTGGAAAAGCATCACAAAAGAAGAATGCAACAGTTTAGTGATGTCAGTGGGTCTCTGGCTTGATGCAGTTATTGCAACAAAATATTAAGTGCTATTTAATTTACTTAGACTATCTGTTCCTATACTTTTGCTCACATAAAATTGGGCGATCTGCCACCAAAGGTTCCATGTTCTAAGTTAATACATTTAGATGTATATATCAGGAAATGAAAGCTGAAATTCATGATCATCTTTTGAGCTCAGACCCACATGTCTTCAGTGTATAGCAAGAACAAAAGTATTGGCCTTGCCATTCCAATACATTCAGAGGAGAGTGTATATAAATGCGAACACACAATTTGGAAATTTTTTGTAGGTTTCGTATGTTTAATGAGAATGCACCTTTCAGAGAAATGATAATAAATGAACACATTTAAGAGGAGTTGATGTGAACTGATTTTTTTTTCGGTTGGGCTCACTTGACATTGGTCTAAGTATAGTGTGGTCCATTACATAAAATGAGTGACACCCCTGCGCTAGACTGAATAGAGAGAATTCCTGAACTTCACTGCATTATCCATGTTGTAGCTGCAATGTATCACCCCATAAACTGAACACAACTGTTCATGCTGTGAGTGTGCTTACATACAGTATGTAGTGTTTGATTTCCATTAATTTTCTTCTCTCAAAGGTTCTAAACTTTAGTACTGATAATGTGGGTGGTGTGAGAGAGCTCAGACTGGTTGGAGGAAGCCATATAAAATGTGAAATCCACACACTGCTCAGACATGGGAATAAAAATAGTGTGCCAATGAAGAAATTTGAGCTATTTCTATGCACTGCAGTGATGCAGGCACTGAAGCAAATACAGCATTGTGCAGTTTGTGAGAGCTGTTAGCACATACATACATACTCATTCAGATTACACGTGACCTCACTTGTAGGTAACTAGAAATATAAAGTTAAATGTCCAGCTAACTAGTGTACTGGACAAATATTGCACAACTGTCTCTGCTGACTTTTTTTTTGTAGATGTACTATCATAAATTTTTTTAATCCAAGCAGAATTTATTAACATCCTGCTTCCACTGAGCATTGCTTCCATTAGGCCATATCAGACTTGCAGCAAAATTGGAGAAAAAGGTATGCGGGACAGTAGGGACATCAGCACTCGATTACAGTGTAGGCGCTGATTCAGGAAGTAGTGGGCCAGAATATTCTTAACACTGCAGCACTGGCACCTCCACTTTGCAGAAAATCAGGCAGATGCAAAACATCAATCTCAATTAAACAATTAAAGAGTGTGACTTTTTGGAAACAGATACTAATTTGTATTGTGAATCAATTACATTAACTAGAGACTGGATAATGATGTCTGAGGAATGCTTAGCTATTAATTCGATGTGGTGCAGAATCAAACATAAGCAACTGAGCCATTATTTTTTTTTAATTTCGCAAATGCATTTTGCAACTGCTTAACTATGCCAGAAAAGGTTCGAACAGAAGACCAACCCTATCTATGCCCAAATGTTGTGCACCTTATCATACAAAATTATGTGCACATATGAAAAAGAAATAAAAGATATAAAAATAGATCATTTACAGATCGTCTATAACAATTAGCAAGTGGTATACTAAGAGGTGACTTCTTCAAAACAACTAATTTATAAATTCTTCAAACACTTAAAATATACTGTCAAAAATGAAAATTAAAAAAAAAAAAGGTTCACAGTTAAAAAAAGTGTAAATAACAGTCTCTGAGGTTGGAACTTTTACTACACTGTAGTTTCATGTTTCCACAAACCAGTCTTAATGGTAGCTGAGCTGTCTGTATTAAGAGGTGACAGGTTCTGTTGCCTCTCTGAGCTTTTAGCAAGTCCGTTCTCTGATGCCAAGTTCAGCCCATATGACTTTGGCTGAACTTCCAGTTCAACAGGGAGGGGCTGCTTTGGGCAATCTTTGACTGAGTTTGACATTTCAGTCTCAGCTTCTTCCCCTACTACACATCCATTACTAACCCCGTTGCTTTGGCTGTTTATTGTCCCACTACCAAGGCCGCTTCCCAGACTGTTCCGGAGACGACTGCTCCCGAGACCGTTTACAATGCTGGTGCCTGTGCCTTTGTTGGCGCCCCTGTCGCACTGGCGGGTGCGACGGGGCAGGCTGGCACTAGCGTCACTGCTGTCCTGCTGCAGCTGGCTCTGTTGGCGCTCGCGGTATGCCAGGTATGCAGCACGCCGGCTGTTGCGGGCATGCAGGCTTTCGTGGTGGTGGCGTCTCTGGGGGACACTATGCTCGCTGCCCTCCACGCTGGTGGGCACGTCGTAGGCATACTCCCGCAAAACGGTGAGTCGGCTCGCACGGTGCGCCCGTGCTCGGTTCTTGTGGTGCCTCCCGGGGGGTCCGTTGATGTTGCCGTTGGCACTCCCCATTCCAGGGTGGCCACTGCTGCTAATATTGGGACGATACTGGACTTCAACTGGAGCTACATGCATCTTGATCTCATTATCCAACGAATGCTCGGTTAAGCTGTTGTCTAATAGAGCAGTGCCATTGTTTGGTGAAGGAACTGCTTTGCACTGAGCTGCTTCTACTTGCAGATTGGTCAGCTTGCAGCCTTGAGTGGAGTTGCGCACACTTGGTGCACTCTTATTGGTACAAGATGACTCAGTTCCACTAGTATGGCAACGTATGACCTCACCATTTCCTGTATTGGCTGACCCATCCCCAGAGGCCCCTGTCATCGGTGCCAGGAGGGCGTCAACCTGCATGGCATACCTCTGGTGTCCAAGGCAGCAGGCCTGTGCCCAGTGGCGGCGCATGTCCTGCCGTATAACACAGTGATGGCCAACAAGAAAGGCTCCGAGGGCCAACGCAGCCACACCAAAAAGGCAGGAGAAGGCCAAATCCAGTGGGTGCTCCTGAGAAACAGCCAGGGCACCAAACAGCCACAGCAGCGTGTAGAGTGCCAAAGCTCCTGCCACGCCAGCCAGTTGTGCCAAGAACGTGTGCTCATTCTCGAGTGCTGACAGAGATATTGGCCCAGATGCCTCTGCATGGGCAGAGGGTCCACTAGCAATCTCAGCCACAGAGAGTCTTTGCTGCTCCTCTGGCTGTTCTTTAAGCTCAAAGCGTCTTTCTGGGTGACGCCGTAGCTGAAGAAGTATACTCAGGAAGTACATGCAGTCCACAAAGATTATGAAGGCCACTGGACCATAGAATGCGCCCAAACTAGGTTCCCACGCCATCCAACAGCTGAGGACACATCACATGATTTTATTTAATAAAGTACATAAAATAAAGTGCACACCAAATACTAGTAATGAGCATTTACATTCATTTAAAACTATTCAAGTGTGGAGAAAGATGTAGCTCAGGCCACAATGGAGCTGAATATTAATAATGTACAATTAGGCATACAGTGAAACACTTTCTAATTAAGCAGATGTCTGCTTAGTGTTCCTCATCCATGCTTTTTATCACATTGCTACTGTTTAAGTGGAACAACTTAAATTAAACACTAAAGAGTTCAGATATCCAAATCAATCTGCTCTTACACAACTTAAACAGTACTGAGTAGTGAAGAATTGGGAGGCGGGAAACTGGCAGATACAAGATGGCTAGGCTTTGGCTAAATATAGATTGTCATAATTAGGCTCACATAACTTCACAGTGCCTCAAGTTATTGCCTTGGTAAAGTATTCATTATTCACATTGCAGCGTGTGGGCAGCATATGCCAAAAAAAAAAAAGGTATGCATAACTATGAATATGACAACTGTGTCAACTAAAAGATTTAATTGCTGTCTGTTCCCTGCATCGCACTGGCAAGTACATCCACTTCCATACAAACGCAAATATATGATGTCATTCTGACGAGATCTCATATCAAAATGCAGACACGGAACCAATATGACAAATGTTTGCAAGTGCACTAAATTGCTAGACTTTTTCGCGTTTGAAAGAGCCATGTAGGCAGTTCACCAAATTTAAAGCAATGGAAGATGCTTTGTAGTATCTATTTTTCCACATCGACACACAGGAGTCTCATGAGATTCAGAGTAATCACCCAAGTCCCATTCCTGTAACGATGGTGATGGTACTCTGAAACAACATACTTACTAAGGTGCACCAGGCCGACCTCCATAGTTTTTGATGTTAGCAGCTGCAGTTATGCCACAAACAATTATGGGAATGCCTCCACCTATTAGGTAAAACCTAAAGAGCAAATCAGAAAATGAAGCAAACATTTATTCATGACTGTTTAAACAAACAAGGGCCTTAACACAAAAAAAATACATAATTTAGTAAAACACATCCTTGATAATCTCAAACAGCATAGTGACAGATATTAGCATCGATAATTATTTTATCCAAGCACTTCCTCTTTTTTGGGAAATGTGTGAGTGGTTACCTCAGCATGGGTCTGGGTGGGGGAGGAGGCTCGTCCAGCTCTTCATATTGTTTGGTCTTGCGTGTGACCTGCTTGTATATGTTCCGAGCTGTGACGCCTGACCACAAGGCTGTAGCCAGTGTGGAGTAATGCAGCACTATGCCCACCTGACACACACAAACACTCAATTACAAACAAGCATAACAAATTCGCACATATCTACACAATTATTAGTGGAGAACGGTACATATATGACTTGGTCCCTACAACACAGCTGTTTTCCATGCACCTCCTAAAGAGACTCCTCATTAACTGAGGATTATAATCAGATGCTTATCAACAAATAAAGCGAAATATACCACATTGGATCGATAAAATTCTGTAATGAACAGGTTGTTTGAATTGAATTATGTTCATGTAGCTCATACCGCTTGGCACACACTGGCATAGGAAGTCTGGTTGATGCCCCCAGCGAATGCAGCACACGTAAGGAGGATATGCAGGCACAGGTTAACCAGCATGTGCCAGCACTTCTTGCTAATACACACAGACCTTTGGACACACAAAATAAATGTAATGAGTTTGGCAACTTCAGTCCAACTTTTCCAGTGACTGTACCAGCATTAAGCAGGTGCCATTTAACAACTGTATGATAACAGACAGGTAGTGATCAACCTTCCAAGTCCAACTTCAGAGATCTCTTACTGTTGCTCTAGTATGTGCTCTGGCACTGTCAGGGTTCAGTAAAGGTCAACTGTCTCAAGTGAATTAGACAGAAACTATCAATCCAAACTATTTCAGTACTCAGATTTGAAAACTATGTTAACTGCTATCTCCCTTATGGATGGAAGGTGTTCTTACTTGTGATGATAAATGTAGCTGACGATGATGGCCAGCAGACAGAGACTAAGCACGATAGCTGTTATGTAGATGACTGGGTGAAGTGGCTTAAAGCTGTGCATGGTGGGCTCTGTCCTAGTCAGATCCTGTTGAAGACAAGCACCAAATAAAACATTTAGTAACACATATGCATAAAATATAATGCCATTTTTTCCCCTCTTGTTGAGCTGCATTTGTCAGAACACTTATTTCTTTCTTCCATCAGACAACATCTACCTAGAAAGTCAGTTTGGTACTTTTATAGACAAATGAGAAGGACTTTTTAGGTTGCAGCCCCTGGTTCACCAACTAAAAGACAAACAGTTCTAAGGAGAAGCAGAACAGGAAGTCAGTACTTTCTGTGCAAAACAATTTCCTACTTTACAGATAAACACATAGATGACAGTAGACAAACGACAGATGACGTGTTTTGAAAGAGAAAGTCAGCCGAGTTAGTACTGACCATCAGCAGGGCATAGTTACTGAGTGAGTCACATGAGAGTGTAGTGAAGTTGGCATCATGCTGGAGGATGGTGCAGCCGTCTGACTGCCAACCACCCTGACCCTCCTGAGCAGTGAAATCCCAGCGTGCAGCCACAGGGTCAATACCCTGCACAAAGCGCCGTAGGGTCACATTCACCCGATTGCGCAGAGACTGCAGAGAGACACCCTCTGAAAGTGACATACAGGAGGACATTCACATAAGCTCACATCAGTGTGACTAGAAGCAAAACTTCATGCACAATATTGTAACATATTGCTCCTGTGAATCATCTTATGTTAGAAGAGTGGAATTACATTGTCATAATTATGCATGCTATTAATTGCTTCAGGAAAAAAAAAAAAAACAACTGAAAATCCTTCAAGTGCAAAATATATTTCCTATGAACCACACCCTGGGTGGACAAATCAGTAGCCTTGGCACAAAGGACAAGGAGATTTAATGTCAGGAGGATTTTTTTGTTGTTTTGTTTGTATTCCATTGCAATGTAAATTTTTTATTTGTATGCATTTGTACTGTGTTGATGAGACAGGATCTTTTCAGAATTAGAAACACACAGTTATGTACAAATGCTGATGAATCTGGACAAAATAAAATGCAGCACAAAGATGGAGAGAAAACAAAGATGCTGGCCCAACTTCAATAGTATCTTTTACATGTGATGCAAGAACAGAAACAGTGGCCAATGATCTGCTGACTTTTTGTCGAGGGCGCAAACATGATGTGCTGCATTAGAAACTCTGCTAGAAAAGAATAATAATCATGTACGGATTTGGTTCTTTTAGTCTCTATCAGTGCAATTAACTAGCTAACTATCTTATCACAGATTATTATGTTACATTAGCTACCACGTTTTAACCCAATCAGTCGGGTTTCCAGGAGAATAAAATGTGACCAGGCAACAAGCTGGAGCTTTCACTTGCCTGGTAGGCTAGGTATCAAATTTATGATTTGTCCACCCCTGCACAAATACAAAATATAAACACATCCTACTCAACAACAATAAGTAATAGAGCTGGTGTGAGGTGATGTAGTTTACCGATCTTGGTGAGGATGACAGGAGTGACAACGCTTCTTCTCTTGGTCGAATTGCCTGTAGGGGGGAAAAGCTTGCCATTGCGGAAAGCCAGCAACTGCAACTTATAAATGCCATCATCAGCTTGACCAGAGCTCAGCAGAGAGGAGAAGAGAGAGGGAGGCAGCTGTACCGATGCCTCCACTATTGTGTTCTGCACGTATTCAAGGAGAGAGAAGAATACTGTTTACATACATTTATATACTCAACTATAATGTCAAATAAATGTTCAACTACAGACATAATTCCTACTGCTTTTTCCTCGTTTCTGGATAGTGATTAATATATTGTTAATAATATATTTTATATAAACTGATGATGCTAAACAAAAGAAATGCAAGAATAGGTCAAACACTTAAATATAATATAAAAACATACAGTATATGTGGCTAAAGGAGTAGAGAAGGCTATATTTTTCAGTGGATAACTAACAAAAAAAAGAAAAGCAGCACACCTTTAGGGCCAGGGCAGAGAGATTGCTGGTGACATTGCATTTGAAGCTGAGCTGCCGGTCCAGGTTAATGTCATGGTTTAAATTTCCCAGGTGGGGAATCATAGTGCGCTCTGGCGCCACCTTCTGGAACAGCGTGCAGGTCATGCCATTAAAGCTGCTGGCCTTAATCACGTGCGCCTCCACAGCAATGTTGTGGGAGTTCTGCTGAGGAAAACGTCAATCAGTACACAACTGAAACAAAACTATACTTTACCAGCAATGTCCATGGAAAGTGCAGTAAACAGACTTTACAGACACACACAAAGTAAGCCTGCTATAAAGAGTGTAAAGTCGTGTATGATATTTACAGTGTAGTAAGATCCACTAGACAGCCGGAGAACTGCGATCCTTTGTAGACTCTCAATGATGCGTGAGCAAGCTCGCGCCTCCTTCTGTGCCATCCACAACACTCGCTCATCAGTCAGCATCAGATTACTGGAGATATCCACCATCACATCCCCTAACTGACACCACCACACATGAACAATGCTCCATTAATACCCCAGTAGCATTCCCCCATGTACATACATTTAACCTCCATTTAACCCACACAAACACATTATACAACTTCAAAACAAGGGACTCACTGAGGTGAAGAAGTATAAATCAGGGAAAATTTACAGCACAAGATCCTGAGACATTATTTTATTAGTCCAGAATGCTGAGGGGGAAAATTTAAATACTGCTCTGCATTGTAGGTAAGGTGTTTTTTTTTGTGGTAATTTCAAAGAATCACCTTTATTCAAAAAAGCTATGAAGTGGAACTACATGCAGGTGTTACATGGTAATGTTTCCATTCAAAACCCAGAAAAGAAGGTCCACTGTGATTTTTGGGCTAAATCCCTCTGTTCTGATCTTATCTCTTCCCTTCATGCCATTTTATCCATAAACTGATCCACAGAATGCGTGCTTTGTCTACAGTAAGGAAGAATGTTAGAATGTGAACAGCAGTCTTGCCAATTGCTCGTTTTAAGCTGAACTTGATTAAATAATTTATTTTTTAGGATTTATGATTTATTTAACATTCAATCCTACCATGGAAGCACAAACCTCTTTAAGAGCAAAAGATTTAAAAGTTGGCATTCATTTAGGATTAACAATCATGATTTAAATAAATTAAAATCAAGTAATTATTAAAACTAATTTACAGATTCAGAATATAAATAAGATGCACAATGACTATAACAATGTTCTTTCTTGTTTGCATGTGGCTACATTTACTGTTGGATGATTCACCTCTTTATATTTCTCAGCAAACATTCCAATCTTCTCAATCATCTCAGCCACGAAGATCACGTCCACCTTGTCTGAGAAGTTAGGGGCTTCTACTGTGTAAGCCAGAAGCTGCTGTGCTGTATGCACGGCATTTGTCAGGTTCAGAGCCATCTATTACACAGACAGGACAGAATTCAATAAGAGGGATTCATCTAGAAATCATACTAGTTATATAGAGTGATGAGATATATGTCACATAAAGGTATCTGCTATATTAAACATACACGTGTCATTTTCAGTACGTTTTGGCAGTTCTGCCTAGGATCATGTGTGTATGTTTACCAAGAGAAGTGTGAGTAGTAAAGCTGGGAAGGTAAAAACAGTTCTGCACCTGGTTGATGATGTGAAGCACACGGGTGGTGTCCTTCATGTACTCGCAGCGGGAGTAGTCCTCCTCAGCCCAGTGCCCACTGCGGTCACATCGTCTCCTGGCACGTCGGTCTTCAGCCGAGCTGCCCGAGTAGATGCCTGCGCCCGTTACCTGTCGTGCACAGGGCAGGTATGCCGTGATGCCTGCCAGTGTGCGAGGCCATCTGCAGAGACATCAGTCATGATGGAGCTTAAGCATTAGAAGTGATTAACACAAAATCTGTTACCTAAATCCCCCTTGGATAATTACTGAAGGCTAGTTTCTTCAGCAGATCCCGGATAATACTCTTTCTCTCTATTATGGATGTAACCAAATAGATAATGTGTTCTAAATGGATATAAATACAGATATGACTGTGAAGCACACTGTTTTTTGTTTTTTTTTTGGAAGCTTGACAGAAAGGTTCACCGGGCATCTGATGTGCCTCTGAACTGGGATCCTGCAAGACACAACAAAAACGCTGCACGAGCAGGAGGTTTTTATTTTCATGTGGGTGTGAGAGAGAGGTCAGATATAAACCTTGTGGGAAAAACAAAGACCACGTTCAGTAACGTGAACGTGCAGAACTGCCTGATGCGTTTACTAGATCCTTAGTACGGCCCTGGTCAGGGCTCGAGGTGCTTTAAATTAGGCTACAAGTTTGTTTATATTTTGAGAAATAGATGCAGCTAAGAACAGTCCTGTGCAAATCTCTAGTTGACCAGTTATGAACTTGAGTGATGTTGCTGAGGTTTTCTACCTCTGTTTTTTTTTTCAGTGCTTATGAAGGCATAAATTCATATTTAATTAAAAAAAAAAAAAAATTTCAGGCCACACTTACTTAGAGTTTAAACTCACAGTTAGATATTTGGAGCAGTAAACAGATACACATAGTGTCATTGCATTGCACTCCTGCACTCTATGTAAGACTGCTTTTCCAGCCACTAGAGGGCAACAATGAGCTAAAATTCTCAAGCTGGACCAGTATGCTTTTGCCTGTTTATGTTATGTGTATGTTATAAATTATGTTTGAACCAGTGCTTCTGAGGGAAATTTTGCTAAACTCACCTGTAATCTCCTTTATTGTTGGACACCCTTTCAGGAGCACAGTACTTGGCAGAGCTCTCTAAAACAACAATGTGCACCATGCGTGTGTTGTTGCCTCGGCTAGTGCGCACTCGACACTCCCAGTCTCCTGTGAAGCCTGGCTGGATGTTGGAGATGGTCAGAGCACTGTGAAAGGAGAGGAGAAACGAAACAAGAGCTTGTTTACAAATGACACCGTAAGTGTTGTAGTTTGGCATCACACAAGCGGACACATGCCTTGAATTGATATACTTGTATGATTAGGTACATAATGCTTGGCTCCTGTGTCTCTCTCTTTTTTTTTTTGTAATCCTAGCTTGCCTAATTACTGTAGAATTTTAAAAATACAGATCTTTATTCCAACACCATCCTTTAGCTCCTTTATGCTGCATTACCTGGAAATAAGGGAGCAGTTCTGCACCATGCTCTTTTCTATGTAGATTCCCTGCGTGGCATCAGACTCCACTATCTTTCCATCCTGATACCAGAGCACTTGCATGTCCTCGTCCACAAAAGAGGCCATGCACTGGAAAGGCAGGCTGTCCCCCTGGAAAACTATCTGATGCTGGGAAGGAGTCATTTGGAAAGAGGGGAGCTCCAGAGGTGCATCTATAGAGACAAACGGTTAAGAGTGAGAAAATGGGTGTGTTTGCTGTCAAGAGATATGACCCATTTTTAAATCTGCACCTTTGTGCTCTTTGTTTCTCCTCTTTTGTAATAGTTGCTTTGTTTTTCCACTGTCATCCAAGTGAGGGTATCTGTTACCTACAACCAATCAGGTGCCCTCAAACGACACTGAACTCTTTCTCCAGACAGATTAAAGTTAACCAACGTGAGCACCCAGACTGAGTTTAATGTGTGTCTGGAATAGCAGCCAGAAAAAAAGGTTATCACTTTGCTCCATTTATATCAGTGTGTTTACTACACAACCTCCACAAAATAAGAGAGTTGTGTTTGTGGTGCCAAACCAGTGCCAAACCATCTTATCTATTACAGCACCCTACATTGTGAGTGAAAGGGCCAAGTACTGGATAAGTACTAGTTAAGCACTAGTGTGTGTATTCAAATATTCCAGCAAAAACTGGCTCGGACTTCCAGATAACACATCATTTCTATTTACTAAGTAATTTTTAAAAAAATCATTAATTACATTCAGTGCATGGAATATTTTATGAAAAAGGTGGTAATATCAAATAGTCTAGAAAAAACATGTTTAATTTCAAATGAAGTTAATGAAAATACTTTTCCAGGGTGTCCAAAAAAACCCCCCACAAATTCCTGTGGTAGTTTATAATGCTACCTTGTTTTCCAAAACTACAGGGTGCCATGTTTAGGTGCAGTTTCTATGTAATAATAATAATATAACTTCAAGGATACCTTGTGATTTGTAATATTGGCATACAGTAATCTGGTTATTTTCTTCATATAAGGCCGCTTAGTTAGAACAACTGCCCCTTTTTGTTAAGTGTGTGCATGTTTGTCTTCTTACCACAGGTGAGCATTTCAGGTTTAAGGGAGGTTATGAGCTGGCCCTGTAGTGAGCGAGGGTAGGAGCACCGCGTGTCCTTCACTGCTATACCCTTCTCTTTAATCCAGCACACCAGCCATTGCAGATTACAGTCACACAGTAGATAAGGGCTCTGAAACTCCCTAGCGTGCACACACACACACACACACACACACACACACACACACACACACACACACACACACACACAGTCTTAAATCAGTGAAGTGTAGGCAGCAAAACTATGAAACTATTTTCATACCACAGCGTGGCTGAATTATGGAATGTGACTGGCCAGATTAATTTTCTATAACAGCACTGTCAGCTGTGCTGGCTTCAAGGCAAAATCTAATACTAATTTGTTATTGTTTCTATAAGTGCTTGTATGACGGACACTTCACATAATCTAAGCCTGATAATAAAAATCTCATTAAAAACATATGCTTGTTAATATGGTGAAGCTTTCTTTACAAAGTTGCTTATGTTACATTTATGGAATGATGGTTTGTAACAGTATTTTTTTTTGCCACGGGAAACTCTTCAGAATAGAGAAGTTCTGGGTTATCTGTAACACGGCAAGCTGTAGGATAAATTTTTTTTTTTTTTGTCGTTTTAACTTCAAGAGAGAGAAATAAAGAGAGGCTGGGATGTTTATAGAGCATGTGAATACAAGAATGAACTTGTTTTGTGGACATTCCATAACATTAAATGTAAATACAAACTGATCAAAAGTATGATGAGATGTTCTTTAATTAATAACAAAATGTAAATGCCGGCAGAATGATTTGGTAAAAGAAGAAAAATGTTTTATAGGGAAATTATCATCTTCAGCCCCCCTGTTACTGCTGGGCTGCTCCGTGCCACCCCATCATTGACTATTTTCCTATAACAGCACGCCCTTATGATATTAGATTCCTTACTTATCTTTTTCACTTATTTTGAACGTTTTCCCCCTCAACAGCATGCTCTTATAATAGCAAGTCATGTACTTGACTGGTTATTTCAGTGACTTTATCCAATCCATTGAGACATAATGGTCAATGATAATAATAATAAAAAAAGAGAATAATGTGTGTTACATAATATCTGGGGTGAAATCACCTAGTGCATAAAAAACAAGATTTAAATGTGGCTATATTTGAAATATGGAGGTATAAATTCAGTTTACTCACAGTGTTTTCAGAGAGACGAGGCTGTCAAAGGTCCCTTGAGAAAGAGATGAAAACATGTTCCCTGAAAGGTTGCTGAAATGACACCACAGGTGAATTGCTACATCGCATATGAGAATCAGGACGGGTCAAATCTAGCATCTGAGGTGGCCTTCGTGTTATAGATCGTGTTTATACATCTATAATAGCAAGTAATGCTAATTATTCAGATAAATAGCAAATTGTTCAGAGTAGGGCTATAGATATAATACTGAAACCATGATAAGTTATGTCACAATAAACTTTTGATTTTTTTTTTTTTAATAGCAATTACAAACCGATTAGACACAACTGATTTGATGTTAAAATTTTTAAGCTTTAAAAACCTTTAACACTGTAAAATATATTTATTATTTATTTATTTATCATATATGATTAAAATCCTTTTTTTTTTTTTTACCCTTTTCAGTTTAAAGTAATTTATTTTTTTAAGACATTGTAGTCAAATTTTTTTCATGTTTTTTTTTTTTTTTTTAAATACAACTCTGCTGTTTTGTTGGCAGTTGGTTAGCAAACATATATCGTAATACATATGTATTGTAGAAACGTCTTTAAGCATTGTGATGTGTTTCTTTTCTGTCACATTGCTCACCTGTAGTTCACAGAAGTCTAGCCTGACTTGTTTCTAATTCCTCATAGCTGCTGCTATTTATCTCAACAGATATTTACATAACAGCTTAATCTATTCTCATCTGAGAGTTTTAATCAGAATGACAGCTTTATTTTCACATGGATAGCATTAGCATCACCTTCACGAGGTGGAGCGGACACACAGGTGTGCGCACTGCTGTTGCAATGCCCGAGGGAGGCAAAAACTAACATGCTAATCTTACAACATCTGTTCCTCAATTTAGAGCCCAGTGAAGGGCAATTACGTTCTCAATTTCTAGCCAATTGCCTAAAACACTTCTAATATCCTCATTAGTGAGCCCTAAACACAGCTATTGAAATATAAAATGTATCAAAAATACAATAATACGACTAAAGAAAACTTACCGGCCACCCACATGATGCTGATAGAGTAATAATAAATAATAAGGAGATTCACTTACAGTTTGACCAGATTTGTGAGACCTTTGAATATATCCACATTGAGGCAGCCAATACGATTATTGGACAAATCCCTAAAGAAATGAGAACAAAAGAGATTACATCAATTACACAGACATTAACACACACTAAGCACTAGGCAGATACATAATCTGCTGATGCCAGAATCAGACACAGAACAGAGTCACTGTAGATGACTGACATATCTTTGGCTTCAACTTATCAAAAAAATCTGGCTGAGTGTTGTTACTCCTGCTTATGACTAGTATGCTCTAGCTAGATATATGGCCAGAAGTCACACCCATATGTGCTTGTTGAACATCCCATTCCAGATTTAGTCCCTCTCTGCTGTTATAAAATCCTCCACTCTTATGGGGAGGCTTTCCACTAGATTTTGGTGCATGTCTGTGGGGATTTGTCCATTCAGCCACAAGAGCATTAGTGAGGTCAGGTACTGATGTAGGGTGAGGAGGCCTGGGCTGCAGTCAAGAATTCCAGTTCATCCCAAAGGTTTTCAGTGGGTTTGAGGCCTGTACAGTCAGGGCTCTGTGTAGGCCACTCCAGTTCTTCCACACCAGTCTTGGCAACCCATGTCTTCATGGACCTCACTTTGTGCGCAGGAGTATCATCATGCTGGAATGGGTTTAGACCCCTTAGCTCCAGTGAAGGGAAATTGTAATGCTACGGCATACAAAGACATGCTATCTTTGAGACAACATTTTGGGCCTCATATGGGCGTGATGGTCAGATGTCCACAAACGTTTGGCCATTTAGTGTATTTTGGACATTTCAGGGACCAGTCCTGCACATCTAAGTCAACACTATATCATTTCCAAAGAGTCAGTAAAACTGATCATCAGATGAAAGCAAAGATGCTAGCACAACTTGGCAAAAGTCTTATTTTGCCTTCAGCTTTTCACATCAAAAGAGAGAGTGGTGGTGTAATTATAACTGTCAAAATTTCAGGTTCTTTGACATCCAGTAGTGCATCAATTTTGTGTGATGTTTGAGAACCACTGTTTAGGTGATTTAGACTTTACTTGAGTATAAAAATGAACACTTACTCAATTACTTACTCTTACTTGATTACATTTCATAATAAATGATACACTTACATTTTCTTTTAGACATTCCAAGCATTTTTTTTTTTACAAATCTAATTTTTAATTTACCAATCTGTGCATTTAACTTTCTTTATTAAATATATGTAAATCATACAACTAACCATACTTCCAAAGAAGACTGTCTATTAATCTCTTTACCCAAAAAAAAAAAAAAAAAAGAGAGAGAGAGAATATGATCACATGAACAAAGTCATGTGAATAGGTAGGGAAGGCTAACCCTTCCCTAACTCTAAGTTGCTGAAATGTTGGGGGGAAAAAGTGTCCTGACTTCTAATTTCAGTCAAAGTAATTTACATTTAAATCCTTGGCTGCATTTATGTTTGGACAATTTAAGTAGAGTGTACTTCCACTCTTAATTTAGTAAGATATTGACACAATAACCATACTTACATTATTTTAGTATAATTTTTATAGTATATACACTGCCCTCCAAAAGTTTGGAAACGCCT
This sequence comes from Pangasius djambal, assembly GCA_022985145.1. NCBI lineage: Eukaryota > Metazoa > Chordata > Actinopteri > Siluriformes > Pangasiidae > Pangasius > Pangasius djambal. The sequence continues at coordinate 16,162,375 of CM040978.1, forward strand.
GAACAAAATAGGGTTTTTGGGCAATATCAGCATAAATCCTCTTTAGTTAGTGACCATTTTGCATTGATAATAAGGGACAACACTAGGCATCCGAGCAGTCAGTTTATTCAAACATTGACCTGATATATTACTCCAAGCCTCCTGGAGGATTGCCCAAAGATGAT
>CM040978.1:16165798-16225167 GCA_022985145.1 Pangasius djambal
ACCCCCCCCCCCCCAACACCCACCCCCACAACCACCCCCACACACACACACATAAACTGCCCCAGTACACTGTACAAGATCTCACACTCAAAACCAATCATCACAAAAAACACATGAAATGAGGGGTGGTCCTGAAAACCCCAGTGGATGATGCTGTGGTTGGCACACTGCCAGATTTTGTCAAAATTTCATCAAAACAACCTGGAAATATTTTATTTGCTTTCTAATCTTGCCCAGGCTATGTTCCCACAAAGATCACATTGGGTAAGGAATCAGTTTAACAAATGCCACCAGTCTGCCTTTGCTATATATGTGCTTCTGGTTAAAATAAATGTAAAAAAGAAACGTGTAGTTTTCAGAACTATATATACTACAAAATATGCTAGATTTATACAAAATGTACACCATGTGAAGGGCAAGCCACAACACATATATACAATACCTTCTTCTGAAGTAAAATGTTAAAAAATAGTCTGAATTATACTACACACTTGACAAGATGTCTTATCTTGTGAGAAAAAAAACCTAGCATTAAATATTCAAATTACACTTGATACATGTTTTATGCAGGCATATAATAATATAATGCTAGAGCAACCAGATAGAGTTAATGTCCACAACCTCATACAAACACCCAGTTAATAAACACAGCAAATGATTAATTAAGTGTGGCGTTAACGGCATCAAGCAAGATACAATATTTACTTACAGTCTTTTAAGAGCAGTAAGTCCGAGGAAGGCTCCTGGCTCAATGCGGGTGATGATGTTATTCTTTATGTCCCTAGAAAAGAAAGCAGCAGACAGGAAACAGTAAATATTACCATTCCTTCCAAAATTCACTTCATACACAATTAATTGATTAATAATTAAACTATCTTCAACCTATAATAGACTACATTAAAATAGCAAACCAGCTGTTTATAAAGTTTGTAAAAGGCTCGGTAACAAATAGTTTTGAATGTCATGTTTTCAACATTTGACACAATAAGATTGAAATCGCATGAGCTTCTTGGCAATGCTAGCCTAAGATTCAAGAACTTTGTCATATGCACAAGTTTCCTTGTACAGTGAAAAGTCATAGTTTGCACACTCATAGACGCTGCAGTAGAAACTCAAAAGATAATTAATAACAAATAAAATAATGACAAGGTTAAATGAATAGAACTCAGTGCCACTGGCATCAAAAGTCTAGTGTCCTTGTTACTAATTTGTATGCCAGAAATACTCAACATATACACCGAACAGCCATAACATTAAATCCAATTGCCTAATATTGTGAAAGTCCCCCTTGTGCCATCAAAACAGCTCTGACCCATCGAGGCAAGGACTCCACAAGACCTCTGAAAGTGTGCTGTGGTATCTCGCACCAAGACGTTAACAGTAGATCCTTTTAGTCCTGTAAGTTGCGAGGTGGGGCCTCCATGGATCAGACTTGTTTGTCCAGCACATCCCACAGATGCTCGATCAGCTTAAGATCTGGGGAATTTGGTCAACTTCTTGAACTCTTTGTCATGTTCCTCAAACCGTTCCTGAACAATTTTTGCAGTGTGGCAGGGCGCATTGTCCTGCTGAAAGAGGCTACTGCCATTAGGGAATACCGTTGCCATGAAGGGGTGTACTTGGTCTGCAACAATGTTTAGATAGATGGTAAAGTAGGTGGTTAAATAGGTGTCAAAGTAACATCCACATGAATGCCAGTACCCAAGATTTCCAGCAGAACATTGCCCAGAACATCACACTGCCTCCGCCAGCTTGTCGTCTTACCATAGTGCATACTGTTGCCATCTCTTCCCCGGGTAAGCAATTCACACACACCTGGCCCGCCACATGATGTAAAAGAAAATATGATTCATGCAATGCATTGTGTTCTGACACCTTTCTATCATAGCCAGCATTACCTTTTTCAGCAATTTGTGCTACAGTAGCTCTTTTGTGGGATCGGACCAGACGGGCTAGCCTTCGCTCCCTATGTAGATCAATAAGACATAACCCTGTTGCTGGTTCACCAGTTGTCCTTCTTTGGACCACTTTTGGTAGGTACTAACCACTGCCTACTCTGAACACCCCACAAGACCTGCTGTTTTGGAGATGCTCTGACCCAGTCGTCTAGCAATCACAATTTGGCCTTTTGCCCATTTTTCCTGCTTCCAACACACCAACTTTGAGAACTGACTGTTCAGTTGCTGCCTAATATATCCCACCCCTTGACAGGTTCCATTGTACCAAGATAGTCAATAGTTATTCACTTATGATAGTTACTCACTTCACCTGTCAGTGGTTTTAATGTTATGGCTGATCAGTGTAGTTTAACCAAGCAGGAATCTATCGAAGAATAACTATTTCAGACATTTGACCTTGCTGTGCCTGTGATCCCTACCCTGTTTGGACCAGTTCCAAAATATAACTAGTTAATCTTCTGGTTACAGTAATAATTTCATGCAAATTCTACAAACATTTAACCACTCCTTTTTGGAGATATTGCGACAAGAATAATGAGAATTTCGGATGGACAAACAGGTGGATGGATGGACGCATAGACAATCCAAGAAAATGACATAAACATTCGAAATATCAATAATTTTACATAAACCTACACAGAGTCTGAATAGACATGTGTGAGGTATTTGCAAGATGTCGTGCAACAACAAGACAATATGGACAGACTATACTTTAGACTTTAATGGGTCTCTTGGAGACACTTGTAAAGCCAGACAAGCAGCACACCAATACACAATGTGTGATGACACACTCCAACCCTCAGAGTTCAGAGGGCAGTGATGTGATGCTTACAGACCACTCCTGTGCTAGTCATCCAACAGCTAGTCCTGTTCAAAAGCTTCAACACACACATACCGCCATCTCAATAGCTCAAAGGCCCAAAGCCTTTTGAAGTCCTTACACTGTGGTTGGAGTAGAAGACAGAAAGAAGGCTGGGCTGTTCACATGAATGGTTTTGATGTGCCGGGGAAAACATGATGAAGGAAGAGGTGAGCACATTGTGGAAAGATGAGTGGAATGGAATGCTTCAGTTTTTGAATAATACTTTTATACAATTACAACTAGCTGACCAAAAAGGTCACACAGACATCCGAGCAAATTAAGGGTTCAAACCTGGCTGGTTGTTTCTGTTTTTGTTGCAGATCATCTGTTACCAGTTATCTTCATTTTCGCAAAAAGTGTCATTTTAGAAAGAAAGAAAGAAATTCTAGGTGTCTGATCTCACTGCACTTTTCAGGGCCTTTACCAGAAACTGGATTTGAGCCAGTGTTTGGTTCCTGCTCAAGATTTCCACCAGCAACTAATGGTGCAGTTTGTTGTTGATTGGTTACACCCACCATGTCACACAGAGTGTGATATTATATACTTAAACACTAAGGGGGGAAAATAAAAAAATAAAACAAATAGCAGCACAAATGACACTACTAAACCACTGGTTTGTACCAACATAAAGAGTGTGTTTACTGTACAAATAGAAATGCATTCATTTTCCAACCTCCATGACACCCTTTCAATGCTATTATTTGTAATTTTCATCAAATCAGTTTAATTCTTCTTCTTTCAGCTTTTCCCTTCAGGGGTCACCACAGCAAATCACTCTCCACCTATCCCTATCTTCTGCATCCTCAACACTAGCACCCACTAGCTTCATATCCCCATTTATTACCTCCATATACCTCCTCTTTGGCCTTCCTCTTCGCCTCCTGCCTGGCAGCTCCATGTCCAACATTCTCCTACCACTATACTCACTCTCTCTCCTCTGAACATGTCCAAACCATCTTAATCTGGCCTCCCTAACTCTGTCCCCCAAATGTCCAACATGAGCTGTCCCTCTGATGTACTCGTTCCTAATCCTGTCCAACCTTGTCACTCCCAAAGAGAACCTCAACATCTTCAGCTCTGCTACCTCTAGCTCTGACTCCTGTCTCTTCCTCAGTGACACTGTCTCTAAACCATACAGCATGGCCGGTCTCAGTTCAATTAAAAGAAATTAAATTAAAAGAAAAATAAAATCATTGTAATTTTGTCAGTTCAGATTTAGTAGCACATGTCCGATCAGGGCAGCATTGGGGCGCTGCTTGGGTTAATGTCTTTGGAGAGTTTTGCATGTTCTCCCCGTGTCCACCTGGCAGTGAGGATAATGTCAGTTTGGAATCACTGGCAGGAAATGAGTCCGTCTGGCAGTTAGTCTGATGAGCTTTCAAACTGAAAAAAAAACAAACTTTCAGTAGCACACTATGGTGCAGGCAAGCAGACAATGGCTACAATGATAAAGTCTGCTTAGTTTTAACTTATTAAATGGCAGGGATAAAAGTGAAGAACTACAGTCCAGAAACCATTCTGTTTGCGGTATTCATCATAAAAGAAAAATTGGTTCCTCTTTCATTGTACCAATGCATTCCACGTTTCTTTTAACCAGAAAGAGCTAAGCACTTGGCAACCTGTTCATCAGGGCTGTTAAAACAAATAAATGAGGATGGAGTTCTTATTTCACATATGGAAAATTTGTCTTGGTTTTTCTTTCAACAGACCAGCTATAAAGGTTCCTTAAATTCTCCAACAACACTGAGTGAAGCTTGTCTCTCTGGAGTAGAAAGATAAATAAAGATTCCAGTGGTTCACTTCACCAAATTTCTTCACATGTGGACAACAAAAATAAGCTCTTTGCCCAAGCACTCCAGGAACGATTTTCTAAAGTCTGTTCCAGTGTTGGAAGGCTTCTACTGCAATCAAACGTAAAAATATTTTTATTAAAATCATCACCATATTGAAATCAACTACAACAGGTGCTGTTCCTCCAAGAAGAACAGTCAGAAGGTTTAAGTAGCCCGTAAAACTGGAAGTGTGTGCGTGCACTTTAGTAACGACAGCAACAATATGGAATGTCTTAAGATGGACTCTGAGTAAAACAGAAAGGTGGCCACAGTCAAGCTACAATTTCATGGCAGGGAGTTTAAGGTGAAAGGTGGGCTTTTATTGATTCTCCCATGCCTGTCACTCTCAGAGCAGAGAACAGCTGCGACACCAATGAGCTTTGCTGTGGTGTGAGCTGGAGACTGCAGAAAGGCTTTATTTGCCATGAAAAGGGACGGTAACTCAGCACTCGCTCCTTCTTTCCAGCACACAAAAGCTGCCAGAGGCAAAGCGTTTCGGGGGAATCAGTCTGTGACACCTATGGCCCCTGCTAGCCTCATTAGCATAAGAAAGGCAGCGTGTCGCACACTGTTAAGGGAAAGTGAGGCCCGAATTATACTTCTGAGTGTGAGAATCAACAAATGTGCACAGGCGTTCTCGCAGGTGCATGCGCACATAACGTTAGAATGCACAGGGACTGCATGGACATATCCTCAAACTAGTCTATTTCACAGTATACCTTTTTTCCATGAGATATCTCATTCAGATTCAGCATAGGGCCTCATCCCAACCCCAACACTACCAGTTATCTGGGTTGTGTTTACGTGCATGATCAATCTACATAACACCAACTCACAGCATAAAATTTGCACTTCCCAAACACAGTTTGTACTCAAGACCCACCCTTGCTTCAGTGGATAATGTCACCTCCATACTGTAGACTTAACTCAGAAGCAGGAAGCCTGGACTTTCAAATTATTTCATTTTAGAGCTCAGCCCTTTCAAACATGGACATCTCCTTACAAAGCATGTACTTTGTTATCAACAAGCAAGCCAGCTAACATTAGGTGATCATAAATTTAAGATGTGTTTCCATTCTCAGAACAGTGAACTATACGATCAGTGATATAGATTTAACCAATTAATGTGTCTATGCTGATTGATCCAAAGTAAATACTAATATAATGAAGTGATTTTAAGTAAATACTACTAAGTAAATACTCCCAGCTGCGACACCATACTAGTCAAGTATGGTATTTAGTATTTACTTGATATTATATATAAATACTACTACACGAAGTGATATTTTCTTTACTTATGAGTGGCCATGCTGACATACACAAGGGTTGAGGAGACCTTCCCAACTTTCTGAGTGGGAATTCCAAGTTTTGGTTTTGTTTTCGTTTTTTCTTGGAGTTTGGAAATTCCGAGTTACAAGCTTTAGTCAAATGCAGCATAAGTACCTAAGAACTGCTGGTGTAATAATAGGGTCTGGTTCTCAAGGTTAACTCAAAGCGGTAAAGCTGCTGTGTCTCGCTAAAAGCGCTATAAAAAATATAATTGATCTAAATTACATCAACAGACAGGATCAGAAAATATCTAAAATTCTGATTCTAGTGTTTTAGGTCAAAAGCAGATACTGGATGGACACTGCTACAGATACGCCTGACAGCTACCCATAAACCCCTTCCTCTGCATCTTTACTCAAACAGATGTGCCTTGAGATAAATGCACGGATGAATTACAAGAGCAAAACGGCAAGAGGAAAAGAGATTCAGAGACTGGCTGACTAACAGACTTAACCAGAGAAGCATAGCTCATTTCCCCAGGCTTCTAGTGCAGAGGAGGATGGAAGTGTTTATACTTTTAATGGGTTCTACAAGACATTTGTTTAGCTTATGCTCGTGATCTGTGCATTTTCGTCTGCTTTAGAACAGGAAAAAGAGCCTATAACAGAAACATATAAATATACATTTCTAATCTCAGGGCCAGAGTTTATAAGAAGTAGCCCTGCACCTGGAACACACCAAGTTTATAAAGGGAACGGTCAGAATTCAGGGAACCAGTGGATTGTACTGGCAACAAATTAATCTCAACCAGGACACTTTTCAAATGCCAATCCAAATAACTCGAACTCACTTTCAATCTTAAAACCTGGCAGAAATGCCTTTGAAAATAGTGAAATTACTCAGCATGCCTTTAAGGGCATAGAAGGGTCAAAGGGAAAGGAGAAAAGCGCTCAGCATGCCAGTGCTGTCTAAGTGCTGCCAGAAAAAGGCCCCTTGCCTTGTCTCTTTTTCCTCTTCTCACCCAGTATCCATATAATGACAGAAAATATGCCCTTGGAATTCCAGTCAGATTGCGTCATGTTATTTTAGCCCTCACTGAAACACAGGGGCTGCTAATGGGCTGGTTATTTTTTCTGCACAAAGCCATTTCAAGCAATAAATCACCCTAAGAGCTACAAAGCAGCACATATACATAGGTCTCTTATACTTTGGGAAAAAAAAAAAAATATCAGGCACACACATTTCTAAGCCCATAAGAAATAAAACTGCTTTCTTAATAGCTCTTCATAAAAGAATAAAAAAGATTAATGCATGGCTTTTTTCAGTAAACTTATTGTCTAACCAACGCATTTGCAGTATAAAGCAGGTCAGACAATAGCGTTTCCTAAGGGCAGTGTCTAAAATTAACTGTCCCTTCCACCACCCCCTCATGACAGGCACTTAAAGATTCCTCCACTTTACTCAAGTCCTTCCTCTGGCAGCTGACAGGTAAATATAGTACAAGTTCCTTCTGTATCTGACAGTCACAGAGCCTGCACAAACCTGCAGCCTTTTTCTATACAACAAGAATTGTGTTTCGTTTGCACATATATTAATTATATTATTTTGTGCACAATTATCAATCTTCGTTAATAACAGAGAAAAGGAAATCGAGCTCAGCTCAACTTACAGCCTCTCAAGCATGAACAGACCAACAAAGGAGCCATTTAGGAGTTCCTGGATTTTATTGGTGCTTAAGATCCTGTAAAGAAAAACAAACACATTATTAATAAATGTGTAATGTAACGTTTAAACATCAGGTTGCTTCACTGACCTAATATTAAACCTAGACAGTACCAGAAAGTATTGAAAGCATGCAATCTTCAAAGTTTCAAAAGCATCATTCAGCCTATTTCAAGAGGTGCCCAGAAAATCCACATACTTTTATAGTATCAGACTTCAAGCAGCACACTTAAAAGACTGAATTTCCAAAATCCAGCCTAAGTAAGGTGGATATTTGCCACAAATACCACACACATGGTGCTTAAACAGAGTAAGTAAACATATACAAAATCAGTCATTTTCCACTGGTGCAGAAATTAATGCTTTAAGCATTTAGCTATCATGTGGTGAAATATATTCTTTCAAAGTTTGAGAATAAAAGTTTGAGAATATGTGGCACAATCTTCTTTAAGCACTATGAAGACTCCACTGCATACTAAATATGTTGATTGTAGTTACTAGATCAGCATTTCATAAGAAAGCACCATTAAGGAAGCGACATAGCCTGAAGGAAAGTGTTTCTTGGGCAAAACATTCCCAGTCAGAGTTACAGGATGTAGTGTACACACTCGCTCAGACACTCACGTACCCTTTAGTCACACAGACATACTTTTATTATGGGGTGCTGAGGGCTGCTTTTATTACAGGCTAGCGCAGGATTTAATCCCCTACCCCACCCCACCTCCATTCCAAGACCTTATAAGAGTTGAGAGATCCTGTGTGCTTCCCATCACACTACAGCAGACATTAGCATTTAAAACGCTGCATGTGCATAGTGCAAGATATAGGATACATAAGCACATCTCGTCTCAGGACATAAGCTGCTCACTGTCTGTGATGGAAAATAGTTTTGTTGGGGGAAAAAAATCCATATTGTTGCTGCTTCACATGCAGCAGGACTAAAATAAACATGGTATGATAATGAGGTGAAACAGAAAAGAACCATCAATGCTGACAATCTAAAGATCAAGTTTAGCAGGTAATGATCAAAATGGCTACTACAAATCAAATACTGTGAAACACAGCTATTCAAAGTTTAATACATTTGCATCAAACTAGTGAATCATCACTGAAGTGAATTAACAAAATAAGTATGCACATTTATCGAGCCTCAGACAATGTTTTTTTGGGATCTAAATTGTAATTAATACAGATATCTGGACAGCCAATAAAATGTGAGGCTTGAGGCAACATTGGTTTCAAATCTGCTTCATTCCTCCTCAAAGTCAGGTAACACATCACTTATTCCATGGCTGGGGAAACACTGCCAAGTCCAGTAAAACTACACTGTTTTAAAATGAGTGGAATAATGCAGGGGTGGTCCAAGCTAGTCCACCAGGCAAGCAAAAGTTCCGATGTGCTGCCCAGTCCCATGTTTTAGTTCCCCAGAACTTGACTAGGCTTAAAGATGTTTGGTAGTTAGTGCTAAGGAAAACATGGTAACATGCTTCTTCCAAGACATGTGAGGCCAGCCAACCACATCTTTTCGAACCGCTGTTCATGCAGAGTCACAGGGCAGCATAACATACTCGGAGGAATGTTCAACTTCCACTTGAACTTGAACTTGAACATGAACATACATCGGATGAATGTGCTACCTGCCCTCTTCTGCATACATGCGCTGACAGGCACCTGTGATTGGCTAATGTTGCTGTGACTGACAGGGGACAGAGTAATCTCATTCCTCTCACCCAGTGAGCACAACCCATTTTGCTCCCTTGTCTCCAAGTCACGGAAGGCTGCGGCATCACTGGGATCAGACCTCGCAATCTTCGATGATAGGGTGTTCCTGTTTCTGAAATGACTGCCTGCCATCCCTGCATACTTAGTAAAAATTGTTAAAGAGGCTGCACCTCAGCTGATGTGTATAGTACAGCAGGGTTGAGTTATTATGATTCCATGGGTTATTATGGGTTATTATAAATCAACTTCAGATGAAACTAAGGCTGGTATGTTTAATGTGTAAAAGTTTCATTTCATGACTTGTTTACAGAGACTTAGGCAAGGTTTCAAAAGAGAGAGACAGTGCAAGCAATCTGGCAATGCTGAGCCTGTTGTAGAGAAGTCATTACCCAATCTGCACCGCTCATCTGATTCATATCACTTTTTTTTTTTTAAGCATGCATACAACTCCTCTAACTTTCAGACACTATACAATCCATTGCTTAAGTCAGGAGTACCCAAGTCCAGTCCTGATGATGTATCACCCTCGAGAGTTTACTTCCAACACATCTAGCTCTAACATTCAGGTATGCCTAAAAGTACTGATTATCAGAGATCAGGTGTGTTACATTAGGGTTGGAACTAAACACTACAGAGATGGGGATCCCAAGAATTGGACTTAAGCACCCCTGTCTTAATTCTCAGTGGACTTGCTTTAAGGATGGGTAAAGACAAGCATATAACCCCTAAAGAGCAGCTTAAATGTCTAGAGAATGGAGAGACTGCAGGGATAATGAAGTGCAGGGGAGGGCAACTCTGAATGCAGATCTCGCTTGTGGCCTTTCTCGGGAAGTCCTGACAATTAGCATGTAAATGATCATTTGCATTGGTGCCTGAGGGCCTCACGGTCCTGGAGACAGGAATCTTCTTATCTTCCTTATCTTGATATTTTAAAGAGATTTGTTTAAGGAATACAACCAAACCTACCAAGCAACCAAATGTAAGAATGACTAACAGGCTGCACAAGGTTAGAAAACCTGGCAGAAGAATGAGGGGTTAATATTAAATTTAATTATTTATTACAAGTTGACAGCATTAAAAGATTTTTACATTTACAAGACTTTAACTTTGGTTGATCTGATAAAAATGAAAAAAAGTTGGAGAACTTTGACCGCATTAAACTTTAGAAAGAGGCTCCTCAAACTTTCTGGAGGCCCAGGAGAGAAAAAATATCAGCCAGCCAAGGCTTGTTCACTTTACAGATGTCTATCAGAGACAAAACAAACCCATTTATGTAGTTCCAGCTTTTACTAAAAACATCCAGCTAAAAGATGTCAGAGGACTGACGAGACGCAGAGAGATAACACTGTGATACTTGCGTGTACACTGTATCCTATTGGCGCTTGACAGTTGCTCAAGACGTCTCTGGCTAGACTCATTAAACTTGAACAGATGCCTCTGTCAACCTCTTGATGGGACTAAGAGGTCTATACTATGCTTACATCACCAATCAGTGCGATCAGGTTTCAGTGGGGTCACAAACATAAACAAAGTGAGCTTGTGGTAATAAGGGTATTGATTTCTGTCCATCAGCATGCTGTGTTTAATTCATCATTGCCGCATTTGTAGATGTCCGGTGTGCTTCGTGTAATCCAAAGTCATCCTTCTAGATGTGCATTGCAAAAGTGGTCATACAAAGAGATTCCAGCCAAAAATTTATGAAGCTGCCAAAATTTGTCAACGCCTGTCTTTGGTCGCAATGGCACTAAATCAGCTACCAGCTACTACTACTATTACGCATTCTAAGACCGCCGATATCAACTCATGACCAAAGACTTCCTTTACTATGCATGATTTTTGTCTGCGATTTTGTTTTTACAGCAAACCCAGGCTGAAACATGCACAGTGGAAACCGGGCTTAACAAACACTACAGCTAAATTAGACAAAACAGTATTTTCTGGTCAGGTGGTATTGAGAAAAATAATCAAATCAAATACATACATGCATACACTATGGAAGCTGGTAAGTACTATCGTGTCTCAGTATTTTCATTGTCAAATGTGGTGAACTCAGAAAGTGCTTAGAAAAGTGCTATTCAATACTGAAGACTGCTCACTGAATACTAGCATTCAGCTTTTAACACGCAGACACAGCAGAGCTCATACAGTCATCTTTTGTCCAAACTGAATAAGCTGATGTCATGCTGGAAGTCTAAACAAGGAGCCTCTTCCTCACCAGGAAGCTTCCAAATATCTATTATAAGTTGGCTGCGCTCTAACTGGCCAACAGCATTAACTTTAAATCACACGAGGTGTAAGTAACATCATCTACTAGCCAACAAAGTTAAGGTAAACCATTTATATCCCTTTGGCATGTGTACAGTAAGTTAATGTTAATGTTTCTACCACCCCTTCTCTTCTACTCCCATCTACAGAAGAAATTAACCTCCAACTCCTTTATTCAAATATATCACACTTATATATGCTCATTTTATAAGACAGCATATCCTTTTATTCAAATAAGAGAAGAAAGACTTGGTTATCTATGGAGATCTGCTTAATCTCCAAGAATCAGACAGTACAAAAAAAAAAGCACCCAAACCAAACACATCAGTATGCAGGAAGTAAAGAAAAGCAGCTGCAGCAGTGCCTGTTTTTCTAGGCGCTGCTTACACAAACACTCGAGATGATCCTAAGTTCACCTTTTTATGAGACAGCAGCTACACAAATCAAACCAGCAAGTAAAGTATTCTACCACCTGAAGAAATACCTACTTGAAGCAAAAGCACACAGGCTTAGAAATTGTTTAGTCTCTTAAAAGAAAAAGCAATAACTATGCCAGATTGAGAAATTATTTGTGTTATAATACAGCAGAGACAAAGGGACATTTTCTGTTGTAGTTGGGACAGAAACGCGACTTGGGCTGGCCTGGAACTGATTTGAGTTCCCATGAACCAAGCTGATCCGGTCTTGCTGTGAACCACAATATTTAATAGGACTCGGCTGGACTTTCAAACTGAAGCAGCGTTTCCTGCTGTGGGAGGAACTCTGGCGTCCCATAGTGCTTTGCTACAGGTGCCAGGTGTGTGTTAGACCGAGAGAGAAAAATGGTGAGCTGCTCAAGAAGAGTTATTATCCTTGTACTGAACAACAAGCACAGGTGTGTGTGTGTGTGTGTGTGTGTGTGTGTGTGTGTGTGTGCACTCATATTCACACACACGCACACACAGTCCTCTCTTTCTATGGGCTAAAAAAGGGATCAAATATTTTTTAAAATGACATGCATTTCTGCAAATATGTTTAAAAACATACAGTTTATTATCTGTAGTAAAAAAATATATATAGGAATTACTCTTAATTTAATATTAACTGTTTATTAATAGTTAATAGTTTATTATCTCATGTGAGACACCTGAAAAACATCTTGCTTACAGCAATGTCCCAAAAACACTACCCAAGAAAAAGTACATCTTTCTCTATATAATTGCTGAGGACAGTAGAGGAACCCTGATGATCTCATATTGTGTGTGTTTGTGTGAGTAGGCTTCAATCTAGATCAGCGGAATTAACTGACTGTAGAAGCAACTATCAGCTCAACCGTAGACGAAAATACGCAGCAACGTTTGATGGGTATGTGCATGCAAAACACTTCACACTTAAATCACTTGGACCAAGTTAGACAGTCATATGCTCCATGCTCAAGTCAGTGAAACACCAAAAGCTAAAAGTGAGCACGGATGAATCACTGAATTGTGCAAACGTCCCATAGAGAGGACAAGAAACGTATACTGGCTGAGGTGTAAATGTCCCTCTTAGTTTATTTTGACTAGTTTTCATTCAGTACTCTGTGCCCACCCCCGGCCATGAACAGCATCCCTAAACACCATCCCCCACTAAAGGGGTAAAACCTGTTGCTTGAACTATTGCGGAAATCTTATTTTTGTGGGTCAACTGATTATTTTATACATGTTAACATACAGAAGATGTAATGGGACAGTGAGTATCAGAATTCTTACTCCTCTAAATGCACCAGTATGTACATCAATGTTTCATTACAGCACTGCAAATGAGGGATGCATCTATACCAGTGTTATGTACTGGTGCTTAGTCTGAATATCACTACTGACACCAACACTACAATATTGTCCCTTGCTGTCAATGACCAATAGTGGCTGATGGTTAAGAACAATATACCGAGTAAGAGCTGGCTTGTTTCACTCACCTAGGGTTTCTGTAGACATTTTTTTCTCTCCTAGCCAGCATTTGCTGCAGCACACTGCTAGGCATAAACGGTATAGTCCTCATTGTGTGCTCCTCACTGTGATATTTTATTAACACTAGATTGAAGCAGCAAGCACTCGGGACATGTGTGTGCACACATGCTGTATTAGTCGTATGTTTGAAGCGCTACGCTGGTGTATCGTATGCGTATCTGACGGATTCAGCACACTGTAATGTTTCAGTCCACAAGTCACTGGCTGCCGTAGCGCTTTCTTACACCAGATCTTATAGACCTGGGATATAGCATCTATAGCATCTAGTACTCAAGCATATTGTCCTGTGAAAACAGCGTGCTTAGAAGAAGTACATAATATAAGAACCTCACATAATATAAGCAATATTTTATTATGAATAGCTTACTTTATTATGCAGTCTGTTGAATGTATTGCTTGATATGCAGACGTATCAAAGTCCCATATTGAACAAAGGTTTATAACACGTCGTATCATTACAGCCATGCAGCACAGCGCACGGATGGAAATAGCAAAATCCCAACATGGTTTAGCAACAGCATAAAACTGTTCCTCAGTATTTCAAACACGGCAGAGCTACAGTGTATAAAATTCTTGGCTCAGAGAAATAAACTCTGCTTTATTTGGGCAGAAATTCATTCAAGGAAATGAAGTATATCATTTCCCCAAAGAAACTAATTTGACTTGCCGTTAAACAAAGTCCTCGAGCCAAGAGGGAAGGTCTAACTGCAAGTCAATAGTTCAGCAGATTCATACATTTATTGACTGGAAAATCTTTGGAAAGACACTGATATTGTTTATATTATATTATAAAAACTGCCTGCCTGTAACTTATATGTCCATTAATCATGCAAATCATCAGACAAATCAGCCGGAAGAGCAACTACCCAAATGCTGGACAAGTTTGGAAATGTACTAACACTTTACCACAGAGATTCTTTGCACTATTCATTATGATACGCTGGTTCAGTTTGAAAGCAGACTACCAGACCTATCATCTGATCTGATTATTTGTGGTAGAAGAGCACACAGGGAAAGAACAGGGCTGGTTATGCCCTGAACATGTGCAGAAGAAGACTGTATACAGTGGACAGACATAAGTCACATCTGCACTACATAAACACTGATCGGTCAAAGTGATAAAACTGAACGATGCAATCCATGTCCATGAGTAAAAAGACAACAACTGGTTGAAAACATCCACCACTATCTATGACAACATCTGCTTGAGATTCCTCACAGCAAACAGACATTAGTGAAGTTTTCTGACATAACAGCTTGAACAAATTCTCTAAGTTTAATGATCCCCAGACTGTCTAACAATGTCTAATGTTCAGTACTCTAAACTTCAATTTATGTTGCATTTTGCCTGTAGACAGAGCTACCATCACAGTACACACAAGAAATTCATACCTGCTATCTGTGGAGCTTGAGTACCAAGAGTTACAACAGGCTATTTAGCAAAGCGCTAGCAATTTGCCCATAGTGTCATTTTGTTTAGCCTACTTTAAAACAACCATGATAAAAAAAAAATTGTGTTACAAACAGGACCTTTTACCATCTGTTTTTTGGGGGGAAAAGGTTCCAACTAGCATCTCTAAAGTTCTTTGGGTTGTACTTCTGCGAAGACACCTTAAAGATTCCATGAAGAACATTAAAACAGAGGTTTTCCCTTTCAGAGAGGGTTCACATAGAACCAGTTTTCAGATTAATTTGCATACAAAAAAAAAAAAAAACAAAAGCAAAGGCTTTTATTCAGTAACCTTTGTGAGATTATGCGATACGTGGTGTTTGGATCAAAGCCAGAATTATGGCACTGTGACAACCCTACATTGTACCTTTCCTTATTGCCTGGGGTGGTACCATCTCCTTACAGGTACAGTACACTTTTTTCCTTTAGTATTTATCTTTTACCTAGAAAGGTGCATATAGTGTACTTTTAACTATTCTAAATACTAATCATGGTTCAATTAAGTATCTTAAATCACTGAAGATGGAGAATGAATGTTTTATGTGACAGCTCTACACCTAGGTACAGAAACGGTGTGGTCCAGGTGGATCTGTGTACAGGAAATTCACCACTTCAGGTTCATACCGAATCCGGCCTAGTAGTGGAACATTATAAGAGATGGAGGAAAAAAGAAAAAAAAAAAAAAACAGTGTTTGTATAACAGCTCTATAGCAGATTTGAGTCAAGTCCAGGGTGTTTAAGATGTACAGCTGAATACATGCTACATTTGTAGCTTGATATGTGCCATGTACAAAAGCTGTACACCCAGGTACATAGTATGAGAACCATATAGGCCTTCATTCCTTCCACCAGGAGCTCTTGGGAGCCACTAGGTCATGTCACTCAAGTACAAGGAAAACAGAGAGGTAAACAACAAGACAGCATGATGGTGGTTACTTACAGTGTGACTGTTCTGTTGGGAAAAGAGGTGACAGGCAGCACCTGCTGGAGCTCCATGTTGCTACACACCACCTTCCTGTCCGCTGTTCCTGACCGACCACCGGTTTTGGACCTTTCTTCATAGGATTTACATTCAGGAGATGCTGCACAGTTTGCAGATCCGAGCAGCACAAAAGCTAAGAAAAGCCCACACCAGCCACTGAGAGACATTTCCAGCTTATTCTGGATTATGCTTATGCTGGATTGTTGGTTGCAGTTTGTTTGTTTGTTTGTTTATAATATATATATATATACACACACACGCACACGCACACACACACAGACATAAAAGAGTTCCTTGTCTCTTCAAGAAACGCACATCCAGGACAACCAAATGAAATATATATATATATAGGTCATACTGAAAGCTTGGTATCTACATGCACATTTGGATGCGCCATGGCTTTGTGTGCTGCACATGAATGAGTCCAGAGAAGCGCTCCGAGATCCTTCCTTTGTTTTCCAGTCGGCTCGTTTTACGACTCGGTGCCATTGAGTCGGTCAAAGCTGACGATTCTACTGCTCAACAAAGTCTATACTGCAGAAAAACCTTAACTCCAGCTGAGATTTCTGAACGCTAGCTGCTCTTGCTGGCTGGAATCCATGTCGTGTTGTTGCGTATCTGTGTGTGTGTGTTTACAGCTAGGCTCCTGCGCGGTGAAGAGACAGCTGCAGCCAACACAGGACACACAAACTTCAGGAAATCTGATCACGCTTCGTTCATGAGCAACTTTCCTTTCCTGTCCTTTGCTTTTGACGGTCTTCTGACTGCACGTGCGCACACCCACACACACTCACTCTCCCAGCAGTGAACACCAGTTACGATCAAATATAAAACACAAGCGCCAGCCTGCTAACTTCTCAGAAACAACAGTTGAACGCACGCCGAGAGAGCAACAGCGCGCCACGCAGGTTTACTTCACTTCAGTCCATACGATACGTTTCGTGGATATCCACAGATTTTTTTTAAGGAATATTAAAAAAAGAAAGCTTATCGACGTAAATATAAGCCCGCAAACCATCGCTGAGCAGCTCGCAGTTGCTAAACTCCTTAAAGTCCGTGTGAATCCGAGTACTCCACTTCCGCCGATGACGTCACCGCGAGTCTGCTACCTTTCCCATAAAAAAGTCCATGAAGGAGTGATACAACTGGAAGAAAGTAATCAGGTTTTCACTGAGAAAACAACCCGTGTCCACTATCACAAACCACCACCACAACAACCACAACCATAACCACCAACAACCATAACAACCGCTATAATAAAATAAATAAATACATAAATAAATAAATGACATATGACATATAAATCAACCAAAGTATAAAGAAAAAGATCTAATTTTGTAGGACTTCAATGTGTTTTTAACATTTCAATCAACTTATTTTATTTCATGTAGCAATGTGTAAAGAATTTGAAAAGCAGTAGGAAAAAAAAATTTAAGCTGCAAGCAGCATTTTCGGGGCCCAAGCACCCAGACTTGGTGAGCAACGCAATTCACAGACGCGCTAAGCAATCAAAGAGCAATGACTTTAGGCAAAGGGATTCAAGTATATAAAATTTGGAAAACTATAAAATATCAAAAAACTATTTGATAACTTTTGTAAGGCATGAAACAAATTTCAATGATTTTCAAATTGGCAAACAGGAAGTACTCTTGAAATTCAGATGCTGATGAGCATTCACTTGAGCTTACCCTAGGGAATCATAGCAATGTAGAACTAGGAATGTAGAACTGTGATTTTAGCACAAGTTTTTTAAATTAATTTAGAAAAATTATGGAAGTTGTCACAGTTTTTGACCACAGGTGGTGCAGTTATTAAAACCTTTTGGGAACATTAAATCCAGGTCTTGAAGATCAAGTCTTATGACACTATGTAAATATCTTACTGAGATACACCCTATCATCCTGTTTGATGCATTTGCCAGTCCGTTATGGGAGAACAGTTTTGAATATCAGAGTTCCTTTGAAAAGTCCAGACAGGTCTTAAGATGATGTGAGTCAGATTTGGTGAAGATTGGACAAAATTTAGAGGACGAGTAGCAAAAATGGCATTTAGATGGAAGCATTTTCGGCATCTCATTGTAATTTTTGACCAGTAAGTGGCGCTGTCACTAAATTTGTGGCACAGCCTCAGGGCATGGTCCTGAAGATGCCTACCAAGATTTGTGTCAGTCTGCAAGGTCATTGCTGAGATACAGCCTCACTCCCTGTTTGGCGGCTTCGCTGTCAGATTTGTTGGTCCATTATGGGCAAACTGTTTGGAGTATCAAAATTCTTTTGTGATAACTTTTGTGAGGCTTACTCTGAAGATGACGTGTGCCAAATTTGGTGATGATTGGACAAATTTCTTTTTGAAAAACAGAAAAAAATTTTTTGAAAAAAACTGTTTTTCACAAAATCCAAGATGGCGTAAAATCTAATTAGGAAGAAATTGACATCATAGGAATGTGTTGAACTCGTCTCAACCCAGGGAAGCTTTTACATTTTGGACACAGTTCAAAAGTTATGACAATAAACGTACTTCCATATTATGCCCAACTTTGACCTGATGGTGGCGCTAGAGTGTTGTCAGAACTTGGCCCAAATTTGCTCAGAATGTTACTTAGACCCTCCCCAATCAGTGTGCCAAATTTCACAACTTTTTACCAGACAGTTCTATGGGCTGCCATAAACACCCTAGCCAGAAGAAGAAGGAGAAGAAAATGTAGAATAACAATAGGGTGACTATGGACCTTTGGTGTGTGGCCTCCTAAAAAACAAGTTTAGTAGAATAATAAGAATGACTCTATTTGGAGGACAAAACTTCAAAAGTGATTCTAAATGTGCTGTTAATACCACACTCACAGGGAATCCTCTGTGTAAAACCCAACAACACACGATTTCTCTTTCAGAAAATGTTCAAAGTAAAACTTCTGAGGAAAGTAGAACTGTTAATCATCCAAAGACCCTTGAGGAATTCATTGTACAGCTTAGAAAAATTCTTTATACACAAAGATTTATATGCAAGATTTCATTAACACATAACTTTGGTAACTAAAGAGTATACATTGTATTTTATGTGTGAAAGAAATTTATATATATATATATATATATATATATATATATATATATATATATATATATATATATATATATATATATATATATAATGTTTAATCACTTTTTAATTTCTTAAAATGTATTTAATCATATTTTAATTTAACAATTTATTCTGTTTGTGCTAGATCTATCTATCTATCTATTGTACATTATTTATTATCTTCCTTTTGGGGTCCCTGGAGGAATAGTGGGTAGGCCACGGGGCTCTCACTGCTGCGGCCTGGGTTTGATTCCTGGCCAGGGAACCAACCCCAGCTCTGGGGTTGCAAACGACAGTGCACTCCCAGTGCCAGTCCCAAGCCCGGATAAAATTGGGGAGGGTTGCGCCAGAAAGGGCTTCCGGTGTTAAAAACTGTGCCAAATCAAATATGCAGATCAATGATCCGCTGTGGCAACCTCTAACAGGAGCAGCCGGAGGAAGAAGAACAAGAACATTTATTCCTTGTCTTCCTTGTGAACTGTGACAAAAAAAAGAAAGAAATCTATTTTTTATAAACAGATGGTACACTGAGTGCAATAAAAAATGGAAGATCAGTGGGGTTTTTTGTGCCACCTGGTCAGTTATTCTTCACTTAAATGAAAATGTAAGTGGCCTAATGAACTAGACAAAATTGGGCTTAATAAGAGAGCCCAGAATAATGACAAATAATTGTATACTTAGTATTTAATGACACTAATTTCTTATCTCCAGCAGAATAAAAAAGCAGCAGTATGAATTTAGGCATACTACCTAAGCGGCACGTAGATGTTGGATGCCATTTATAGCATATATAATACATCTCTTTATATTATACTTTGTGGTGTTAAAATGTCTAATCATAGCCTACAATTTAACAAAATACTAATTGATGAATTCATGGTGTAACATGGTGTAATTGATGAATTCATGGTGTAATTACCTGTCAGCTAAACATATTACAACTGTAACACAATCCTCCACAATCCTGGATGTATTGAATTCATTGTGGGTCTAAAGAGGTCAGGCAAGCTCAGACTCGTAGCTGTGGGTAGCCTGCAACAGAGGGGAGAGCAGACATTGCATGCAACTGCATAAAGACAGAGACAAGACTTGTTTTTCTATTTGTGCAAGTTCTGACAGTCCTTTACTATAATGACAAAACATATGGCATTTTATACTGACGCAGGAAGTTTATCTTCATTGACTAGTAAATGAACAAATGACTCAATAAGGGACATTCAGTGCACTCCATAGAGTATAAAAGCTTTACTTCATACCCTCTGTAGTATAGAAAGGCAGCAGTGAGCTTTTCGCAATATATCTTTTGATACAGTACCACAGGAGTCTAAAATAGTCCTTCTCACAGTAGGGTCTGAGGACCTCCACGGGTCTGTGATTTTATTTTTTTCATATTTTAATTTTTGACTGGTTCCTTGATTTGAATAAGTTTAATCGAAACAACAATAACTCAACAACATTTACAACTATCAACAATGGACCTAATGTGTTCTGTCTGTGGAAGGTCGAGTAATAAAAAGCCCTAAGGCTCTAACTAATGTTTAAAATATTATTGTATACATTGTTATTGAAATAATGGTCATAAAATAAATTTGTACTGAAGTGCTCCGTGGGGTTTATTTTATTTAAATAATTATATTTAATATTTATTTGTCTTTATATTCATAATTTTATTTAAATAATTATTTTATTAATAATCAATTTAAAGAGTCCCTGGCTACAAAATGTTTGAGAACCGCGGCTCTATAAACAATCCCCCCCCCCCCCCCTTCCGTACGTGATGACGCAGGCTACGCACACACTGTACGTGCTGACGCTCCACGCTGGATTTCCTGGTACTGTAAATGAGGCGGCAATTAAAGTTGCGCTATAACACTGAGTGACAGGTGAAAGAAAGGCTGTAGTATGCATGCTACTCATTACTAAACGCACGCGAGATGGCTCTTAATAAAAATGTCTCCGTCGAAGATTTTCCAAGTGATTTTGCTTGGGGAGCTGCAACAGCCGCTTACCAAATCGAAGGTAGATTAACTGCACTTCCACTAAGACCCCATGCATGAAAGTTTGTTTGAGCTCTTTAATAAACTTTAATAACTTCTCCTTAATAGTCTTGTGGCATGTATAGTCTAAACGGCATACCTACTATCGTACTAAATAGTATGCCAGTGCTCAAGTTGTGTACTATTTAGACTTTGCCTACTATTTAGTAAGCTAGTAAGCAGTATTGAACGTATTCTACAGCTGCAATCTAATGTAATGTTGCAAAAGAAACCACTTAAATACAAATTAAAAGAATAATAATACTACAAATCATATTTACACGTTTTATTTCAAAATTTGAAGAAACCATTCATTTAATTGATCTTCAGCAACCACTTTATCCTGGTCAGGGTAGTGGTGGATCCGGAGTCTATCTCAGGAACGCTGGGCATGAGAAGGGAATACACCCTGGACGGGACACCAGTTCATTGCAGGGCACTATGGGCACACACATTTACACGCATTCACACTGAGGGGCAAATTAGCATACTCAACCAGTGTTTTTGGCAGGTGGGAGGAAACAAGAGAACGTGAAACTCGGCACATACAGTAACCAGAGCTCAGGATCGATCCTGGAGCTGTGAAGCAGCAATGCTACCTGCTGTGCCAATCATTGTTATACATATTATTATATTATAAAGCAAGATATCTTTTAAAGTGTTTCCTGTAACCTTTGGGTGTTTGTGCAGGGGGCTGGGATATGGATGGTAAAGGCCCCAGCATATGGGACACTTTTTGCCACAGTAAAGGCCGAGTGTTTGAGGATCACACTGGAGATGTGGCCTGTAACAGCTACCAGCTTTGGGATGAGGACCTGAAGTGTATCCAGCAGTTAGGCCTCACACACTACCGTCTGTCCTTCTCCTGGTCACGGTTGCTTCCTGATGGAACCACACGTTTTGTCAACCCACAAGGTACTCTGTCTGGAAAGTGATAAACTATTTATGGCAGAAAATCTAAATGGAAAAGCTATTTAATAATTTAATAATCAATAAACTACAATATTATAAAACAGCACACAAAATGTATATTTGTCATAGAATTTTTTTGGCAATATCCACAGGACCTTTATGTATGGAAATATGTAATTCTTTAGGCATAGGTGGTTAGTAAATATGCAGTGAATAAAAAATACATTGCATCCCCATGGCTTCTGTTTTGTGAAAATGTACAACTGAGGAGATCCAAAATCTCAATATCTAACCCTAGCCTATTAATTGTGAAAAATAGCGATCCTCTGTGAAATTGAATGCACTAAAAGTTTTGGCTGAAATAAATGTCTTTCTATATATAATTTTTCCTAATGCTCAACTGTAAATTTAACTTAAGACCATATAAGGCTATTGTGTTAATAAACAGTGTTTTTCTGCATATCGCTTCCAAGAGTTAACTAATTTCTGTTTTATTCCCCAGCTGTAGCATACTATAACAAAGTGATTGATGACCTAATCGCAAACGCTGTTATGCCCATGGTCACCCTGAACCACTTTGACTTGCCTCAGGCTCTGCAGGACCATGGTGGATGGAAATCTCCAGAGATTGCAGATGTTTTTGACTCGTACGCTCAATTTTGCTTTAAGACTTTTGGGGACAGGGTGAAGCTTTGGATTACACTGAATGAGCCTTCTGTGTGCGCTAAACTTGGGTATGAGAGCGGCCTTTTTGCCCCGGGCCTTAAAGAACCAGGGACCTCAGTCTACCTAGTTGGTCACAACATACTGCGTGCCCATGCTAGAGCCTGGCATAGCTATAATTCCCACTTCAGATGCCTGCAGGGAGGAAAGGTGTCCATAGCTCTTAACAGTGACTGGGCTGAACCTTTAGACCCATGTTGTCCTGAAGATGTGGCTGCCACTCAGCGATACATGGACTTTAACCTAGGCTGGTTTGCTTGCCCAGTGTTTGGCACAGGGGACTATCCAGAGACCATGAAGGCCAGGATTGAGGCCCAGAACCTTGAACTAGGATTTGCTGAGGGGGAGCGTTTGCCCAAGTTTTCAGATGACGAGCCAAAGCCCTTAGGCACAGCAGATTTCTTTGCCCTGAACTACTATACATCACGCAAAGTGAAGGATGCAACCTCTCGTCCCAGTGAGCTCAGTTTCACAGGGGACCAGGGAGCGGAGGCTATAATAGATCCATCATGGCCAGTGTGTGGCGTGTCCTGGCTTGCTGTCGTGCCTGAAGGACTGCGCAAGTTGTTAAAATACATAAAGGTATGTTTATGAGAATTGAGAGAGATTATTTATGCTATGTTGTATTTATGTACCTTGTATTTCTGACGTTACATTTACAGATTCACAACTTTTTCACAACACAATTTTTATGAATGTTCTGTTCCTCAGGAGACTTGCAACAACCCAGCCATTTACATCACTGAAAATGGCTTCTCACAGATTGGGCCTGTGGAATTCGAAGACGTTGATCGCTGCCAGTTTTATCAGGATGTACTTCAGCAAGTATCAAAAGGTCTTGCAATAGCAGTGAACTTTATGCTTTACACGTGCTGTAATAAATTAATAAAAATATATAGTGTACATTAGTACAGGTTTTTGTACTCTGATGTGTGTGTGTATATGTATGTGTTTTATATATATATATATATATATATATACTGTGTATATATATATATATACTGTTTTATTTATGTGTTATATATGTGTGTACATATACAGTACACTGAAACTTAGACATGATATTTTATTGTTTTCGTGCCATTAATGCAGTGCCTTGTATTGTTTTCTAGCTATCACAGCTGATGGCGTAAATGTGAGAGGATATTTTTCCTGGTCACTTCTGGATAACTTTGAGTGGTCAGATGGTTTCAGTGTGAGATTTGGCCTCTTCCATGTGGACTTCTCCAGCGCTGAGCTAAGGCGCACCATGTACTGCTCTGGTAGAGAGTATGCAGCTATAATAAAAAGATACCGCACCTATAACAAGCTGGACAACTGAAGTCAGCGCTCTGATATCTATACTAGACACTAATTTGAATGTTTGAACACTGAATAGCACCAAGAACAAACAAAATGTTTTTTTTTAAAATCCAGAAATATGCAAACTATAGAATATACAGTAGACATGTAGCAATTTGTAATGCACTTTGAGTAGTGTATGTTTAGCTGATCCAGTGATTTTTAAAAAAAAAAAATTTTTTATACAAGGTGTGATAATTTTGCTTGTAGAGGAGCTTTTACAATAGCCAGTAACAAAATAAATTGTGTAAACTGTGAATTTTGGAATCCATAAAGAATCTATACAGTACATATACAGTACTGTGCAAAAGTCTTGGCACCCTATTTTTTTTTTTATTTTTTTTAGTACAAATGTTGTTATAGATGTTTATTTAGTGGCTTCTTGTCAATAATTGTCAGTACAAAAACATTTTAGATTTCCAAACATTAATTTTCCAGTAAAAATTAAATGTTACAGAAAAATGTTTGTCAGTAAACAAAGCAACATATTACATACAAGACCACCTTTAAAATAATTAACATAATGAAGGCTGTTGGGTTTTGCATGTAAAAAAAGAAGCAAGTCAGAGTCTCAAGAGGAACTGTGGCTGGTTCTAAAAGATGTTCAGTAAGGCTTATGAGCTAATTTCCTTATAAAACTGCACTAATTATACTTGAGACTACTAATTAAAAAAAGCAAAGTCAACAAATATTGCATTTGTTTAGTTTATTACCGTTTACCGTTAGATATATATATATATATATATATATATATATATATATATATATATATATATATATATATAGCATGTGCTTGATGGCCACAGGTAATGGTTAAATACATGACTGATCATTTACATATTGACATCTACATGCTGTACAATTTAGGGAACAAGCTTGAAAAGCTTAATAAATTATAGCTTTGGTATTGTTTTGATTTGACGAGTATATGAATGACAGGATGAAAGGTTGAGAGAGGCCACAGCGACTCTGTTTCTGTTTTGTTGATGAGCACTGCCACATTGTGGTGCAAAAAAGTATCACACACACAAATGATTTCAGTTACAGCCGAGTGCCTTAGGAACTAGCACTGCGTTACACATTGATCAGAGGGTTTACCACAAGTATCATTTAGCATAATGTGGCTGGTGTCCATGTTTTAATCTGGTAATTAAAATATATGGGATTTTTATTACTGTTGAAGTTGCTTTACTTCAAGAAATACAGTTCTCCAGAAATAATTGCAAGCTTTTCAACACATACTTTAATAAATAGTTTCAAATTATAACTTCAACATTAATGATATTCCCTTGCCACAGTAGTCATAGAAATAAATAGTACTTTTCCCCATATAATGAAATTCAACCAACTTTCAAGCAACGCTTTTTGCCCCTTTTTCTATATGTTAAAAATCACCATAGATACTTTTAGATACTATCTAGAACATATAATATGGAATTGTAAAACCATTCATTCACTTTCAGCAGCCACTTTGTCCTGGTCAGGGCATTGATGGATCCGGAGCTGATGCACTCATCCACAAGCATCTGAAGAGAGCTGGCTCATGTGAGAGCTGGCTCATCTTCACTTCTTCTGAATAAATTTAGAAATATAACAGTTCATTATTGAGCCTCATAAGTATTGCATCCTAGACCATGTATATGCTGTTTTTGTTTTAAATGTATTCACAAGATGTCATATATAGACAGTATTTGTATTAAAACCTAATAACTGAATGACTCTTAGCCACGTGAGGGCACAGACAAACCATATAACGCCAGTCAGTTATGAAAAGTGTGACTGATGGTCTTCCACTGCTCTCGTTGACTAATGCCCTTTGCTATTTAAATCATTCATTGTAACACTGTACATGAACCCTGCCTCATAAGAAATGTAACTAACCGTGTCATAAAAATGACATGGCAGATTCCATGATATAGCAATTGTATAACAGTGGCCTATTAACATTACTTTTTTTTTGTGAAGTGAAGTGACTTGTGGCCAAGTATGGTGACCCATACTCGGAATTTGTGCTCTGCATTTAACCCATCCAAGTGCGCACACACACACACACCGTGAACACACACCCGGAGCAGTGGGCAGCCTTTTTTGCTGCAGCGCCCAGGGAGCAGTTGGGGGTTTGGTGCCTTGCTCAAGGGTCTCACCTCAGTCGTGGTATTGAGGGTGGAAGAGAGCGCTTGATAGCTGCCATAATGGTTGTTGTCATGACGGTTTGTGTGGCACACAAATTTTTGCTGTGTGTTCCCGTTAGCATATGTTTTATTATACGTTTTATGTTATGACAAGTGTCAATACATATTTTGTATTTGACATTTTATTATTATCATTATCATTATTATTATTATTATTATTATTATTATTATTATTATTATTATTAGGGCTCCTGCGATGGGTGGGTGGGGGGTGACCCGTCCCGGTGCGTTGAGCTGACCAGATGAACCAGTTTTTTCCAGCACTGGCGGCCTTGTGCCAGCTGCTCTGCATCCTCCACAGCAACTCCGTATTGTTGGAGGTCCCCCGCGATGACGTCGAGCCACCGGGTGCGGGGCTTGCCTCGTGGTCGTCTCCAGCCTGCAGCCCTCGGGTCAAACTGGAGAATGGCTTTTGTCAGATGGTCAGGAGGGAGACGGAGGACGTGACCAAACCAGCGGGTGCGGCGTTGTGTGACCAGGCCAGATGCTCTGGGCTGGCACGTGCGGGCCCTAAGCGCCTCGTTGGAGACTCGCTGGGGCCACCTGATGTTTTCAATGGTTCTGAGAGCCCTGCTATCAAAGCCATCTATTCTTGCAGCCAGAGTCTTATTTAAGGGCCATGTTTCCGAGCCATATAGCAGGATAGAGAGTACGGCGGAGTTGTAAATCCGGAGCTTCGTCTTGCATGAGATGGTCTGGTGCCGCCAGAGTGGTTTCCAGAGAGACTGCAGAGCTGACTGTAGGATGTGCTGAGCAGGATGGTGTCGTCAGCGTACTCCAGGTCAGTCAGGTGGTAACTGCCGAAGGGCACTCCGGGGACCCGTTCACAAACCTTAGACATCAGATGGTCAATGATGCAGTTGAAGAGATCAGGAGCTGCCACACAGCCCTGGCGGACGCCACTGGAGATGGGAAACCAGTCAGAGTCTCTGCCGTTCACACGGACACAGCTCTGTGCATTGCTGTAAAGCAACTTGAGCAGGGCAGCGATCTTAGGTGGTGCTCCAAGGGCCTGTAGGATACTCCAAAGTGAAGAGTGGCAGACGGTGTCAAAGGCAGCCTTCAGATCTACGAATGCCATGTATAGATGGCGATCTTTACGGAATTCGTAGGTCTTCTTTATGAGCAGTCGAACGGCGGAGATGTGGTCTATTGTGGAGTGGTTGGGCATGAAGCCAGCCTGCTGGGGACGGCGGCTGCTTCTGATGGCTGGGGAAGCACGTGTGAGCAAGATCCTGGTGAAGAGCTTGCCAGGAATGGATAATAAGGTGATGCCTCTGTGGTTGCCGCAGACTAGCCTGTCGCCCTTACTTTTCCAGAAGGGCAGGATGACTCCTCTGGTCCAGTCACTGGGAAGCCTCTCTGTCTCCCACACCTGGTTAAATATGTGGGTCAGCCACTCGACAGTGCTGTCCCCGCCTGATTTTAGCATCTTGGCGGTTATTGCACAGATGCCGGGGGCTTTCCTGTTGTTCAGTTTTTTCAGAGCGGCTCTGACTTCCCCGGGTGTGACAGGATCTGTACTGCAGGCATCACTAGGGGCTGCAGCGTTTGCTGCCACTAGGATGGTGGGATCAGCCGGGGTGGTATTGTGCTGCAAGAGGAGGCTAAAGTGCTCTTTCCAGCGTTCGAGGCAGTTTGCTTCGGTCATAATAATGTTGCCATCAGAGTCTTTCACCAGGGCTGTCTTGATGCATGGGCCATTACGGGCTTGGCGCAACAGACTGAAGACACGGCTAATGTTGTTGCTATTGGCCGTGGACTCTAGGTGTGTCGCTTCTGCTTGCCAGAACTTCTCCCTGTCCTCAGCTATGGCCACATTGCGCTGGTGGTTCAGTCGCCGATATTCCGTCAGGCCGCCTGGATGATGTCAAGTGTCGTCTCCGATATCCAAGGCTTGTTTGGGGATGATTGTGAGGATCCAAGGACATTATGAGCTGACTGGATGACACTTTCCTTGAAGGTCTGCCAGTCGGTCACTTTGTCAGTAGCCAGGGCATCGAAGGTGCGGCGGATGGAGCAACTGAAATTTGTGGCGATGTTGAGATCACTGAGTAGGGAGGAGTCCAGGCGAGGCTGAGTCTTGGTTTGCTGGTTGGCTCGCAGCTTTAGCTTAAGCTGAGCCACCAGCAGACGATGGTCGGTGTTGCCAAGCTCTGCTCCTCTGTACACACGGCAGTTGGTGACAAGTGACTTCCAGCGTCGAGAGATGAGGATGTTGTCCAGCGCTTTCCTGGTTCTGCCATCTGGGCTGTACCATGTCCAATGATGGATTTGTTTCCGGGGAAACCAGGTATCAGCGACACAGAGGTTGTTGTGGTGGCAGAGAAGGAGAAGGCGGTTACCATTATCGTTTGTGGTTCTGTCGACGAAGGTTGTGCTGACAGGTGAGCCGGTGGACCGGTCACTGACCACAAGTGACAAAATGCTTGATGAAATATGTTACACCACTCAGACCTCATAAGAAATATCACATTTCAAACATCATTATTCATAAAAGGTTATGGATTCTACCACAACGGCATTGCTAAGTCTATGGCAGGGTCATAAGCTCATTGTCAGTGTATTTAGCTAACATTTAATCCCTGCCCTATGTATCCAAATATTACTGTGTAATGGTTGTCATCATGGTTACGTCATGGAAGGCATTCTCTTGCTCTGTTTGTTGCATTTAATTAAAATTTCC
Organism: Pangasius djambal; assembly: GCA_022985145.1. NCBI lineage: Eukaryota > Metazoa > Chordata > Actinopteri > Siluriformes > Pangasiidae > Pangasius > Pangasius djambal. The sequence continues at coordinate 16,194,814 of CM040978.1, forward strand.
ATGCATGTTATTCCAGCCTTTTATTGTAAATCTATATATCTACATATTTTTGGTTTAATGGTGCCTATACTGTTATTTATTATCATAGTCATATGATAATATGAATTATTATAATATACAATTAGAATTATTGTAAATTAGAATTGTAATTACATTTTTAGCCAGAGGTATGAGCAGGACTGATGTTTTAATCCCACTCCCACCTGCCCCAAAGAAATTCTGACCAATCCCACCAACTCCTGTAGAAAGGTTGACCAATCCCACCTGCTCCCACAGTTATTATTTTTGTTTGCACCTGTCCATGATATTTTCTGACAAGCTTAGTCAGTCCTGCTTTAAAAATATAAACAAATCAATACATTAAATGAAAGTGACTTGGACCAGCATACAGCATTTACAGAAGAATGAATGAATGTGGCAAATGTGTTCCACAGTCCTGCACAAGCAACCTGCCATGTCCAGTGCACTCCTATGCTAATGAATGTGCCCTTTCTTTGTCCTGAAAGCTTCATATCTGACCACATGCTCCCACCTCCATGGAAGTAAAAACCACCCTCTCCTGTCTGCCTAAAAGTAAAAGCCTCCCACTCCTGTGATTTTTTTTTGTTGCACTCCAAATGTAAACCTCTTTCTTTTCTTCTTGTAAGAAAACTTTCTATATCCACTGTATGTATTTTCCAAGACACGTTCAAACCACTCTTATACCACAAGGTTCAAGTGAAGTGTTACCTTATTCATGGTTACAGTGTTTTAATAGCCTTGGGAATAATGCTCTTGAGATTTGTCAAGTTTGTGCCAATAGAAACCTTCCTCTCCAGTTATAGCTGCAGATACATCATGTGAGCAGTTACGTCCTTCTAAGGAGACATTAGTATTTTTAATTGTTACATTTAATCACATTTTGCAGTGGGCCTCTGTACAGATGATCTTATTAGCAGAATAGCATGGGAGGCACATTTGTAGTTGACCAGAGTTAACTTGTTAACAGGCATAATGAAATGTTCTGTGTCAAGGGAACTCATTTCCTTAATATGAGTTAACTGAATTATTAAGCTGATTTAATTAACTATCTCAATTATGTAATGTACACAAAGTAAAGGCTTATGTTTTGGGCTTATATATTTCACACAGGTACAGGGGGATTGACTTGTGGTAAATAATTACCTCGTCTATTACTGATCTTCCTCATGTGCATATTCCCATAAGTAAGCTGGTAATGAAATAGTTTCTTTGATAATCAGGCTGAGAGAACATGTATAGGATTCCTCTTTACCCTTGAACACTCTGTTCTCTCTTTTGCTCATCATTTGAAAGGAGAAAAAGAAACACAAGGTTGAGAGGGCCATCTTTCCATCACCTTTACTTTCTATATTCTTTCTTCCTAATTCCCAGGGGAGAAGGAGGAGGGTGAAAAGAGAAAAGCATCTGGTCTCATCTCGCGTTTGCTCAGCCGCTCAGGCTGGTTTTCTTTTTCTTTTACTTAAAAGAGACTTTTAAAGAGGATCTAAAAACTCTAACCTATTTTGCATTATAGTTTTAGAGATATTGAATTGCCATTTTGCCCATACAAGCTACTTGTTTATAACTGATGTTTTCATCAAGCAGATAATGCGAACGGTGTCTTTGGTTATATTAGAAAACACTACATGATGTGCTTATGGAGAACTCAAAATAATCGACTTTACATGGTGCAAAGGCAAGATATTTGCATGAATATACCTTATGAGGTAACAAACAATAGGTAGACTAATGATCCAGAATGTCCTCTCGTGTGGCTTGAGTGCTTATTCTCATGCTTTTGTGAAAGCTTATGTGGAATTCACAAATTGGTAGTTTCACAAGTCTTATGGGTTCACACTTCAAATTGTGACAGTCATTCAAAATGAGGTTAGTTGTGGAGCTTTTACTTAGTATGTGACCTACATCTCTTCAAATATTTCCTCAGATCGATCCATAGCCACACAACTAGCAGGAGAATTCATTAAAAAAAAAACTTGTTTATGGAAAGCAGTAAAGCTTTGGAGCTATAGTGAAGTCATTCAGACCTGTAGTCTGCCCCCGACTTCAGCCTTGCTTGAACCATCACTGCTTTAAAAAATTCCTAGTGATGATCTTATATGTTAATGATTTCATCACTTTCTAAGAATATGTAAATATAATTAACTATGCAAATTATGTCAGCAAAGGAAGAAAGAGAGAAGGATGCAAGAACTCTAAACATCTTTCTTTATTCAAAGTAGCTAAAGACGCAGCATTGAATTAAATTTCCAGCTCATAGAAAATACTCTCATAGACCCCATAGTGTACTCTCAGAGATTTCATGATGCTGCAGACTGTAATATTTTTGATGGTCTTATTGCTGGAACTGAAGCCACTAGTTGACTCTGACACCTCACAGGCTTTCTCCCTCTTTTTTCTGTCATACATACATGATATTCTGTTGTCAATTTCGTACCATACATATGGTGGCAAATTTGAAAGGAAACTGTGGCTAAATGGATAGTGAAAGTTTACCAGATATCTTGCTTTAATACCTGGTAACTGCTTGTATCCAAACAATATGACAGACTTACAAGAAGTCACTGTGGCAGGTGACATCATATTCCTAAGCCTTATTCCAGATGCTTACTTCCTAAATCTCCCATCCTTTCTGTGCATGGTTTCTGATTGTGGGTTCTAGTTATGTTTGCACTACACAAACATGGTCATGTTCCCACTTTAACACAGAAAAAAATGGATGCACAAGTACTGGATCCTCATCTTAGCATTTCTACTATTTCAGCTATTATTACTAACATTTTTTTTTTTTACCAGGATTTCTTTACTATTGTAATGTGTGCTGGAAAAAAACCAGTCGACACTACACACTAGAAACTTTCACACATGTTTGAAACACTTTAAGTCAGAGGATTTCAAGAAGGATTTCAAGTTTGAACTTGCTGGTATCTAGCTTAAGATTGGTAATCCCAGAGGACACAGTCCCTTCAATCTTTCTGTGGACTATTGCCAATCAGATACTGATTACAGAAACATCACTGCCACTGAAGAAAAGTGGTAAAGTGTCTAACTTGCCTCTAACATGGATCTATTAGACATGATGTGAAGATGATTTCAAGTTTAAAGGGGTGAGCAGGTTGATATTGCTTGCATGTAACAGCAATCTCTGATTAATGGGAGTTTGGTCCTCTGATACATAAATATAGATAGAACATTGTTTAGGTTTTTTTTCCCCCTCTGAAATGGCTTTGATGGTAGATTTTACACATTTGTCAAAATTCCCTACGGTGCAGTGCTTTTTGCATCCAAGTGAGTTTTTTTCCCCTGATTGATTGGAAATGATATAAATGCAAGAACATTTTTATCTATTTACTGAATAAAAAAGAAATTTAAAAATCGAATTGGCCTGTTTTGCCTCTGTTTTGTGGCCTAACTCACAGAAGCTGCTATGGCAGACAGTTTATAAAGGCATGCACTAATTGTGATCAGGTGTGTGTAATTCTGAGAGTATGGATAGGTTGAGGGTGAGTTTGTGATTATTGGTCCGTCGTGTGACAGAGTATGAGATCCATTAGCTGGCATGGAGGTTGACTAGGTAGTAGTAGTAGCGCTCAGACCTGGAGCTGACTGAGAGTTCTTAGTCGGCCCTAGGACAAGTAGCTGGACAATATGGTCAGTATGCATGAAGTTTCCTGATGTAGGCCTGGGTGCAGGATGTCCAATACAGGGATGCAGCAGTGTTCCTCAGAACCATGTCCCTCTCAATCAGCAAGGTACTGTGTGGCAATCTACAATTGTTCTGACAGTGTAAGCTGCTCCCCCATTGATGTCTAGCAGTGGTGCTGGTGTATCAGCCTGAAATTGACTGTGTGGGGCAGGAAATTAAGGCTTAAGAAGAGAATCAGAGAACCTGGGTAAAAGGCAAGTGTAACTTACATCACTGATGCATTGGATGATCTTGAAGAGCCTGTTGTAGTGAGGCATCAGCTTCTGACAACACCAGTGTAGATAAAAATCCCTGGTGGAGAGCCATGCGGTCCCTTGGCTCATAGACTGGTGTCTCAGTATGATGATAGTTGGCAAACTCCTTAATGATATCGAAACATGTAATTGTAGACAGATCAGGGAGAAAGAAATAACCCAGTTGCCTCCTGTCCTCATTAACTAACAAATAACACATTAGAAATTAAACAGTCACAGACAAAATGTACTGAGGAATTATACTTAAGTGAAAGTATAGATACTATATCAAAATGTTTCTTAGTAAAAAGCGGAAGTATCCATCCAAAAAAACAACAACCCTGTATTCAAGTGAAAGTAAAAAAAGTTGTTACTTTTAAATGTACTCAAGTATTAAAAAGTAAAAAGTAAATGTATTTAACTGATGAAACTTTTATTTTTATCTAAAACTGTTTTAAAACTCATTTTGTTTGAAGACATCATTCAATTTCCGCAAGTTTGCAATATTTACCATTAATTAGAATTTGACTTGCTGTCTAGCCAGTTATATTAACTACTTGAATTGATACTAGTCTAACTTGGCATTAGCAATGAAAACAGGCTAACCTAGTTAAATATAGTCAGTTAAATTAGTTAGCAATTTACCTAAACATGCTTTTTTAACTTAGTTGGAGTTCATACATTCTAAGGAGGCAAAATGAGACACCTCATTTTGTATGAATATAAACACATTGAAACATTTTATTGAGGTAGAGTCAGGGTGCTCGTCCTCAAGTTCAACACTGCAGTCTGGTGATCCATAGTTAGACTCACACAGACAGTTATAGTGTTAGCTACATTGTGTAGCAGGAGAAGGTCAAGAATTGGCACAATTCTTGACAGTTTTTTTTTACATTGCTGAACTTAATCGGATGACCTTCAAGATTTGTACCGAGTAGTTCTGAAGGTCTAAATAAAAATGTAATGAGCAAAAAGTAAGTTGGAAATGTAACAAAATAAGAGTACATTTACTCAATGTCAATAATACTCAAATAAAGTATAAACATGCCAAAATAATACTAAAGTATAGTAACAAAACTACTCAAATATTGTCCATGCCAGGAAATCAACACATAAATACAGAATACAGGTGTCTATTGGCTATTATACCTACAACTACACTATATGGCCAAAAGTCTGTGGACCCATGAGTTGTTCTTCCCCAATTTGTTGCCACAAAGACTGGAAGCACAAAATTGTATAGAACCTTTATATGCTGTAGGATTAAGATTTCCCTTTACTGGAAGTAAGCGGCCCAAAACTGTTACATGACAATGCCCCTGTGCACAAAGCTCCATAAAGACATTGTTTGCCAAGTTTGTTGTGAATGACATTGAGTGGCCTGCTCAGAGCCCTGACCTCAACCCCCTAGAACACCTTTGGGATGAACTGGAATGCCGACTGCACCCTAGGCCTCCTCACTTGACATCAGTGCCTGACCACACTAATGCTCTTGTGGCTGAATGAGCACAAATCCCCACAGCCATGGTCCTAAATCTAGTGGAAAGACCTCCCAGAAGAGTGGAGGTTATTATAACGGCAAAGGGGCACCAAATCGGGTATGGGATGTTCAAAAAGTACATATGGGTGAGATAGTCAGATGTCCATAAACTTTTGGCCATATAGTGTAATAGGTTAACCTTTCCTAACTTTTCATATTCGTTGAATCATGTGAATCCCTACAAATGTACAATTATGAAATTGTGTTGTCTTTTCTATAGCACCACACACACTAAGGGGCAATATAGCACCAATAAAAAACTTAAGCCATTATAAACTCAGCTGTGAGAAACTAACACTTCCTGCTATAATACATTTCCACTCATTCTAATATATATAAAAGAATCAACTACTGTGGTAGTTATGAACATATTTGATTATTTGATATATTAATAGTAACTTGCAAATATTCATGAAATTAACTGTGCAAAAGTCTTAGGCACATGTAAAGAAATGCTGTATAAAAAGATGTCTTCAAGAATAATTAAATTATTTGTTTTCTGCATTAAAAAAAAACTATTATAAAGAGTAAGAAACAGTAATGAACTAAACAAAGTCATATATTTGGTTTGACACTTTTTAAAAATGCATCACTAGTTTCAGGAACGTTTTGCACAGTTTTAAAAGGAACTTGGCCAACTAGTTTTACTGAGCATCTTTGAGAATCTGCACAAGTTCCTCTGCAGATTCTGACTGTCACACTTGCCTCTGGTAAAACCTGAGACCTTAGGTCTAAAAGGTGCTCTTTTACATAATATGTTTCTTTTTTTTCAAACATTTTTTGTTTGTAATGTTTGGAAATGTTTTTACTGGCTCAATATAGCAGAAGTCAGAAAAAAAATCTAGGACAAAATGGTTATATAAAAAAGTTAGGGTACCTAAGACTTTTGCACAGTACTGTATGTGTGGGCTGTGAGTGTATAAACCCCTTATGTATTTTCAACAAGGGGGATTAAATGTGTCACAAATGGCCTGCAAAAATCTTCTGCAAACTGAGCAACGGCTTTTGAGTTGATACAAAACTCTCTATTGTGGCAAAAGAGAATATAAAATGAAAGTTGGCAAAAGGTATTCCTGTGACAAATTACATAGTGCTCCTTTTATATTCATCTGCTGTGTCTATTAAATAAAGAAGGATAAATTATCCTAAAGTTAAAGTAAACAGCAGCAATGGGCATAAAAAAGAATGTTCATAAAACATTCAACTTAGCACTAAAATCTCTTAAAATGGAAGTTGAAGCGTCATCTAAATCTGATTGCAAGGTTGCCATAACATGGGCTGAATTAGCCAAGTCTTCTCACGTTGCATTTGGGGCAGCCTTGAACTTCCTTACTTTCAGCTGTAACCTCATTCGGATACTGCAGTGTTGTCTTTTCCCTCTCTAAACGGTACATTAACCCTAGAGTTTAAGGCTTCTTGAAAATATGTTTCTTTCTTACATTTCCTTGGCTTTTTTGCCACAAGCAGTGTTTGTTGGTGATTGCATTAGAGGTGTGTCAACCTATTTATTATAATCAAAGCCTAGCATATACAACACAAAACAGGAAACATCACATAAGAGACTCAAGTATGTTTAGCAGCTACTGAGTGTTTGAAATGTAGTGAACAACATGGTAATGACACAATTATGGGAATTACAAGGGAATGGAGTATGTTTTTAGCAGCCAGATCAGTGCTGAATGTAAGTTTTCATCCCATTTAAATCAGAATAATGGCCCCTTGCTGTGAATGAGCACCACTGAAGAGAGTGAAAGAGGCCTCCCTGGGGTCCCAATAATCACAGAATTATACTCTCACACTGCTACTGCCTTTGTTTATGTGAGGACTTTTTTGAACCATACTAAAATCCCTCTTCAGGCTCAGCTACATGGCATCAAATACTATCATTCCAAATACATTGCTTTTTATTAGAAAAAATGAGGCTCTTTCTAGGCGTGCAGCGAATCTCACTTTGGAGTCAAGGAGGAGATAAATGCTGGAGCTGGTAAGCATACCAAAACGTTAGTTGAAGTATGCTTGAAAAGTCCATTTTTGATTATTTGTAATTAAACCAATATACATAATGATTATAACTAATCTTAGAGAAAGTGGTACTATTGCACCACTATAAAACAGTGATGAAGAGTGACTGTGTCATTATCTGTAATGGGGAGTTCATTGGCATGCAGGTCCTCACAGGTAAGTGACAGTCATCCATACAGCTGAGGCGACGTGCTATCAGCAGAGACACACGCTGATTTATGGAGGAAGGTGCCATGCCAGCGGGGGTGTCCTGGAGCCCGCTGCAGTTCAGAAGAGATGGATGCCACCCCGTATTGGGAGCTCTGGGGTGGCCGACGCAGAGGCGGAGTGAAGCTCAATCTCCTAACCTAGACAAGAAGAATGGGCACAGTGGCTGTAAATGGCTCCAGATGGGATATACTGTTTGATGAGATGTGTCAAGCGGCATAGAGCATGCTCATTGGTGTGTGTTAGGGGTTCACACCAATAATAGCATGACTATTCATTTTTACTAGTCGATCAGTGATTTAAAGAAGTATTTGGCTGGTTGTCTTTTCCAAAGTTAAAGCAAAACTGATTCAGGACATTGCTATTTTTAGGGTGCTTTATTAGTGCAGTTAAATGGCAAAAAACGTCAGAAAAAAATGTCATGCTGCACTTTAATTAACAGCCATACAAACACTACTAGAATAGAATATTTTACAAACCAAAATTACATTCATTAATTCATCTTCAGTAACCTCCTTATCCTGGTCATAGATATGGTGCATCAACAGCCTCTCCTGGGAACACCTGGCACGAACCTAGGAATACCCCCTGGATTGGACACCAGTCCACTGCAGGACATCACACACACTCATTCACACCTAAGGACAATTTAGACTAGTCCACCTACCTACATACATTTAGTGCAGAAAACAATATAGGCTTTTCTACAGTTTTTTTCTATTTTCTTCAAAAAACAAGTTATCCTGTTTTGTAACTTCCATATAAGGTGTAGCTTACTACCCCTAGAAGTAACTTTTTGTGATGCGATTATCTATACCAGTATATAAGTATTTCAGATTTTAATATCATAGTACACTACCATATTGTTAATATCATCGCGCCCTTAGATCAGGCACAAATCCATTTAAACAAAAGTTTTCTCAAGGACTAGCAGATGGCCAGAAAGGTGAGCAGCTTCGGGTCTGCTTTACCATGGAGCTGAAGTAACTAGTTGACGTTCTACATCAGTCCACTAAGCTGCCCCTGTAGCGGTGAAGCAGGGCTAAGCCCCAGGGACAGCATGCTATAAGCATCCTCTTTGTCCTTTATATCCTGGCCCCGCTGGCAGACAGTATTTTATAATACATCACCTGCCTGCTAATGCACAGTGTGCTTGCGTCCTTTCTCTAGCACACATGCAAGTCGACAGGCCTGGAAGTAATTGCTTTCCATATCTGTATGTCATATATTTACTAGCCATTTATAGTTTTATCATTCTGTATGTGTAGGATGAAATAATGACCATAGTTATTACTTTCATTCAGACTTCACATCATTCAGCATATATGGAGTATAAAATTGGTTTACAGCCTATTTGTATCAGGATGCATACTATAACTACCGTGTACAAAAGCAGAAATAAATGTCAATTGGAAATGGGCCTGCAAATAACTTGAGTGATCTGATATATACTGTACCTGTCCCTCAATGTTTAAATCTATCACACTACTTTTCTGCTTCGACCAGCCTCTGCAGTGCAAGCTACTGAGAAATCAATGCGCCCCCACTGCTTTTGTCTCACTTGCCTCACACACACATTGGAGAGAGGAGCACCTGTTCACCAGAGGACACAGGAATCAATTTCACTTATTGAAACAAATGGGGGCTCACCACTTAAGCTGCATATTTCTGTCCACCCCCTTGTTATCATAATTAACCCTCCCTTTCTGAATCCCTGATTCCGGGCCTGTACAGCTTCCCCACATATGTTCCACGTATTCCTTTTAATGTAATGAAAAGTCCTCGCCTGCAGGTAAACTCTGTATGATTTATGGGATCTCTGACATGCAAAAAGGTGTGCCGAAACCTGAGGGGATGCATTAAAGACGACGACAAGTCATTGCAAAGTGCTGGGGTATCCCCTTGATTTTATGGTCATCCAAGATGGAAAGAGCATTCTAATAAACACTGCATTGGGAAAAAAAAAACTAAAACTCATGAATAGTGGTTCATGATTTACTAAATAAATTTTGTTTTACAATGTCAGTGTTTATTCATATTCATTTTGAACTCGTAAGAATATTGCAAGTGTAGCCTATGTTGACTATTTTCATTCATACTAAAAGCAAATTCCATGTAGCTTATTTTATTTTGAAGTGCTGTATTTAAGGTTCTATGGCACACCCTTTTGAATTTTTTCTGCCACCCTGATTGATCTTAAGCTTGCAATGAGCAATGTAGAGGATCAATACTAAGCGAGAAAAAAAATACAGGGTCACCTCACAGTGTGTGTGACCTCCAAATTGCCACTATATCTGTCATTTGACACCTCAGACCACTCCATCTAATGGCCTATGTATAAACACAACACAAACTCACCTGAGACTGAGGGGAGCAGCCCACAACACATAAAATGACCTCTGTAAGCAAACATAGTATCAGAGTTATTTTCAGTTGAAACAGCATGCGTCAAGCGACTTCGACATTAGCCTGCTATTTTTGACATTAATTTGAAAGAAAAGGCTCACGTTTCAAATTATGTTTGTCTCTCTCCTTTAGCATATGAGCAAGACGTATGCTGTAAAGATGTATGACAGGCTAATGAAAACATGTGTGGCTTCAGGATTGAGGCAACACTACAGAATATGAGCACCCAAACAAACACACAGGAAACTAGAGAGCTGTTTTGTGAAAATGTCAACCATGTGTGCAGATAGACCCCAAGGGGTGGCTTGAACCTCTGCCCTTTTGCCCCCACACTTCTATAAGTACCTAGCCTTTTGATTGACTTGTATAATTATAATCTATAAGGCCTTGGCTCCTGGAGCTTATGTATATCACATCAGAGTGTTCGCTGGGTAATACTGAGAATTACATGTCTGCATTTTTGCGTGGTTTTAATTGTTGTTCTGTTACTAAAATTTGTTTAATTGGTGTTCTGTTACTAAAAGTACATGTATGAGTAGAGTGGGGGTTTGCTCATCTTCTATTTATAGTCCCACTTCTTAAATAAATCCACCACATGTGCAAAACAGTTTTTCTCTTCATTTCTTTCTTCCACTCCCTTGCCACCTGCTCCTCTCTAACTCTCTTTAGTGGGCTGATTACAAATGGTCAATTTGAAAATAGAGTCCAATGTCCCCAAGGCCACTTGCTTGTCAAATTGAAAAGGCACAAGGACAAGCGGCGCTGGTGTCATTCCATGCCTGGAAACGGACAGATGAGAGAACATAACAAATTCCCCCTGTGAGACAGCGCGCCGCCTGGTGAAGGGAGGAGGTGAGGAGGCAGGGAGAGGAGGGGAGACGGACTTGTATCTCCAGCATCTTGCCCTTAGCATTTGTATCACAAGTCTCCACAAAGCGCCAATGGATCATTGCAGTCAGCTGGTGTTAGTGGTATCGAGAAAAGCCATGGGCTGTCACTGAGTGTAGGCCTTTCATATTTTACCAGAGCAGCGTTTCCTCACTCCCAGCCTCACTCAAAGCTGCTGCCTTGATTTTGAGGATAATATCTTCAAAACCTCTCGTACCTCCCTGCTGAGAGGCTATTTTTGAATCCGCTGTCTTCTCCACCATGTCATTCGCCGGCCGCTTGAGGAATCACCACACAGTCATCCTCCACTAGTGAATGTGACACTGTTCATTTTTCTGTCAACTGCAATCTGGAAAGCTTTTGTTTCTGCCTGGGTTTGTCGCTTCTGATCAGTATTTTAAAGGGCAAACAATGTTTTTTCCCCCTCTCCTAACAGTCAGCTATGTTGCATTTATTGCAATGTTGTAGACAGTTAAACTGTGACAAAAGGCAGGTAGTTAGGGAAATTCTGTTTAACATGCAAGATGCAGTGTTGTAAGAATAAAGCTGTGCAATTTTGTGAGTCACTTTTTGTACTCAGTCATGACAGCATATAGCTTCTGCTACCCTGTGATTCACAGCAGAGTGCTTTTAATGCGTTAAAGTATGTGAAGCGTTTTCTGCTGACTGTTCCCACTTTTTTTTATCATTAAGAGGCTTACTTAATCAGGTTCAACTCAGACAATATAACATATGTACATTAAGAGAGAAAAAAAACCTCATAAATAATTCCAGAGAAATAAAATGGTGACTCAGAGTAGTCAAAATACATCATTGCTAATCTGAAGTCAAGTTCTGAGAATTGAATCTCAGTTTAATTCTCAGTTTTACCCTCAAATGGCTGGATTTTACTGGGATGGAAGAACAGTATGGTCCCTTTCTATTCTGAGAACGTCATTTGACAATACCATGTGAAAGTTACAATATTTAAAAAAATATAGTCAGAGGTATAATACATATTGTTAGGTCACATGTATTACAAGTACATGTATCTGCAGGTACCACATGCAGAACTGGTTGCAGTTAAACTATGAGAGGGAAAAGGGACAATAATAAATTCAACATAGAACAGGAGTATGTATTAATCATTATTTCCCCATTCTTAGCACATCTGAGAAGGCACATTAGCATGTCAGAGGATGTGGTATAGCTGTGACCTCAGCGAGCCTGTTGCTGCTGCTGCGGGTAGTTAATGTTTCTATCCATACATGATGGGAAAGAACCTCGGAGGAACCTCAGAGGAATCATGATGCACTTCAATTTATCTACCCCACACTCCTCACTCACGCTGGGAAAAGGATTAGAAGGATTGCCAGATAAGTCTGTGTTGTTCACCGCTATGTATTTCATCATGTGGTGGGAAAAAATCCATCATGATATGAAGTCTAATTCTTAAACCTTTTGAAAACGTGTGTTGCATTTTTGCATTTTCTCATAAATTCTTTAACAGTGAATCACTTATTATGAACTTATTATAAATTATGCAGGACTGTTATCATTTTAATATGAAAAAGGCTATGTTTAGGTAAAAAAAAAGAAGTATTAATAGTGCAAGATAAAGTTAATTCATACAATGCATGCTTCATTCATTCATCTTTAGTGACTGCTTTATCCTAGTCAGGGATGCCCTGGATCCTGAGCCTATCCCGGGAACACTGAACCTGAAAATGGGACACTGGTTTATTGCAGGACACCACAAACACATATTCACACACTCATTCACAGCTACGGGCAATTTAGCGTAATCAGTCCGCCTCCCAGCATCTTTTGAGAGGTGGGAAGAAACTGTAGAATCAAATAAAACCAACACAGACAGTAACCTGAGCTGAGGAGTGAACTGCGCATCCTGGAGCTGTTTTGCTGATTAGTAAAAAATAAACCTTTATGAGTACGATGAATATTTAATCTAATTTTAATTTAACCTGCACAAATTGATAATATTTTGACAGAGGGCTTTGAAAGGGACTTTGCTTCTTTTGTAGACACACGCACAGCACCATAGACAGATGTTAGAAGACAGACAGGAGATACCCTGGCACAAATAAACAGTAATCCACACTCAGATCCTCAGACAGGCACTGTGGTCTTCTGTCAAGCAGCGCTGGGCAATTTGAATGCACAGCATGCATCTGGACTTCATCAGCATGGAGCGAGGGTTTAGATTTCACTATTGTTCCTCTCCTCCTCTTCACTGATCTACTGTCATTCGTTTGCATAAAGTGGCAGTTTGATAGCTGCCTGAATAGAGCAGGAACAGAAGACTCACAGAAAACTGAAAATGCTGCAACACCAGGAAAGTTGCGGTGGAAGGTTTGCTGTTTATACTCAATGAACTTAATATGCTAACAGGCAAGCATCTATAAAATGTGCCCTTGTTAGTGGCAGATTGTGATGTTACGTAGATAGAGATGTTACATGTGAAACAACAAAATCTAGAAGGGAATCTAAAGGGAAGAGTAAGACAGAAAGAGAGAAAAAATGAATTCTGTGTAGAATATGACATTTATGAGGAAACCATATGCTAGCAGTATATCTCAAGATTTTGACATTCAAAGGAGAGTTCCTTTTTTCCAATTCACAAATGTTTTTTTTTTTCTTTCTGCCATGCTGGAACAATGTTCAGTGTTGATCCAGAGTCTTTATTGAACATCCTGACCTTTGCCTTTGTCACCTATAGCATTGATTGCTCAGTCACTTAGCAGAGGCCGAAAGCCCTCTGACCTGACCACTTAACCCTGTGGCTTTAAGAGAGCTTCACAAACATTGGGTCACTTAGCCATACCTCCCTCTTTCTCACACACACACACACACACACACACACACACACACACACACACACACACACACACACCTTTCATCCACTTGAAATTCCCCAAAGCCATAAGATTTATTATACTTTAAATGTGCTGTCACTGAATTAAACAACAATGCAGGGAAAATGTTAGTTGGCATTAGTCAGCAGGGCTGCGCACACTAAATATAGCTGGTGATAATTGTAGTGACTCTGTTGTCCTCTGCATATGTGATGGAAAGACACTGTAGGGGTGCACTTGTGTGTGTCAGAGTTAAACAGTTTCTCCTGACACCATCATGGAAAAATGGAAAAAGCAGGAATTCTCATAGGATATGTGAGAATTAACACTACAGCAAAGCCACTGTCCCATCAGGGAGCAATGCAACTCCACCACAAAAATGTAAAGCTGAATTTAATATACAAATTAGAAAAAGTGTAAACAGTGAAAGGTTCACGTTAGATACCTTTGATACAATTAATACACAAAGATACACAACGGATACACGGTGGTCTTGTAAAAAAAAAAAAAAGAACAAAGAGATCAGAATCTTTCATTACCTGAGAGAGTGGTTAGTAATTACTTTCATAGTGATCTATCAAATCATAGACTTTTTTCTCTTTTAAAGACTCAAGGGAAGTGCAGTGCTGTAGTGCTGGCTGCAAAAGGGCACTTTGTTAAATGGCAAAAAGCTACTTTTAAATTGGCTGGTAAGACCCAAGGTTTTTCTTTTATTCTCTTTAGGTTTCTTATGTATTATTCATTCATTCATTCATCTTCATTAACTGCTTTATCCCAGTCAGGATCAGGAACCTGTTCTGGTAACATTGGGTGCACATTGGGAAAGTTCCAGTCCATTGCAGGGTGCCATGCACACACATATTCACAGGCATCCATATCTAGAGGCAATTTAGCCAGTTCACCTACCAGCACGTTTTTGGACAGTGGAAGGAAACCACAGAACCCAGAGGAATCCCATACGACAGCAGCCCGAGCTCTGGATCAAACCCAAGATCGTGGAGCTGTGAGGCAGCAGTGCTACCCGCTGTGCTACAGTGCCAGTAATTATTTCACAATCATTTTTTTCAACAATTTAAATATCTTCCATAGTGCATTAATAACCCTAAGGCAGAGTTACTCAGTATACTTCATATGCCAAACCTTCTCATCCCCTGAGTGAAGCATTATGGGTCAATGCGAGTTGTTTAAATAAAATTTTGTACACTTTTCCAAAAAAGCATGATGCAATTACACGAGGATTGTGTTTATGTTCAGAGTAGTGTAGAAATATAGAAGACAATAGAATAGACTACAGCAGTATATTTTCTAAAAAAAAAATTGGGACATAGATGACCATGTGCTTGATCAATGCATTTTTCCATTGGGGTAAATGTTATATCATTAGTCAAGAAAGAGACTCATTGGGTGATGTTTGGCACATACATGGAAAAAAGCAAGAAAATTGTAGTACTCTTTCATAAAACATATGAAAAGAAATATGATAGAAACCCCCCCAGTGCTATTTCACCACACTCTTATTCCCTGATGTTGAAATTAAATTTCAAGCCTTTTCTTTTCGTATTCCAGCCGAAGCAGCAGAGCTAAATTACACCTCTGTATAATTAATCCACGTCAGCCAAAAAAGCTGATTTAAGCTACCTTTGATGATGCAATGACTTTTTATTCTCTCCTCCATCCTGTGCATTGTTTGGCCTTCAAAGTGAAATGTGTAAGCCCTTAGGAAGCCATTTCTTCTGTGCTTTCAAGTTTCTGATACCCACTAAAGAAAGATATGAACACTCTATAATTGCAGAGAAGGCTACAGTTATAGTGTAGACTTATGACATTTTTAATATGACATTGTGCATAACTGCAGTTCCTTTTATAGGGAGTTATGCTATAGATTAAATCACAGGTGTAGTATTCTGAGGTAGGTGCTAGGAATTGAATAATTATTCAGTTGACTACTTTTTGATTGCCACATTCATTGTAACACAGAAAAGCAACACTCCGAAACACTGCATTGAAATTTGCCTGACATTTTATTGATCCTTTCAACTTTTCAGCCATGCTTCCGGTATGTTGAACCAATGCACCTTGTTGGCACTTTCAGTATCAGCCTATAATCTGTATAGATGAATCATTTTAAAGGAAAGACAGTTAAATCCAGTAGATTCCATATGAACAGTGCATTTTAATAAGTATGCCAGAACTATAGGAAATATATGCAAGCATGAGGTGATGGAGGTGTAATCCAGGACCAGCTGTAGTTTTTTGCATTTTGTATCCACCCAGATCATGAAATAAAATAACACCACCCCTCACCCCTTCTCTCTCTCAGAGAAACCTGTAGGGATTGTACCCAGAACATACGCAATCCCCACACAAGTTGTGAAAGGGAATTTAAAATTAGCAGGAATATACTGATAGATTCCCGGTGGATTTCATTTCCTTGACTTCTTTGCACAGGTGTTTCCGTGACCTTATTTCAAACACAAGAACCTCCTACCCTGCTCTCATTTTTAGCTCGGCTTTTCTTGCCTTAAAAACAATACACCTGGAACAGCGAATTTGAAGCCAGAAAAAAGCGGTGAAAGGGTAGCGTAAAACTTCTAAACCCCATTTTCACTTAGAACAGATAATGTTTTCCACTGGCAGTGCCTCAAAGGATGAGGGATTTTCAGTCTCTTTCTCTACCCTGGCACTCATTTAGAACTTATTAATCTCATTACTGGTCCAATTGTACATATTTAACATTTGGGTTCATTCCCACTTGATGACAGAAAGATGCAGGATGAAACCACCACCACAATACCTATAAAAAAATTGCTGAAGCATATAGATGAGGTCTAAATGGCTGCAATTTATCAAACGATTACAGCAATTAAGTTGCAAGACTTGAACGAGACAGAGTCTTTAATGGTACCTTCAGTTTCACTCCTTAGCACGCCCATAACTCTAAGGGGCCACTCATCACTTTAAGGAACTCCAGCCTAAGAACCAACTTTATCTCAATATGTCCAGCACTTTTTTTTTTTAATTAATGGAATTCTAAGGCAAAGTGAACAATTGTGAGGACAATAGGAACAATAAGATACTGTCACAGAAGGGTATAATAAAACAAATATTTAAGTAGGGGTTGGTATGTAATGGAGCAATGGACAAGTAGAGCTGATATTAAGATGTTGAAGATCAAATGTAATTTGCACTATTGCACTATGTATGAATTATTAGTTCAATAGTGGTTTTGTCGCTTCAAACAAGTGTTTGCACTATCGTCTGGAGATTGCAAGTTTGAATCCTGATGATGCCCCAGCCATCTGTAGCTGGGAATCTATTGAGCAAAATTGATCTCTCTGGGTAGAAAGGTTAGCATATTCTCTCTTGTCATTCACAGTGACACTGGCCAATCGTGGGTGTCTGTGAGCTCGTGTATGCGGATAGTGTTCTCCTCCGACTGTGATATGCGGCCTGTGACTCTGCAGGTTGAAAAAATGCAGAGGATGTCCTCACATGTCTCAGAAGGAGCATGTGTTATCCTTCATCTTCCATGGCTGGTAGCTGTTGTATGATAGGAGAGCTGGATGGTGGGTGAGAATTGGCCAAGACTAATTTAGGGAGTAAATGGATTTATTAAGTAAATGGATCACTCTGAACACAAGTGTATAAATAGCATAAAAACCTCTAAAGTATATATTGTACATTTTACTTGCATATGACTTAGCATCATTACCTACCTCGACTATCACAGGCAATACAAACTGATATAATACAAACAAGAGTCCAAGTGATGATGGTTCAGAAAAAAAATAGTAATAAAAAATCTTTTTAAAGCATTTTTTTTGACTGGCAACATTTTATTTGGGTTCGCATCCAACATTTGTGAGTAAAGTTTTTTAAAATCCGTCTGCTGTGGAAATTTATTATACATGGGCATCCAATATAATACCACTATGTAATATGAAATGTAGTACTCGTGGATTTTTTTGAGGTACACTGCTGTGCAAAAGTCTGAAATACCCTATATTTTTATTTAAATTTTAGTTTGGTATTATTATTATTATTATTATTATTATTATTATTATTATTTATATCTAAGTTACAGAGAGATTTTTGTATTACATAATGTATCATATTAAGTAATAGACCACATTTTGCACAAAATCAGAGACAAAAGAACTCTAGCAAGCTCCTCAAGAAGCCTGGAGCAACCTACCAGCCAATTTCCTCAGATAACTGCACTGTAGTGTACATAAGGTCAGTTAAATGTTTTAAACACAAAGACTAATTATGCCGTAAATTAACCTTTTTATTGGTTGCTTTACTGTTTATGTTTTAATTATTTTTGATGGCACATTTGCTTTAAAGTTTTTCTTTAGATATGTCTAAGACTTGCATAGTACTGTACATTGGCTGAAGGAGGAAACTCCCATATTAAACAATAAAAAATTAAAATCTTTTAGTCATGTGATGTCTTTTAGCTTGGGGTTCTGATGATGTGAAATTATCTTTTTTTCATTGTGCTCTTTTAAATCAACATGGAGCTCTTTGGCTAGCAGTCATTCAGGGGCTAAGTTTTTTTGTTTGTTTGTTTGTTGCTGAACCATCTCTTTGCTTGGCTCCTTACTTTATTATTTATATTTAGCTCAGGTTTGGAGTCCTCTGTAAATGTGATATAGTGGTCTAAAGTAGTCAGAAAGACACAGCGAACCACTTTCAGTGTCTTAACCCTGGTGCTAAGGATGAAACGTTACATACATTTCATAACATTTCATCAAATTAAACACAAAACGTCTGTAAAATTCCCACCTGGTGTGTCCTTGTTTCTCTGCCTTATTACTTTTATTAGACACAAAACAACACGTTGTGCTCATACCTACATTGTCCAACTATGCCTTATGGCAACCTTTAGAAGCCAAAAGATTAGAGAACATATCAGTTTGTAATAAATAAATCATGTCAAAGTTCACAGCATTTTGTCCTAGCTGGCCATCTTTGGATGGGTTTAAAACATAAGGGTAGGAATAGATTGCTAGCCTTAGGTAGGTGAAAGAAGGCCTATTCCCCATGAGAGATGGATTAAGAGAGCAAGTGGAAATGAATGATCAGGCTTTAAATAGCCTTTTGGCTTTCTTTGTCCTTTCCCATTCTGTTTCCCAGTTGAAGGATGGGTTGACATTCAGCTCCTGCTATGTTTCCTATTCCACTGGACTTTGACTTTTTGATGTCTAAACCTAGGTCTGTGTTCACCTACCAAAGTTAACATCATGCTACTCCACAACGCCACACTAATGTCTGTTTTATTAATGTAAAAGTGATTCTAACAATGCTTGAAAAAGCATACACTTTTATCTCATTTGGTTGATTAAGATAAATTCAACAAAATCAGTCTTTTAATATGCTCTTTTTCAACAGCTTTCTTTGGGACCCCAAACCCACAATCTACTTTTTCATATCTTTTTACTTAAAAAATAAGAATAAAGTGTCGATGCTGTCTGGACATCTGATGTAGTGCATGATTCTAATGAAAAAAAATGGAAGCTGTCCACCTGTGTTAGGGAGTAGCTAGCTGCCAGTAGAGATGGCTCTGATCCAATACCAGTATCGGTATTGGGCTGATACCAGCAAAAAATGGTGGATCGGACATCAGAGAAAATATATCAGATATCGGATCCGTGTAACAAATGGCAACGATTGGAATTGGATTTGGAACTGGAAATGTTTACATATAAAGAGACTTGCCAGTTTTTTTCTTTTGTTAAGATTGATATATACAGTCATGTGAAAAAATTAGGACACCCCATGAAGGCCTTTGTGTGTTTTTTTTTAACATAGTTAAACATATGGACATTTGATCTTCTTTTTAATAATATTGGGAGATTCAAGTAATATATCTAAACAAAAAAAAAAAAACCCAAAGAAAAGTCTTTTTAAAATGATCTGTAAAATGTAATTAAAAAAAAAAATCCAATTTCTTGTGAGGAAAAAGAAAGGACACCCACACATTTAGTTGTACTTAAAATGGCTAAAATTACCTACAGGTGTATCACATCAGGTGCAAATTATTAGAACATTGTTACAGAGCATTTTGAAGGAGGCTTGCCTTATTTAAACCTCAGACATTTAGTTTGGTTTGCTCTTAATTGTTGAAGTGACTGAAGTTTGCCAAAGAACACATAGACAAAGATCAAGACTTCTGGAATAATGTGCTTTGGAAAGATGAGTCTAAAATTGATTTATGTGGACACCATAAGAGAGGGCATGTTTGGTGTAAACCAAATACATCGTTTCAGCAAAAGAACCTCATAACAACTGTGAAATATGGAGGTGGAAGTGTTATGGTTTGGGGATGCTTTGCTGCAGCAGGACCTGGCCAGCTCACCATCAGAGAATCCACTATGAATTCTACATTGTATCAGAAGGTGCTTGAGGAACATGTGAGACCATCTGTCAAAAAACTGAAGCTGAAGCAGAACTGGACCTGACAATGACCCAAAACATACCAGTAAATCCACCGAGGCCTGGCTGAAAAGTAAAAAATGGAGAGTTCTGGAATGGCCAAGTCAAAGCCCAGCACAGCTGAAAGAATTCTGCATTGAGGTGTGGGGGATACTTTCTTCCAGCCGATGTCAGAAACTAGTAGATGGCTACAAGAAATGTCTCATTGAAGTTATTTCAGCCAAAGGGGGAAACACTAGCTATTAGGGCATCGGGTGTCCTAACCTTTTTTCCTCAGTTGAAATACTCATTTTTGTTGATTTCTTTTGTTTAATAAGTGAAAACAAAGTGATTTTGTGTTGTTTACATGCAATTACATCACTTTCATCTACAGGTACAAATTAAAACAAGATCAGAAATTGAGATGTTGACATTTCTTAATAAAGAACTGAATATTTAATGGGGTGTCCTAATTTTTTCACATGACTGTATAAACAAAACTTAATACTTTATCTCATATGCTTATTATATTTACAATGTAAAAGAGTTTAACTGTGAATTGCTTTGGTTAAAAAAAACATTTTAAAGCTTAATAGTTTTTTAAAGAAAATAATCTTTTTTTTGTTTGTTTTTTGTTGGTAATTACCTAGCTGCTTAAGTTATGAGGATGATCATTAGTTATAGCATTAGGTGCTGACTATTTTTATTGATTTAATGAGATAAATGACAAGTAGCTTGTGGCTTCACAACATTGCTGCCCACACCCATATGCATGAACAAACACAACTAGGAAAAAATGACCACCACATTTGTAAATTTGTAAATAAATAGGTCATTTTGAGGATTCCAAATGGTAAGAAAGAGTACTACCCCTAGCTTTAAATTTGCTTACAATTGTATCTGTGTTTTAATATTATCATTTAATTTTAGCACAAATCAAATACACTGGACAGCTGACAAAAATGTTATAGCACCTTTATATCCTTCCATTTTCATCATATCTTCTGCTGTAAGTATCAAGTGAATGCAGTGTGACACAAAAGGCTGGCGGTGGTTTCCTGTCTTTTCAATATGCATGAAGACCAAACAATGTGTTCACTTGTGCATAATGTACAATGCCTTATAATAGGCAATATAATGGCTATATAGTGTTGGTAATATTACAGGATGAGAAAGACTTCGCAAGATTATACATCAGTGAAGATACCAATAACCAGGTTTCCAAATCATATGTGATGAAATGACCTTAAAGCTAAATTTAGTTCTCTGAATTACATGAACATGGTGTACATGAATTGCTTAAAGGTCAGTTATGGGCAGCATCTAAAGAGTAAAACACTTTGTCTCTCCACACATGACCACGTGAGCCAGAGGTGTTAAGAGAGCTATAATACAGTGGCTATAAATAACACTCATGTCAACACCATCCCAAAATATAGCAAAGCCATTCATCTTACAATATTTCATGCAGAAGTGGAATGGAAGTCAGTAATGGTTGAATAATACACCCCTCTATTACTTTATATGGAAATGTAGCCCTTGGGCCTGGCATAACAAATGTAGCCCGTTTTAATTTCTGTTATGGTAAGTTTCATTAAGATTTATAATGCAGCCTAGAGATCGATCTTCATAAAGGGGGCATGAGAAGTATTATGGCTAATAATGATTTTGTTGGATTTATTTCTTTTAAAAAGAAAAACAAGAAATACAGAGAAGCCATAATACAGATTTCCACTGGCTTCTAATCTCTAGCAGAGTACAAATGCAAACCTAAGCCTAAACAATGAATGCTTTTGTATCTCTATACTGCTATCAAAAATTGTTTTTATCTGGAAAAGCAGGGCACATGAACCCATTTGTTGCCTGAGATAGAGAAAGACTGTAGAGGTGAGTAAGCTTTGTATGGGATGTTTAAATGGATTCAGAGCAATGAACATGTGGATAGATCACGCAGATGAAATGAGTTTGGGGGGCTTGGGCTCTGCTCTGGTTGGAGAGACTGGAGGAGGAGAGTGGACACATCAAGATGGATGGTCAGATGGACACTACTCCTCCATCATCATCCAGGTGTGTGTGTGTGTGTGTGCGTGTGTGTATATGTGTGTATGTGTGTGTGATTGTGATTGTGATTGTGAGTGGAAGATCTAGACAGATAAAGAGAGAGAGAGAAAGAGAGAGAGAGAGAGAGAGAGAGAGAGAGAGAGAGAGAGAGATTGAAGGGTTATTTATTTATTGCAGTCTTTTGTTTTATTCTCCAAAGATCTGGAACTCACTGCTCCTCAATATTTGTCAGGCTCTTTGTATTACCAGTGAAATTAAAAAAAAAAAAAAAAAACCTCAAGCAACATCTTTCTACTTTAACATGAAATCATATTAATAACCGATTTAAACACCATTTCATTATTTTTACAACCGTTCTTTTATGGTTTTGTTTATTTTATATCCATCTACATTAGAACTACTATTTATGTCCTATTATATAAATTATATATTATGATTTCCTGTTTATTTTATTCTATTGTATAACATTTAATGTATAAATGTTAATTAATTCATCCATCTTTAGGGTCATGGTGGATCTGGAGCCTCTGAGGGGCACAAAGCAGGAATACACCCTGAATAGGACGCCAGGCCATTGCAGGGCAGACTCTCACCCACACCTAGGAACAATTTATCATAACCCAATTCACTTACATGCATGTTTTGGTGAGGTGGGAAGAACCCATAGTAAACCCACCCAGACAATAATGCCAAGCTCAGGATTGAACCAGGGACCCTGGAGCTACCCGGTTTATCCTGGTTAGGGTCGTGGTGGTTCCAGAGTCTATCCCAGGAACATTAGCCTGGAGAATTCACCTGGAAAAGAGCACCAGTCCATCTCAGGGGACCATGTACATGCACATTCATACCATTAACAACTAAGGGCAATTTAGCATAGACAATCTGTGTACCTGCATGTTTTGGACAATGGGAGAAACCGGAGAACCAGGAGGAAACCCACAGGAACATTGGGAGAAAAACTCTGCAAACTCTGCAAAACTCTGGACAGACAGTAATTTGAGCTCAGGACTGAACCAGGGACCCTGGAGCTGTGAGGTGGTTACCTACATCATAACATATGTGTATGACAGTTACCATGTAACAGACTAGTATTTATTATGCCTGCCTTTACAGAACATCTATCAGCTGCGATGAAAATTGGTTTATAATGCAAAACAGTACATAACAGAGAATATGCATCAATGTGTAACACCTGATCTATATTTACAATACCTCACAGAACACCTCAGTCTTTTCCACACACGTGCATTCACATAGCCGGTCAGGCATGCGGAAAATGGGCTTAGGGAATCCATTCTTGTGTTGCCTTCTTCCTCACCTTGTTCAGACAGAGCCTGTCGATAACTAATCCTAACCTTTTCCCATCCGCAAAATTGAAAATAAGAATAAAATAAAATAGATGGTGGGTGTTATCAAGGGCAGTGAGGATGGATTAGTGTAACTAATGGATTTTGCACTGGAAAAGTGGAAATAAATATGATGGCCCTTCCTGGGGTAGCCCTTTCAGGTTTGGGAGAGATTCTTCTACCCACAAGGTGTCATTCTTTCTGCTGGCATCACACCCACCCACTCACACATGAGGGATGACATACCAGGAGCATTCTTGTGAACCTTGGAGGAAGGTGTAGATGAGAAGATGCAATAGTATGCACGCTGGAAAGGACGACCTAAGCTGAAGCTAATGTTTATCTACCCAGGCCTACTCTTCCAACTTACTGGTTCGTTCAGGGCTTGCAGGAATTGAGTTGATATCGGAGTGCAGGTTTAACTGTGGCCTTTCCTCTCTCTGCTTCACAGCAGTCATACCTGTTAAAGCTGGAAATTACCTTTTCCCAGGATCTCCACGCATCAGAAACATGCTGCATATATTTGGATACCATTAGGCTCCACGTTTCAGTGGATAAAATGCTGCATAGGCATCAAACAAAACTGGCTCAGAAGGCAGATTCTATGTAGATTAATAAAGAGATGATAAAACTAAACTGATTTTTAAAAATCCAAACAGCCTAAGTTAATTTACTCAAGCTGGAATTTTCTCCCACCTCAGGCTAGAGAGAGCTGCTCTTCTGATAAACACACTGCTCTCCATTTCTTCACAATTCCCTTGAAGTTTATTTATGCACCACAACAGCACACCAATATTATACTCCTGCCAGCTGATAGGATAATATTTGCATTTCCTAGAAAAAGCAAGACTTTCTCTGAAACAAATGCGAAAAGAATACTTTTTTAAAATGCTCAATATTATATATTAACAAGAGTTACAGTGCCAGATGATACAAATGTTAAAAAAAAAAAAACAGAAAAAAAAATTATAGTGTCAATTGATAACCTGATTAAATGATGACATGAAAATTAGAAATAGAAATGATATACTTGAAATTCTATTGTATTGAAATAAAACTGTTTAGGGGATGCTACAGCTGTGAGATGGAAAGAGGGATGCTAGAGCATGTGGGTTTCCTTCCACCTCACAAAAACATGCAGGTTACTGAAGATAAATTAATGAATGTATGACTGAGTAATACACCTGAAAGTCCATTGTATTAAAGTAATATTCCATGCAATGGAAAAATGAATTATAGACATAATGTCCAGTACACAATTTGCCCTGGCCTATATATAGAGGTACTAATGCTATATCAGACTAGATGGGAATGAATATGAAGGGGAACCATCTGTAGTGCAAACTACAGATCAAATGCACAAAAAATAATCTGTTAAAATGCAGAGTTCATAGATTAGAGTATCAGCTTGTAGATATGGAGTTTGACAGGGTCATCTGATCTCTCTCAGTGGCAAAATGCTCAGAGCAGCTTCCTAGATCAGTCATCTCCCAGATCATATCAAACAATATTTACATCCATCTCAAAAAGAGTATTATTCAAAATGTCAGGCAATTGTTCATTGCTGTCCTCCTATGTTTTAACAAGTAAGTGAAAAAGAAAATAGAGTCTGAACTGAGACATGAGTACGGTCAGGGATATAGGGCGGATGTAGTGGATGTTCTGCCAGATGCCACTAGAGGGGGTTTTTGCATACAGCTGATAAGGCTGAGTCCAGCTCTAATCCTTTAGAAGAGTGTATTTCGGGGTGCGCCTGTAAGCTCAGAACTACAATCAGCCTGCTCTGCTCAATTTTTAACTTGATTACATTGCAGGCTCTTAGTGGTGCATGTGGGAGAAAGATAGAAAGACAGTTAGTAAAGCCCACTTTTAAATATCTACTGATATATTTCTCATACGCTGTTTCCAAACCTCTCAACTCATAGACAATGCCTCTTCAGTGCAGAGTGCACGCACTCACACACAGATATACACAGTCACACATATGCGCGCACATATTTTGCAAACACACATTGTCACAAGTCATTAGTTACTCAGTGTGTGATGAGACTACACCAGCCTAGAAAACCAACAAGCCAGCATGCAAGGCTTTTAAAAGATGCATTCAGGCTCCATGCTGAAAACTCCGAAACCAACCATTCTTCTCCAAAGCACACTGGCAGCTCTCATAGGACCTGACAATCCTTATTTTCTCCACTCTGGGTCATTTGGCATTGCCCTCTAGTGGTTATCTGTCCTTTATGCAGCCACTTTCTTATGTCAGACAGAAATTGTGCCTCCAGGCATCCACAGCTTGCTTAATTAATTTGAGTAATTATTTGCTTATGCAGACCGAGTGGACGTTTTGTCTGCAATCGGCACTTTTAAAAGGAACAGCTTGTCCCAATGGATAGCAAAGTGTACCAAGGAAAGTAAAAAAAAAATGTAGAGAAGGGTGGGGGTGGAGGATTGATATACATTGAGTCATGTGTTTAGTCTGAACTAAATATTTAAAAAAAAAAAATCAAGTATGTATGTCACCAACATAGACCATAAAATCGCAAGTGGAGAGTGACCTGATTTAATCGAGTGTATGGTTCTGACCCTCTAGCTTACAGCTTAGACTGATCTTTGACCCACCTTTAGTTATCTTATCATAAATGTAATTCGGTTAATTGACTCTTGTTAGTGCAGAGCAATAAATTTACACATACAGGAAATCTGCAAGAACCACAGAATACAGATTAGAATATGTAAGGAAGAAAACACAATGGGGCGTGCTGATATAGGGAAATAATCAATGATGGGGGTGATATGATGCCATGGTTGATTTTAATGTTGTGGAGTGTTCACGTAGTTATCACTTTATAGCATCTGTTAATAGTCTTTCAATCAACTTCCTCTCTTTTTTCTCGCTTTAGGTTAATGAGATTTATAAACTTGTCATGTTACCAAAAAAACCACAAGGCCCTCCTTTCTGAACTTAAAATGTAACTGAAACAGCTTTACCTCTAGCTTTACTCCACTGACACTGGAGACTCCTTCCAAAAATGCTAAATAAAAGCATTATATCTCAATAAATCTCATCGCAGAAAAAAGTCACCATATCATGTGATGTGTACAATGTGGCACCACTATCAGAGACGTGCTGTTATAGAAAATGTATTAATACCTTCTGACCTATCAGCATCAGGAAATCAATAGCACTGTGGTATAAATTAATATAACAGTTTATCTATTCTAAGGATATACTAATTACATTGCGTTAATGTCATTTTTTTTTTTAGTATTTTTATTCAAATGAGCTATTTTTGTGGAAAATGAAAGTATGTGTTTGGGTCTATGTGTTTTATTATATTGGCAGTAGGCATCTCGTGTGCACACACATGGCACAAAAGAGGAGTGTGTGATGGAATACGGCACTTAAGATATTTAAATGAGCAAGCAGGGGTAAATATTCTGAGGACTGTATATGTCTAAGTCTTATAAAAAGAACACATGGATCTATGCAGGCATAGATCACTGCTCTAACAATATTTAAATATATTTCCTATAAAAGAGCTTTAAGTCTTATGTACTTGACAGTGTAGTGAAGATGTGCCTCCCTCCCACACACACCCACAGCAACTCTGCCACAAACACAGTGAAAAATGTTTTCCATTTTGCCACCTGCATCAAGGATGAAGTCTCCAAAATACTTCAAATCTGTCCATCTGTCAAAGTGTCACTGCCTATGAATCATCAGTTGTCTTTAGAGCAGTGGAGTAAGACAACTAACCCTCTTGAAAATGTAAAAGCAGACCTCAAAAAATGGAGTTTGATGGAAGGCATACTGAGAACAGCACACAGCAAGGCATCCTGGCAGAACTGCTTGGGTGAATATACAGACTAAAGTTATCTTCAGAGGCACAGACTATCAACACTGAAGGAAGATTTGCCACAGTTGTGATTCTTAACCCCTTAAAGTCCAAGCATATTATTCATTTACTCAATGTGAGGCATTTTATTTAATTACTACTATGAATTTTTCAGTACTTTACAGTAAAAAGTATCTAGTCAAGAGAATGAGATTGTATACTCATCAGCCACTTTAATAGGAACATCTGTACTCCTGCTCATTCATGCAATTATCCAATCAGCCAATCATGTATCAGCAGTGCAATGTATAAAATCATGTAGATCAAGGTCAAGAACTTGTTCACGTCAAACCTCAGAATAGGGGAAAAATGTAATAACAGTGACTTTGCTGATGCCAGACGGGCTGGTTTGATCGTTTCAGAAACTCCTAGAATGATCCATGCACAACATTCTCTAGAGTTTACACAGAATGGTGCAAAAAACATATAAAGAGCAGCAGTTCTGTGGGCACAAACGCCTTGTTGATGGAGAGGAGATGAGAGGAGAATGCCCGAACTGGTTCGAGCTGACAGGCAGGCTAGGGTAACTCAAATAACCCCCCAGTACCACTGCATTGAGTAGGAAAAACATTTCAGAATGCACAACAGGGCAGATGGGCTACAACAGCAGAAGACCATATGGGGTTCCACTCCTGTAAGCTAAGAACAGGAATCTGAGGCCAAAATAGGCACAGGTTCACCAAAGCTGGACAGTTGAAGATTGGTGTACAGGTGTTCCTAAAAAAGTGGTCAGTCAGTGTTTGTCTGGGCCGCCAAGAGTCTTGGGAGTGTTTTCATTCTCATATTCAGAAAACTTCAAAATTATTAATATTTCCTACATGTTATGCTTTCTAGTATTTCTCAAATTCTTAGGTAATAGAATCTTCTCAGAAATTTATGCTAAGTCTTGTATTTATGCATTTCACTATTCTGTAGATCTCTGCTATGCTCTCACGCCATGTTGCTTAGCTAAAGTGTCAAAGTTGTTTACACCGAGTTCTTTGCTATGAACAGTTTTAACTGTGCAGAGCAAGAATGATAATGTTCCCAAATTCCCAGTGGACCTTTACCTACTCGCTACTGGTGACTGACTCCCCCTCTGAACTGAGGTTGGCACAGATCTCATATGCTTGCTTGGTAGGAAAAGTGAAATTGTTCCATTATGAAATAATGAAATGTCAAAACAGAATTTCAAGCTTATAGATCCAAATATGAACAATATTTCTAGCAGAGCTTTTCACCTAATTATTTTATCCCATATTATGTGCATAAATCCATTTTTTAAGTTTTTAAACTAATCTATAATGCACTTGAGTGTTTCCTCTTGCTTTTGTATCTAGTCTGTAAACTCTGAGTTTATATATTTATACATATATATATATATATATATATATATATATATATATATAGTCTGCAGATTATCATACCCCTCCTCTTCTGTACTCTCCTACTCTCCTGACTTCCTGTTGATACTGCTTTGCTCTAATAATGCAGTTCTCATTATAATGTTGTACCCACCTTTCTTTGGTACTAAATCTATACTGTCGTTGTCTACATACACACATCCAAAAAGCTGGAATTAATTACTAATTTCAGCATGACTCTTTCTTTCTTTTTGAATATATACAGCAGGGTCCAAAAGTCTGAGACCACATTAAAAATCTGGGATTATTTTTTCCATTTAAAATTGGAAATAAACAGAAGGTTTTAGAATTTTGAAACATTTAAAACAAAGAAAGTAAATGTTCAATATGTTGAATATTTAATATTCATGATTCTGCACTATTTCTAGGTCTCTATTTACATGTAAGCAAATTTGTGATATTGACCAGGTTACACAAGGTCAGATTTTCCTCATGACTAATCTCTTCTACTGAAGCATAAATTCAGATGAAACGCCAGTGGATTTAATCTAAAATGGATCATAATGGATCACAGACTTGTGGAGTCCATGCCGGCTTGAGTGCACACTGTCATTAAAGCAAAAAGGGGATGTACCAAATACTAAGAAATTCTGAAATTCATGTAAATATTTCAAAGATTCTATTTTTCACTCAAATTGTTGTCAATAATATAATCTGTAATGAAAATTAATGTAATGTATTAAATTAGAAAAGAATGCAAAATAGAAGCATTTTCACTAGTGCTCTCAGAGTTTTGGACCCCACTGTATTTAAAAAAAAAAAAAGTTTCACCATTGTTTGATCAGTGTGCCATTAATTAGACAGTAATTTTACTCAATCATATTACTCATTGGTTCTGTAGACTATGAACGCATGAGCAGAGAATGTTTAAATCTCCTCTTTGTACTATAATCAGAATACATTCCCTGCTATTCTCTCTGTCACATATAGACTCTCCTCAAACCTGCTATAATAGGCAGCATAAATGGAAGACCCTAGCTAAAAACACTTGTGAGTTTTTATTTATTGATGTTCATGTCCATTGGCATGGTCAGCAGGCAGGAACATAAAACTTAAACAAACAAAAGTGAAGCTTTTCAGCTTGATTGCAGCTTAACCTGCTCAGCTTTGGCTTTGCTCGGCTCATATACACACAATAACTCACTGTCACTGCTCGTATATATATATATACATATATACACTATATTACCAAAAGTATTCGGTCACCCATCCAAATGATCAGAATCAGGTGTCCTAATCACTTGGCCTGGCCACAGGTGTATAAAATCAAGCACTTAGGCATGCAGACTGTTTTTACAAACATTTGTGAAAGAATGGGCCGCTCTCAGGAGCTCAGTGAATTCCAGCGTGGAACTGTCA
>CM040978.1:16225267-16236292 GCA_022985145.1 Pangasius djambal
AATGCACACACACACTGAACATAATAATCTCAAAAAAAAAAAAAAAAAAGGTACCTTTATGTTTAAGGGGTACGTTCCAGATAAACTTCATATCAGGTAGATAAGAACATTGGGCCAAATGACAGAGAATTGAGGCATGTCTTCATATTATGAATGTAGGTATGTTTGTGTAATATGATTTATGGATAGATGTGCCTGAGATTTACTATTTATGTCTGCAATTTATGTCTGCAGTTAGGATATTCTTTTCTCACCTTATTATTGGATTTGTCTTCATTCACAGCTTAGAGTAGTACATATGGTGCTATGGGACAACTCTCTATAAGGTTTCTCTATAACAAGACTGGTTACAACCACCTTCCATGTCAGGGTGTTAATATCTTTGCCTTTCTCCTGTTGTGATTCGTGTGTAATAATAATAATAATAATAATAATAATAAGTGAACATGATTCATTTTTAATGTGAGGTCCAAATGATGTGTCCCTTGGGCCTTTCACCTCCTTGTTTTGATTAATAACCATTTGGTTCACATTAAGGCACTGAGGTAAAAAGAGAAAGGAAAGGACAGAGAATCAGCAGGTAGCTTTAATCCATATGTTTCTGATGGCTCCAAGTGTTGCTTTCTTAAACACTGCTTTCTTAGACACTAACTAATATCAGCTGTCTGAGATTGTGTATGCATGAACGGTTTCCTCAGATTACAGTGCACATGCTGTTGGCCAGTATCACCTTGCAGGAGTGAGTGACGCTTCTGAAACAGCAGACAGGAACTTATTACAATATTTGTTCAGGTATCAGGTAAGATAATGTTAAAAACTACAGTATTCTGTGGGTAGGTACTGTTGTGCTGTATTGTGTAAATTACAATTCAGACGTGCTGCAAGGTTATGCAACCAATGAAAGCAAATCTCATTAATTTTCTGATCAACTAAGATGGCATCTATTTGTTAATGAAGAAATGGCATAGAGGATGAAGACAAAGGTATTTTAATTGGGAGTAGTTCAACTGGATTTCCAATAAAAGATATTTCTTAATTTGTTAGCATGCTAACTGTATTTTAAAAACATATATAAACTAGAAATGGGAATAACTGGGGTTTCTCTTGGTTTCTGTGTTAAGATATGACAGTTACCAGTGTTGTCAACTCTTTTTAGGGGAATGTAGTTCAAAAAGTTGCTAGACGTCTCCAGATGATGCCATAGACTAATCTGCATAGTTGCTGAATCAACATTGATCATTTGCATTACATGTTACATAAAAAAGGAAAATTTTCTTAGACACTTAGAGGGAATATGTCCATTTACAAAGATGCTGCTGCCTTGTGGTTGGGAAACAGAAATATAACCATGAAGAGAGATTAAAACTTCCATAGGTGCAACAAACAGCGGAGATGACTCCCTGATGTGCGACAAACAGAGGAGATAATGAGATAATGCCACAGGAATGTGTCCCTGAGCACGTTGTGGGAACGTTCCCCTGAGAACGCTGCAAGAGGGTCCCCCTGAGCATTTCTGGGTGGCAAACATTCCCGCAAATTTCTCAAAAACATTACGAGAATGTTAGTTTGTAGTATACTACTACCAATAATAATAATAATAATAATAATAATAATAATAATAATACATAAAAAGC
Source organism: Pangasius djambal (assembly GCA_022985145.1). Lineage (NCBI taxonomy): Eukaryota > Metazoa > Chordata > Actinopteri > Siluriformes > Pangasiidae > Pangasius > Pangasius djambal. The sequence goes on from CM040978.1 coordinate 16,226,902, forward strand.
AACTTTTGGCAAACTGCCTTAGACTATGGAAGCATTTCCAAAACACTAGTTTGTAGTTACAAAAAATATACCTGTTTGGACTTTCTGTGAGTCAGTGAACATGTGAATGTTAACATAAGTTTGTAGTTACATAAAAATAGTACCTAAAAGCAACCTTTAGCAAAAGTAACCGTAAGAGATTTCCCAGAATGTTTTGGTAACAGCACCTTCACCCTGAACGTTAAGGATATTTTTAAAAAAATCTAATTCCCCTTTGGGTTTGTTGGGTTTATATGTCTTATTTGCTATTAAACTAAATAAAATGGATGAAACAATATGTTTACAGGAACATACTCCATGCCAAAAAGTTTCAAATGAATTATTACCATATGAATCATTAGACACTAAACATTTGCAACAAACCATAGACATCAGAGACTGCACCAGAAGTTCATTTTGGCTGCTGATCTTTAATCAAGTCAGGCTTTAGAGAAAACGTGTGCTCCTATCCATCATACTGATAATACCAGAGCCATTGAAAACATCTATTTTGGACTCGGATCTTTGTTCAGAACAGATCTTTATTCTGTTACTTTTACAAGGATTGTGTAACAAAAAAAAAAAAAACAGCTTCCTGTATGATGGAGATGATTTGTTGATCAGGGCCAGTATCTTTTAAAGACTCAGCTGTTGGTTGATTTGAAAATAGCACCCACACCATACCAAGCTAAAATAGTTTGCATGGGGTTGTATTTGATTGGATAATCCATGGTGAGGATGTGTGCAACTGTGTGCCAACTGCATTAGTTGTCTGGATTAAGAAGCGCAGGGAAAATCCTACATTTATTGAATTCATACTTTAAAAGACTTTGGGAAAGGTACATGATGATGTATGCTATAAAGATGTTTTCCACAAGATAATAAGCTTAGGTTAATAAGAATGATCTGTCTTTTTTCTCTCCATATCCATTTGCTGCTTTTCACTGCATTAGCTGACCATGTCACTTTTTCTTCTGAGGGTTGTACGTCCTTCTGGGATTAGCAGGAGGTCAAGAAAGCTACAGAAATCCTTGTTAAAAGCTGTTTGAGGAATGACCAAAGAAAGCACTTCAGATTAGGTCTCAAATACACCGAATATACGTATATAGTCCTGAAAGCTGTTTGTTTCTCTTCTGCATGTCCCTTGACCACAAGAAAAATATGAATGAAAGAGAGTGAAAAGAGAGAAAATTGCATTTAAAGATTTCACTCCAACTCAGGAGTGGGAGCATTGTGGGTACCTTGATTGGCAGCATCTGATTACAAACTGAATTGAATAGGCTAATTATATATATATATATATATATATATATATATATATATATATATATATATATATATATATATATATAACAGCTATCCAGTGGTTTGATCAAATTAACAATGTGAGCTAGCAAGGTTTTTAGACATCATGAGTATTTTATCATCATAATGATCGTTTTTACCATTGTGTTCATTATCTTGACTTCTTAATCAAGATATTCTTTGCAAGAAGCTAAAAAGTAAATAAAATTTCCACGTTGTTTTGGTGAAAAACTGTATATACTATGATATCTTAATGTAAAGGTGTCAAAGTATATTATAAGCTGAAAAAAAATATTTTGGCCAAAATCTGATTTTTTTGTTTGTCTTTTTGGTTGTATGCCAGACTTCAGCAACAGGTTTTCCCAGACTGCCACACATACTGTGTATTAACAGCTAGACCATGCATAATCTATAAGCAGTCTTTAAATGTTAAATGAACTTATGAAACAAACTTTTTAGAGAATGATTTGCAAAAGAGCAAGTATGGTATAAAATAAGGTCAGATGTCTCTGTATAAGAAACTTTTCTCTGATGGTTCAAAAACAAGGGACCATTATTTTAATGTGTGGGATATCAGCTGACATATGGCGTTTGTGTGTGTTTGTGGTATGTGGACTGTACTAGGAAGTGTTCTGATGGACTTTTTGGAAGAAATGGTTTTCAGATGAATTAGTTTGTGGAATGTTTACCTTGAGTTTACCTTGAAAGTACCTGGAATACTCACTCAGCTAAAGGAATTTACAGGATCTGAATCATGTTTCAAAGAAAAAAAGATCTGAGCCCATATTTATTATGCAGTAAACCATAAGTCCAGATCGCTATAACAACTGGTGGACCGTGGTGCAGCTGTGGATCCAACATTTCAGCAGACTCCAAACTGAAAACTTTAAAAATACTGTAGCAGAGCCGATAAATGAAAGGGGAAAAAAAAACCTGACTTTAGTTTTCTAACCATATTTTTTTAAACATAAACCAGTGTGGCTTCTATAGTTGCTACTGTGGCTTTATTCAGTCATATACAGTTAGGTCTCAAAGTATTTGGACAATGACAGAGTTTTTGTGATTTTGCCTTTATACACCACCACAATGGAGTTGAAATAAAACAATCAAGAGGTGATCGAAGTGTAGACTTTCAGCTTTATTTTAAGAGGTTCCACAAAAATATGGCATTTACCATTTAGGAATTACAGCCATTTTAACCAAAGTACTTCCATTTTCAGGGGCTCAAAGGTATTTGGACAAAGTGACATAATTGTAAATATAACCATAATTTTAATACTTGGATGAAAATCCTTTGCAGTCAATGACTGCTTGAAGTCTGGAGCCCATGTTTTCAAAACTCAAATACTGAGTTTCCTCCCTGGAGATGCTTTGCCAAGCCTTCACTGCAGCCACCTTCAGTTGCTGCTTGTTTGTGGGTCTTTCTGCCTTCAGCCTTGTCTTCAGTAAGTGAAAAGCAGCTCTATTGGGTTGAGATCAGGTGACTGACTTGACCATTGAAGAATATTCCATTTCTTTGCCTTCAAAAAGTCTTGAGTTAATTTCACAGTATGTTTAGGGTCATTATCCACCTGCACTGTGAAGCGGCGTCCTATCAGTTTTGTAGCATTTGGCTGAATGTGAGCAGAGAGTATAGCCCTATACACATCAGAATTCATCTTGCTACTTCTGTCAGCAGTCACATCATCAATAAACACCAGTGAGCCCGTTCCATTGGCAGCCATACATGCCCATGCCATAACACTGCCTCCACCATGTTTGACACATGATGTGGTATACTTTGGATCATGAGCTCTTCCTTTCTTTTGCCATACTTTTCTCTTACCATCATTCTGGTACAAGTTAATCTTGGTTTCTTCAGTCCAAAGAACAAGAATTCCAGAACATGGGAGGCTTTTTTAGATGTAATCTGGCTTTCCTGTTCTTGAATGTTACCAGTGGTTTGCACCTTGTTGTAAACCCTCTGTATTTACATTCATGAAGGCGTCTCTTGATTGTAGATTTTGACAATGATACGCCTACCTTCTCCAGAGTATTCTGAGGTGTATAGGGCTATACTCTCTGTTCCCATTCAGCCAAATGCTACAAAACTGATAGGATGCAACTTCACAGTGCGGGTGGATAATGACCCTACACATACTGTGAAAGCAACTCAAGACTTTTTGAAGGCAAATTAATGGAATATTCTTCAATGGCCAAGTCAGTCGCCTGATCTCAACCCAGTAGAGCTGCTTTTCACTTACTGAAGACAGGATTGAAGGCAGAAAGACCCACGAACAAGCAGCAACTGAAGGTGGCTGCAGTGGAGGTCTGGCAAAGCATCTCCAGGGAGGAAACTCAGTATTTGAGTTTTGAGAACATGGGCTCCAGACTTCAGGCAGTCATTGACTGCAAAGGATTTTCATCCAAGTATTAAAATTATGGTTATATTTACAATTGTGTCACTTTGTCCAAATATCTTTGAGCCCCTGAAAATGGAGATTCTTTGCTGAAAATGGCTGTAATTCCTAAATGGTAAATGCCATATTTTTGTGGAACCTCTTAAAATAAAGCTGAAAGTCTACACTTCAATCACATCTTGATTATTTTATTTCAACTCCATTGTGGTGGTGTATAAAGGCAAAATCACAAAAACTCTGTCATTGTCCAAATACTTCTGGACGCAAGCTCATATTAGCTACAGGACTAGAGACAATAGGTCAGAAAAGGCAGTCTTTTCAACAACTTTCCATTTTACTAAGCTTCTCTGGTCTGATTAGCAAACTGATGACATGGCTTGTTTAAAGTGGATGAAGACATAATGTTTAAAGACAAATGATCATGTTTGTGTTTGATCTTTCTGTGTCAAATTCAAAATATCTTTAAATGGTTTGCATGAAAAGATAACTTTCGTTACCACTAAGTCACGTTACTTGCTAATCTGGAATCAGGAATTTTATGTAACTGGATCATTATAAATTTTAGTTGTATACACCTGTCATATACTATTGATATATAGATAAAATACATATGGACCTTGATTTTGAATGTGGACAACAATGACACTCAACATTTACCTGTAAATCATAAATTTTACATTAATTATCAGCCAGGCTTTAGCTGTAGGAGAACAATGTGGATGCACAAACTAGCACAATGCTGCTGAATGAAGTCATGCCTCACAAAGTGAGTGTCTCATGAGCGGCACCAAATTAGAAACACTCAACATTAGGTGAGTTACTACATCTGCTAATGCACACCGGCAATTGCATGTCTTTCTAATCACGACATGCATTGACAGCATAGCACAATCTGGTTGTGAATCACATGCAATTTGCAAAGTACCCCGACATCTTTAAGAGGTTGGCTCAATCGTCGATTCACATGTGAGGCTTTGAAAGGGACTAATTAAACTAATGAGAGGGTGAAAACCAGATACCCAGGTCTCCAGTTAGATTTCACTCCACACCTAACACACAAACCTGCCAGTAGCATCGTGCTAGTACTAAAGACATTATGTCTACTAAAGACATATCTGTGTGCTAGCAATGTAAACCGCCACTTGTGCCGTGCTAGCACCTGGAAAAGGCAGTGAAAAATAGTGTTTAGTGCTCTCCATTTCATAGCCAGACATGCGCAGGTGTCAGATTAACCTCTGTAGAGAACTGAAAATGTAGCAGATGGAGTGCTGAAGTTCTTTTCCTGCTGTCCTTTGGGTGTGTTTATGGTGGAAAAATAGGAAGAACACATCAAGGTAAAGAGCTACATAAATATCTCTTTTATTTTCTCACCCCCTAAGATTAGCCTAATGATTCACAGCAGTGCTGTTTGGTAGCATGCCAAGATGTGGAGTGATAAGGCTCAGTTTAGTATTCAAAAGACTAATGGGTATATTTGAGATTGGATGTAAAATGTACCCTCTACACTCTAAATATAAGTTTCATTTAGTGCTGGAATACACAGTGAGGTAACCAAACACTCATTAAAGTTTAGAAGTAGTAAGAAAAATTGAATTAATCTGCTCCAAAAGGATGCTGATATTGAATGGCTGATATTGTAATAAAATGAGATGGAATTTAAATGGTGTACGTAGGGCTTTCTAAATCCACTTCCTTTCACTTCCCTTTTCACTGCTCAAATATTTGGATAACAACAAAAAGTAATTATACATACTAATGCTCTCTGCCAATTTATTTTCCAAAAACATAGTTCTCAAAAACAGCTTTTCTTTAAAAAATTGCCTGTTTAGAATTTGAATTAATTTGGAACTTCTGTGCCTGGTGCTTTGGAGACGAGGTATAATTCTGAATAAATGTAGGCTATCTGAATACACGATTAAACAAAAAGCACAGTAGCTGACCCAACTCATAAATTGTTTTCCTTAAAAGAGATATCTGTACCCAGTTCCAGTCAAACAGTTATTTCACACACACACACACACACACACACACACACACACACACACACACACACACACACACACACATTTGTTATTATATATGTACAATTATTTCTCACACTCACGCACACACACACACAATATATATATATATATATATATATATATATATATATATATTGGGTGGGACTCACCCAAGGACCCTCATGGAATGAGATCTTTGTTCTCCCCAGGAACACAAAGTTCACCACCCTTCACACATTCCACAGAACCCAGCTTTAAAAGACTACATAAGGCTATTTTACATCTCCTGTAAGGAAAATGGCTTTTAAGATGATGCACCATAGTTTGAAAACTTGTTGCCTCTTTTAATATCACTCTCTCTATATATATTATAGCCACCAGGTCATTATGCTGCTTTTGGATCGTTTAACAGGGATCATAGTGTTTGTGAGTGTATCAATAACAGCAGGTATGTCGTGTTTGGTATGTGTGTGATCACTATTGAATTTCCTAAGGGTTGGTATAACGTAAAGTTGAGTACGATATATTACATGCATGTTACCAAATTCCTTACCAAAGTTTTAACTGAACCTTTTGCAAAGTTTGGAAAGCACATAACTCACAGACCAGAATGTTGATTAGTGTCAGAGGAGGAGAATACAGTTTACACCCTGCCCCAAGATCCTGCTGATTGGAGAAAGCACTTTGGGGTCAGCCCAACTGGAAAGGGTTAAAACCCCCTGACACAAAGGAAACTCTGAGTCTCATCCAACACATCTCTGCAAGTCTCATCCAACACATCTCATCAAGAGTCCATCAGCTTCAAGGAGTTCTCTTCAACTAACAACTCAAGAGAGTCTCCATCCACATCTGAAGGAAGACTCATCAACCAAGAGCTTTAGAAGTTCATCACGAGGAGATCACGCTTGCTCCGAGACTCCGCATCCAGACTGGTTCTTGCAAAGCCTCCAACTCTCACCTTCGCACCGCTGTGAACCACTCATCAAGGTTTTGCAACCCGCCTACGAGACTCCGCCGGGTTCACGCCTCACTCTGTTTATCTTCCCCATTGGTCTTTCGAGACGCTACATAAGGCCAACCAGACCGCCGACCAATCAACATCGCCGGAAACTCCTTCCAAACAACAACGCAACAAGGGAATCCCTGGCAACACAAACGCAAGTATAGTACCTCCAGATTCCCGCTGAACTGGTGCATTTAATACAAGTTTAAAGCCCTTCTAAATGAAGCGAATGTTAAATTAAACTGGTAAATTGATGGTTCGTTCAGGTCATGGTGTGAGAAACTGCTAGAAACTTGGAATTTCATTCACTCTCTTTTCAAAGCCATTTTCACCCCTGTTTACGTGTGCGTGTGTTTGTGCTAGATTAGTTTCTGTGTTTTAGAATAGTAATAGTCTCGTCTGATTTTTAAAGGCCAGTATCTTGTGTCTCTGTGCTTCAAATTTATTGCCTTAAACTGCCAATCTTGTTACTGTGTTCTTAATATAGTTTTTCACTATATTAGGGATATTATTGCCGGTGGCCATGGAGGTAATATCCCATATACAATTAATAAATACACTCATTTCAACTTACCACTGGACGAATAGTTGATCAGCTATTAAAATATTAAGTTTACAAATTTCCCCTTCTGAGCTAAACAGCTAATTTCCTTACATATTGGTGGAGAATACATCAGCTTAACCTAAATAGCTAATTTCCCTACAATATATATACTAAAAAAGCTTACGAACTGTGTGAACATGCTGCTGTGACCTACATTCCTTCAGCCCCGTTCCCTGTGCACTTCAGAAATCCTTTTGTTATGTCAGGTAGTTGCTGGATGTCTCCCAAAGCCCCTCAGGCTTATTGGTACTGCATGTCTGCAGAACTAATAGAGGACGACCAAAGGTAACAAGGCATTTTGGAACAATGCTGAGCACTAAAATCACGGCAGCAGGGCTAGAGGGTACTGAGCAAGCTTAAAGTGAAATGCTACACCTTCAGAGGGCTAGGAGATCTCTCTGTTACCACCAAATGGACATTTGTACTGTACTTCTCCTCTTGACAGTGCTAAAGTAGACTGATGAATATTGCTTAGAAGCAGGACCTTGCTTAATTAGTAAAAAGGTCCAGAGTAGGCATTCACTAGCCGTAGCTTGGACATAATGTACAATAAGATTATTGCTGTACTAGCAAATTTATAATTATCTGTATATGTACAGTTTTTTTTTATTCAAGCTTTTGACTTTTATTCACTATATTTAAAAAATGTAAAAAGTTTTTGAGAGTTTTTCAATAGAGTCTGGCTGCAGAAATGCATTATCAGCCACAGTGATGTCTCCTGCAGGCTTTGCCACACAATTTGTGTAAGGAATGTGTGTACTACCTCTGGTTTCTTTTTCCAAACTTTGGCATTGTCATGCAATTCCTGGAACCACTGGATAATTTTTCTCTGAGTATAACCACTGTGACTGCCAATAAGTTTGCAGCACACTACACTACAATTTACAGCACACTACAAATTACAATGAGCAGTTTGCAAAACAAACACGTGGCACTGCTGTGGCTTCTGCAGCTTTATGAGCTACACTCAACCTTCAAAAACTGTAAAAGCACCATTACAGCCCTGCAGTGGTCATTTCAAATGCATCAGCTGAGACTCCTTCTCTGCCCACCTAGCCCCCCGTCTCTCGCGCTCTCGCTCTCTCTCTCTCTCTCTCTCTCTCTCGCTCTCACACACACACACACACACACACACACACCTTTGTCTGAGGATCTTTCATTAAAATAATTATTAATGTAGAAATGTAGTGCTATGCTACACCTAAACCTAACTCCAACCTTAACCTCAATAAACAAAATAAAACATGTTGGCTCTTTTTATTTATTTATTTATTTATTGAAATAAAACCTGCTTTCCTCATGGGGACCAGCCAAATGTCCCCACAAAGTCAAAACTATGATATATTCCTATCCTTGTGGAGACATTTGGTCCCCACCAAGATATAAAAACATGCCCACACATACACACACACTCTCTGAACCCCCCCCCCCCCCCCCCCCCCCCCCCCCCCCCCCCCCCCCCCCCCCCCCCACACACACACACACACACACACACAAATATATATATATACACACACACACAGAAATCAATCTGAGAGAAAATCTATTATGCACTTCATCAATCTTTTTGGATTTTGGCATTTTTACCAGCTGAACAAATTGTCAGTTATCAAAACTCAATTTCAGGAATGACATGGCTAAATTTGAGCAGCGGAGTTTGCTATATGCACTGTATGACATCCTACATTATCAAAGGAGTTCACGTCATTCAGTTCTCTCTATGGCTGCTACTAAAGCAGCTCAGTGAGTGCAGTTACATTTTTATTTTGCTTAATCATCCCAGAGAAGTATGTACCTTTCTGATGACAGCATTATTGGTAAAATAACTGGGCGTGAATCTTTAACAGGGGTAGACAACAGTACACCTTAGTATGGGAGCAGAGAGTGGAGCCATGTTAATGTGTGAAGGTAAGCAGGCAAAAAAATATATATTTAGTCGTGGCCTAATGGTTAGAGAGATAGACTTGCAACCCGAAGGTGAACCTGAAGATCGTGGGTTTGAGTCTCAGGGCCGGCATGGATTGTAGGTGGGGGGAGTGAATGACCAGTGCTCTCTTCA
>CM040978.1:16236392-16261844 GCA_022985145.1 Pangasius djambal
GCAGCAGCAGCAAAAAAAAAAAAAAGGGGGGGGGGGTTTATGGTGCGTCTGTGTGTATGCACTTGGATGGGTTAAATGCAGAGCACAAATTCCGAGTATGGGACGCCACACTTCACGTCATATCACCCCCCCCCCCCCCCCCCCAAAAAAAAAAGACCCAGTGTACTGAGTAAGTTTATAGTAGTCTTTTTTTTTGGGGGGGGGGTATGACCCTTTTATAGTATGCTTTAAAATGCATACCTGAATAATAAGTGGTTAACATTTATTTGTGTACATTTATAATGTATTATGTAGCCTTTTTGACATACATAGGAGGTTGACACATAATATACAATTCATTTAAGAATAATGATTATTGCAATATTGTATTTTATGAAATTTTACATTGCATTTCATGATGCCAGACAGTTAGGACCAATAGGCAGTTAATTCTAACAAAAAAATTTTATTTGTAGTTTTGTCCTTTCACAATATTCTCAAATATATTGACTAATACCCATATTTTGCATGCATATGATTTACCCAACAGTGCCTTTAAGGGAACATCAAGCCAGAGGGGTGAACTTTACACTCAGTGGCTCTCAAATGCCCATGACGCAGCTCCGGTATCAAATTCAATTTACATTGCCATATAACCTTGACTGAAGTTTTGAATCACTTGATTAGTTTTCCACTAAACCTGCTCGATCAGTTTAATAGGATTGTGCTGCTTCTAAAATATGCCTCCTCCTCACAGTAGGAAGCTTTCTCGTTGACTGGTTGTACGTCGTGGCATATTCCACCCTGTCTTGTTTGGTCCTAGAATTAGTGTTGATGTTTTATAAGGCAGCTATGTTGTGCCTTTTTCTTATTCTTGTTCGTCTAAATATTTGTTCTGTCCATGTATATTCTGATAGGACATAATATTGTTATTCATAGAAATACAGTTATGTTGATAAAGTAAGTCTATTCCTGCAATGAGCAACATACTTATCACCATCAGTGCAATGAAAGCATCACTCAGGCTTTGTGATATATGAAGTCATGAGACATGTAAGTCTGTCTGTGTGCCTTGGGGACTCTATGCCAGAGCCCAGAGGTGCTAAAGAAGATGGAGAGAGGTGGGAAAAACACTGAAACATTGACTAAGCAGAAAGAAAAGCCTCAATTATCATAAACATCCGGGCCCACACTCTCCGCCTCAGTAAATCCCTGCGGTCTGCTCATCAACATTCCAGGGGACCTGCCAGATTACTCAAGGCGCTCCGTAATTTGCAGTAAAGAATAAAGATGACGCCAAAACAAAAACAAATCTGAGATGCTACAAATTAGGAGTGTGCTCAGTTAGTCTGTCAACGCTGTAAATTTCCAGCGTATAAAAACGTCGTTCTGGGTGCAGGAGTGTGAAGGAATTAATGAGCTGTCCATTTGCGTTACTTTATTCCCTCGTGTGGCTGGCGTTTCCGAAACGACGGTGAATCAATCTGCCTTTATGGTAATGAAGCTTCAATGCTGGAAATTATTACATTAAATGGATTGCACTGGTTTGGAGTGCAGGAAGGCCTGCGCCGGCTTGTCTCTCTCACCTCTCAACCTCATCCACACAAGACAAGGTTTCAGATGGCCTTGTCTTTCCTGCACCTCACACCACATCTGTCTCCCTTTGAAATACTACTCTGTTGTAGTAAATGTGCTTTAAAGACAACATAAGCAATGCATTGTATGACGAAGCAACTGAGCACTGACAGCATCATATGCCGACCCTGTATAACTTTGCTGCTTATTGCAGAAAGTTCATTGTTGGAGTAAATGTCAATCATGTAAGAACACTTCTGAGATGCCAGTCTCAGGTGTAGTATGTCATGCCTCATGGGCTTACAGTCAACTACACAATGATGAAAAATGATAAGCTAAATGATTAATAAAACAAATATTACATGCAATGATTAAAATTTTCTAATCAGCAATTTGAGAATTGAGAACCCTAACATTCATCTTCTATATATATTTTTTTTTCAAAAAATATGTGGCAAAATAAATGACACCCCTAAAAAGTATTTTAAATATTTAAAATAAATTGTCAATTCTTGCAAAAAAAAGCAAACATTTGTTCTCAGTATCCAGTAGGGGTATAACTGAATACAAGTACGTTATTATTTGTCTTCTTTAAAAAAGCTTTCCAGAAAGGTCAAAGGACATCTGGTTGAGACTAGAGGTGCGTATTAGGACTGGGATCCTGCGACATGCAATGAAAAAGTCGCATGAGTGGGAGGTTTTTTACTTTTATATGAGCGCAAGTGAGTGGTCAGATATGAAGAAAGACCACATTTATTACAACATGATCATGTGGCAGTCCTTAGTAACTGCCTGGTCAGGGTTGCGGTTGTATAAATTATGCTACTAGTTAGAAAATATTATGGGCAGGTATAAACAACAAAAATAATTGATTAAAAAAACAGTTATGCACACATTTCTAATTGAGACAAATTATGAACTCGAGTGATTAGGTTGAGGAACTGTCAGAGCAAGAGCACCACAGAGCAAGCACCAAATAGCCACTCTAACATAAGGTGATGGATACTTTAAGGCTGTTTTGCAGCTAGTTGTCCAGGGGATCTTGTGAAGATTTATGCTATCATAAATTCTAGTAGCAGGACATTCAGCCCAAAATCAGCAAGATAATGACCCCAAACATACATCAATATTAACACAAACATCGTTGTAGGGACACAAAATCAATTTTTTGCAATGGTTGATAATGTTGAAACAAGAAATACTGCATAACTTAAGAAAACCTTTTATGAAAATAAAACTATACCATGTACCCCTATATTTAAGTTCAAAATATCAAATGTTATTATATTCAATGCCATGAAGGGTGTCAACTGTGCTATCAATCTGCTTGCATCTCTGTCTGATGGTTGAGGAACAGATCTTTGGAACGCTCAGTCATCGGAAAATCATGCACAACTTGTGCATGCAGATGCTTCCAGGTTACGACAAAGAAGCTGAAACACTCATTTATAATCACTCTCTAAACCTGAGCAAAAATTCATTTCTAATTCATTATTGCTTCAGTAGCTTTTTTATTTTGTAGAAATGCCTCTACTTAATAACACATAAGAGAAAAGCATTCTTGATAACCATTAGATATACCACATCCACTTCAGGCAGTGGCACAAAGTTTACACACAAAAAGTAATGCATAGAGATGGGATGAAGAGCTGTAGTAATAAAAAAGCTTCATATTTTTTTCTCCACAATTTGCTCTCTGACTCATTACAATCCAGTTAAAAAGCTCAGTCACTCAATCTCCTTCAGTAAGTGCTTTATACTGATCAGGGTTGCAGCGGATCCGGAGCCTATTTTGGGAACACTGGGCATGAGGTGGGAATACAACCTGGATGGACTTGCACTAACACATTTCAGCATGTACACACATTCACACCTATGGGCAATTTATCTTAGCCAATCCACCTACAGGCATGTTTTAGGAGGTGGGAGGAAACTGGAGAACCCAGAAGAAAACCACACAGATGGAGGGAGAACATAGAAACTCCACACAGACAGTATCCTGAGCTCAGGATCTAATGCTAGACAATGGCGGCAATGCTACCCACTGTGCCACCGCGCCATCCCCCAGTTAAAACAAATCACTGATATTCCTCTTAGTTTACAGGTATGATTCATTCACTCATTTCACAAAGAAATGCTGAAAACACTTAACATCACTCAAACTCGAAACAGCAAATCACCTTGACAAAAAGACCATGCCAGAACTCTCTTCAGATAAAGTGCTGCTTCAAGAGGGGGAAAAAAAGTGCTGAAATAAACCAAATCTGTATTTATAACTCAGGTGCTAAATATAAATATATACATTTGTGTTTTTCAATTCACTATGGGTGAGATGCATGGCTGGAGACAGTAGACCCAAATAATTCATCATGTCACCCTGAGCAGCGGCAGCAGCAGAAATGCTAGCTGTCCCCTCAGTGGACCTCAGCGCTGATGTTAGAGGTGATTTGGGCAGCACTTCCACTTGTCCCAGGGGCCCTTGCTTGTTGAAAAGGGGGCTTACGAGAAGCATAACATAAAAATACCCCATCCCTTGCTTATACCCAGGGGTTCCCGCAGCTGTTGTGTATCCATTACGACTGCTTTTTGCAGCTCATACATCGATACAGTCCAGCACAAGCAGGCCAGAGGGAGTGTGTGCAGCAGAGCGCGTTGCTACAAAAACCTGTCTCCATGGATCAATAGCTTATTAATACAGGACAATGGGGCATGAGCACTGGCAGAGACCAGGGTGGATGGGGCAAGTTCTTCGCTGATAGACAGGCAGTCTGGCAGTGGTGGCGAGTAGTTGGTTGGACCTTTGGGATTATTGCCTTCAGCTCAGCCACCACAAGGCTGTTAGTCACCAGACCTGGTGTATCAACCAACCCCTAATGCTAGAGACTGTGTGTGCATAATTTTTCAAACAATAATTTCTTATACAAAGTAATGACTGGCATGAGAGCTTAATTTTATGTGTGAAAGTTCTTCAAGAGTTCTTGAATTATCTGAAAATAACTATGTCCAAAAATGCCAGAGGTCCTTGTTATTGGGATGACATTATTAATTTGAAAAACTAAAAAAAAAAAAACCACACAATTTCTTGTGCGTTTATGAAAAAAGAACCACACTTTATTCCTATAGGCCATGTACCCACAGAACCACGTGAAATATCTCCTATACTGATGCTTGCCAAATTGATGTCTGGGCCTTGGGTTGATCTGACTCTATAAAAGCATGTGATCTAGACATATCTCTAGACCCACTAGAGACATACACTATTTAAAATTTTCCCTACTCCAAACACGCCAACTTGATAGGGCTATATTAGCTTATGAGCTGTATTAACTTATGTCTAGCTACCCTGCGTTAGACATTCATATGATAAGCAGCTTTCACATGTTTCATATGTTCTTCCTGTGTCTCTATGGGTTTCATCTGGGTTCTCTGGTTCCTCACAGCTTCCAAAAACATGCTGGTAGATGGATTGGTTACCTTAGGTACGGAGGCTTTTTTCTGCAATGTATGAAAATATTACACAGATTTATCTTTTTACCAATTACTGCATAATGTCAAGCAATTGCGAGTTAATATCACTCAGTTTCCACTTTTTTTTAAAACTTGTCCTAATTGCAAGTTATTTTCACCCACCTGCTGCTTTTATATCACAATTATGAGTTAATATCACACAATTGTGACTTTGCATCTTGCAACTGCAAGTTAGTATTTCACAATTGCAACTTTTTGCCTCGCAATTATTTATCAATATTAAACAACTGTGACTTCTGTTTCCAGCAATCCAAACACAACAAATCCCAGCAGTGTTTAAACAAGCAATATAACCAACCTGAAGTATTCATTTCAGTGGGAACTGGCCATTCTGGGAGAACGTCTTAGGCTGAACAGGATAGCATTCCTGGGGTGCTGGCATTGCTTAGTGGCTTATTAGCCTTGGTACAGCCTAATAAGCAGAAGCATGAATTTGCACTAACTCACAATTAAGAAATAAAAAGTCACAGTTGCGAGAGGAATCTGTGTAATATCTTCTCATACATGATGGAAACAAGCTTCCATACCTAGGTGTGAATGAGTGTGCTAATGTACTATATGTGTGCATGGTGTCCTGTAATAGACTGGCATCCCATCCAGGATGTATTCCCGGAATAGGCTCCAGATCCACCATAGCCATCTTATAGGCCTATTAATGACAAGAAAAAAGGCACGATCAAAATCTTACTAAATAACATCTATGATCCAGTTTATGTGCTACTTATTCATAGTACATCTCTAAGTGCTTGTTACCTAAATGTCTATTCAAATATTTTTTCTTTTTTTTTTAAACTTCATTGAACAAAAAAATACTTCTTTTTTCACATTTATGTCTTTTACCTTCATCAATGTGGGATTTATTTATGATCTATCATATCAACTATGCCTGAACCACAGGATCTTATAAAATACAGTAATCAATCAACTGCAAAGGGCTCTGTTTTTTCCATGCACACAGCAACATGGCCACTGTTTTGAGATGTGATGTCAGTAGTGCACACATTAATTTTGTTAAAAGGTAACCGATAAATCAATTTTTTTGTCTAACATACAGGTAGGACGCAGCTTCTGCAAGTGTGTATTGCATAAGGCAGGCCATATCTCATTGTGTCACAGTAAAGGAGGGTAGAGTCCTACTGTATACCCACAAATGCACAGACACACACACAGACAGAAGGATGTGTGCCCGTTCATGAAGGAGGTGTTTTTCCATTCAGCAGCCCTGCAGGGAACCTGTTTACAGCTTTTATTGCAGCGGCATGGAGGTCCACACACTGCACTCCTCAATGAATAAATCAATCCCCTGCTGTGCTTGGGGTAGAGGGATCATGCCACAGGATGGGGAAAAGAACTTGCAGCTTCAGTCTGTCCTCAACCATTTATTACATGTGAAAGGAAGTGGCTCCTCTATGGCCTTGTGGCCAGGGATTGTTTACCACTCTAACTCCTTTGGTTGGAAGTGACATTCCCCCACTAAAAAGAATGTCAGTACATTGCTCCTGCATTTTCTAAAAGCTCAACTCTTTTTACCCATATCTTTTTTCCCCCAAATAAAAATATAAACATGACATAATGCTTTATATCCCTCTATATTTGATCCAATTAGAGTTATATGAGGCTGCATTTAGATCTCTATTTCACTCCGAATTTTATATAATAGAAGAATTTCTCATATATTGGTAACTCAAATGTCCTGTACCTACATTCCCATGCAGTCATAGCAAGCTGATAGGAATTGTTCTGTATGCTGGATGAATGATCACCTTCCTCACAAAATCATTACTCCTAAATTATCAGCATAATCTTTGTAAGAATTTTCCTTATTTTACAATTTACTAAATGTGCAGCATTGCGCTGTTGTCTGCAGTGGGATATGTGTGTGTGCGAGGCAGTGGTGTGAGTGATTTGGAGAACTGAAGTGATTCAGGAGGCTGGGGACCTAGCTGCCAGTTCGTTATCAAAGTTCATGCATCGTATTTACCCCAGTGCGATTACCTTAACAAGGGACATATATCATATCATTAATTCAGACGATTACCATCAAAAATCTATAAAACTGTAGCACATTTCTCTGCCCAGCCACCATTCACTTTGTATCCCTTATAAAAAAAGTGAGAGGAATGAGAGAGAAAGAGTTATATACCCAATTATGTTACCATCTACTCTATGCAGAGTTTACTGTAGGGGTTTATAGCATTTCACTGCTAGTGCTCCAGGTTGCATATTGAAGATTTGATTACTAAACTGAGTACAAACATGGACATGGACCAGATTTTATCTATAAGCATTCTATATGTCAGTAAAATGTTCTCAACCCTATCTATTAGATTATTTCTTGGGTGTTCATCTGGAGGCATATTCTGTAACTACACTAAAACTAGGTGGCCCAGTGGCACAGCAAGTGGTGTTGATATGCCTCACAGTTCCAGAACCCTGAGTTCGTTCCTGAGCTCTGATTATAATCTGTACCAAATTTTACGTTTTCCTTGTGTCTGTTTGGGTTTCCTCTGTGTACCCTAGGGTGTATTCCTTTTTTGTGCCCAGTGTTCCCAGGGTAGGCTCAGGTTCCACAACCAGGATAAGCTGGTAACTGAAACCAGGATAACCAGGATAATGCGGTTACTGTAAATGAACTAATGAATAAATACAGTAAAACTAATAGAAAAGGTATGTAATTATGAGACTGATGAATATCTGAACCAACAAGGGGTTAACCCTTGAATGAGGTAACCTTTCAGAACAGACTAAACACCTTGGGACAGATATCTCCTTTAATTCATACTCTGAACAGTTGCATTCAAGGAACTGGTTAGTGAGACAAACTGTTTTCAGAATGTGAACCAGTGCAGAACAACTTACCTCATGGTGCCCACAGTCTGGCAAGACTGAATGAGCCAGCTCTCTCTGTTTCTCCCCCTGTTGAATTGAGAGAGATGTGGTGCAGTCCAGATGAGTTAGGCTAACATGTACCCCACCTGCTCCTCTCACCAGTGGCACACCCCTCTCTCCTCCTCCACCCCTCTGCAGATCCATTTAATTTAACCTTCCTTCTCCATCCTCCAAGTGGCCACCTTTCAAACAGTGGCCACAACCCTGCCAGCCCTTGTAAGAGGAGGACAGGGAAAAACATAAGAGGAAGGGGCTTAAGTGATTGTCAGCGTTTACTCACTGTTCTCTGGACAGGGCCCCTTGACAAACATCTATCAGTGGAGACAGGCTGTTTTCACCAGGGCCTCGGCCCCCAGGAGTGTGTGAAGACTGGCCATCTTATCAGCCCATCTGGCCCACATTGCTCTGTCCCAGACTGCTGTCCCTCTCCTACAATCTCCTCACATCAATCAAAGCTGCTTTTGGGGGGTCTGTGCTTTTTTCCAGGACACGTTCGCCCTCAGCTGTTGCCTTCCCCTTCATCCTATTGCTTTTTTGCCTTCCTTTTTCTAGGTGGTATATGCCTTCCTCCTCCTGCCTTCACTTTCATGGGTAAATATGAAGATGTATATACTCTTCACCACTTCCTATATGATACATATAGTTTAATATACTATACTTCATAACAGAGTAGCTGTGATCAATAAACAATATATACACATACAGGTAATCAATTACATAATGTACAAAAATAAAATTTACCATAATATGGATACATATGCAATTTCTGCTTGGGATAGTTTGCATCAATATTTCAGACATGGGGGCATGTGGTTAGGACTGTTGCCTTGCACCTCCAGGGTTGGGGGTTTGAATCCTGCCTCTGGCCTGCATGCGTGGAGCTTGCATGTTATCCCTGTGCTTCTGGGGTTTCCTCCCCAAGTCCAAAGACATGTGTTGTAGGCTAATTGGCATTTCCAAATTGTCCATAGTGTAGGTGTGTGTGTGTGCTATTGTGCCCTGCAATGGGTTGGCACTCCATTCAGGGTGTCCCCTGCCTTGTGCCCCCGAGTCTCCTGGGATAGGCTCCAGACTCCCCTGCAACACTGTGTTTGATAAGTGGTACAGAGAATGGATGGATGGATTTCTGATGTATTTTCTTTTCCTTTTAATGAGCTTTACTGTACCCACTTATGATGTTTCTTTTCTGTCTTTTTTCATTTGCATACCTTTATACCAAACTGCTGCTGGATTCTTGAATCTTACTGGTCATAAGGTGTTGATGAATTTTCTATAACAGCACGGCTCTGACAGTGCCATCTGTAATTCAAATGACAGGTTTAATATTAATGCGTTCATTCTAATGTTATTGTTTCTGTAGTGGCAACTTATTCACAGGGATTTATATGGTGGACGATCTACATAACCTTAGGCTAACAATAAATAGATGTTAAATGTGTTGTCATTTATCAAAGAAGAACATACACAGGCCACTTTATTAGGAACACCCATACACATGATCATTCATGAAATTATTTAAATCAGCCAATCATGTGGCAGCAGCGCAAAGCATAAAATCAAGTAGATACAGGTAAAGAGCTTCATCAAACATCAGAATGGGGAAAAATGTGACTGTGGCATGGTTGTTGGTGCCAGACAGGCTTGTGTGAGTATATTCTGAAATTTTCACATACACCACTGTCCCTAGAGTTTACACAAAATGTGAAAAACAAACAAAAAAACATCCAGTAATTTCTATCAGCAGAAACATCTTGTTGATGAGAGACGTCAGAGGAGGATGGACAGACTGTTTCAAGCTGACAGGAAGGCTACAGTGATCGGGTTCCACTCCTGTCAGCCAAGGACAGGAATCTGAGGCTACAGTGGTCACAGGCTCACCAAAACCAGACAGTTGAAGATTTGATAAACATCAACTGGTCTGAAGAATCACAATTTCTGCTGAGACATGCAGATGACAGCTCAGAATTTTGCATCAATAGCATGAATCTGTAGATCCAGCCTTGTGTCAACAGCTCAGGCTGCTGCTGGTGGTGTAATGGTGTATATATAAATCTAATGGTGTGGTGTTTTGGTCACAAATTTCCCATTTTATAATGGCTACTTCCTGGCATGTTATTGTGCCATGTCACAAAACACAAGTCATTTCAAACTGGTTCCATGAACATGACAATGAGTTCACTGTACTCCAATGGTCCCTCCAGTCATCAGATCCAATAGAGCACCTTTGTAATGTGGTAGAACAAGAGATTTGCAGCATGAATGTGAAGCTGACAAATCTACAGAAAATTATGTGATGCAATCATGTCAACATGAACCAGAATCTCAAAGGAATATTTCCAGCACATTGTGGAATCCATGCCATTAAGAACTGAAGATGTTCTGAGAGCAAGTATGGTGTTATTTATAAAGTGGCTGGTGATCATGTAATAATTGATATGGTTAAGTTTTCATTAAGGAGACACTTATTTAAGATTATTTAATGCATCACAACACCCCACTGTGGATTGTTTTTCACCCCTTTCTGTTTTATTCCTTTCTTATATACGTTAGTGCCCAGCTGCCCTGATGTTTTTTCAAACATCATACATTTGGCTTGTGAATAAACCATTTACCCCCTCATGCATATTGCATCTTGCTATGTTGCCAAACAGTCCATGCATTATTATATGGATTGTATCATATAGTTTCTGAAAGTACATGGATACAGGTGGAATGGGGTTGAAAAAACTGGGAGTATCAACTGAAGAATATGCCGCTTCCTGTCATCTTCAGGGCAGCTTCCGACCTTCTTTGAAAGTTATGCTTTTACATTTAGAACAATTTGTAGTGGAAAATCTAGGTCATTCTACAAGGCAACAAACTTGCTGTCACACTTTAAAGTGCAGGCCATCTGGGTTGAAGGCTTTCTTGGATTTGTTCTCATTTGGTTATGGTTCGAAAATATTAGCTTTAGTTGTTTAAAAGGTGTTTAAAGAGGCACTCTACTCAAATATTAGCTTAGTCATAGCTAGATTTAGTGTGGACTGTGAATTCTTTTTTTTTTTTTTTTTAAATTTATGTTTTTTTTATGTTTTTATATCTCTGTGAATTGTGAACTGGCATGTGGTATAAATCAGGCAGACCATTGTCTGTCTGATGATTCACCAACATCTCCCAAATGGCTGTTGTCCTATGCTTTTCACATACAACCATTTCTAGTGTTTGTGATTCTGTGGACAAAAGCATCTTGAGGGGTTAAGAAAAAGAATGGCATGAACCATGCAAGCAAACAGACAGGCCACAACCTGGAAAACCCCATCTGAATTCATGACTGGTGTGCAGACAATGCCATCTATCAGATTCAGTCTTATGGACACTAGCCGAAGACTATGTTGGAAGAAGAAGAAACTGAATTTCCATTGTGCACAGGCGCTTCAAAACTAGACTGTTAAGCACCTTTTAGTTCAAATCCATTCACCCTCCTCTAACAAATAGCAAATCATTGGTCAGGTCAGATTTTAGGGTGGAACTTGGAGTTGCTACTCATATTAGAGGACCCATTTACCCCCACATGAATACCATTTTTGAACACGTCCTATGTAGTTGTGATTTGTAGCATAAAAATGCCATTGTCCCTTAAGAAGAAATGCCAATTCCACTGTGCTGGGTCTGTGTAATCTAGATTAGTTTGAGGTTAATGTTTTACAACAGCATCATATCTACACCATGGGAAAATAAGGAGCTGATTAGTATTTAAAGGAGCACTTAGAGTCTGTTTGCTCAGCATGTTCCTCCACATTTAATGACTATTTACATGTTACACAAACAAATAAACTGGCCTGTTTGCATATGCAAAAGAACAATGGTAGGTCATGATGGCATAAATGAAAAAAAAAAAAAAACAAAGATGTGGAAACTGGAAAGAGCTCAAATTGCTCAAAAAGAGAGTGAAGTCAGCCAACACATCACAGTGTTCCCACTTCAAGTGTCACAGCTAAGACGATGGGGTATGGATGGCATTTTGACAACAGACACTCTGCTCATCATCTGGCATCAGAAATGATTTTTAATACATGTAAAAGTTTTGTATAGGGAAAATCAAACCATCCTGACACTTCACTTTGCATATACAAACTACTGTATGTAATGGGGGCACAGTTTTTTTTTTCCCTCTCTGCAACACCAGACTGAACTGATTTGACATTTTGATATGACATATAAAGGCTAACAATGTGTTAGATATGAAAGATGCCATAACTTCCAAAATCAAGCAAGATTGACTGACTAGCCAGTTCCATCAGCATTGCTAATCAGTTAGGTTCTGTCAAGGTGATAACCCATGACTGTAAAGTGCCTGTATGCTCACATTTATAGCTTATAGTGGAAGGTGCCATTCTTGCAGTTTCTATAACTCGCTCTGCTAGCACTGTTTGATAACTGAGATCAAATGTGGACTCCATACATCGCTATTTACTCTGAGTCCTAATACAAATGTTGCAAATGTAGATGTATATGAGGGAAGAGACCATATTGTAAAGCCAATCTATTAACGGTGTGATTATAGCACAGGTGAGGCTTTTAGCATGGAAAAGATCAGTTTAAAAATGGAAATCAAATAAGCGATTCTAGAGGTCATTAAACAGGCAGAGTGTTTAGTATTCACGTGGCAAGGATTAACAGAATATATGAGTGCTATGAAAAGGCCGCAGCATCAAACTCAATCAGTTCTAATTTTCCAATGTGAGGACACTGTTTCTCCTCCTCTCTGTTCAGGACTGGCATTAATATTAATGAGCTATAGATGAACCTGAGAAGCAAACATCATTAAAACACACACACACACACACACACACACACACACTGGCTCAAGTGTCTTGGTCACAATGAAAGGTTTTCATAATAATAATATAATTTCTGTGATCTGTAATTTTCTCTTGACTAAAATGTCAGGTACAGTATATGGGTCAAATATGAACAAGGTTTTTAAAGTAGTAATATAAATAATACTATTTTTGAAAATAAATATGCTATAGTACAATAAATAATTCTTCAACACTATCCAGGTACAAGGGTAACTGGTCAAATTCAGATGGTTTATGGCTGATCTCTTACTTTCCAAGGTCATTATTTCAGGCCAGTACATTTAAATGGCCTGAAAAGGGCATTTCATATTTAGGAATTACCTTTCCCCATCAGTTTATAGATATTGTTAAAGTTAACCTTGACCCCCTACTGGAGAAAATCTCAGCTGACACAGCGGGATGGGCCGTCCTCTTTTTTTCTCACTATGGAGTAAGGTTAATGTTTTAAAAGTGAATTCCATACTGAAAATTAATCTTTTAAACTAACTTGCTGTTCACTCTAAATATTTCAGTAGATTTGACAGGATTTACAAACAATTTCTCATATGCGGCTTCGGGAACTTCAGCTCCCAGTTGAGAGAGGGGACTAGTTCTCCCTAGTTATCTCTGTATCACTACGCATTTAGTTTGAGACATCTGGGGCAATGGATGCTACATCCTGAGCAAGCTCCCCCATGACTCGCTATGGAAAAATCTGTTTACCCATCCATACTGTTTGTGTCCCTTCTGATAAAGTTACCTTTACAAGTTTGTAATCATCCTATTATCTCCAAACAGTCTGGAAGAAAGCCTCCGGTATCTTGGTAAGCCCTTTGTCATCCATTTGATCCAATCCAAGGCTGTTAATAGGTGGATCCCATGTGTTATGTAAGGAGTGGGCAGATAAATATATTAACATTTTAGAAGACCTTTATGAGGATGTTAATATCTTCTGACAGACTGAAACAAAAAATTCAGCTTGACTAAATCAGTTTTTTGAGGTATCGGCAGTTGAGACATGCTTACAAGGGCGTTTAGCCACCCCCTACATGCTCCCCAGGGCAAAAATATTCTTAAGACAATTTTGAGTACAGGTACTGGTCGTGAGGCATCTAAATACTATTCCTTGCTCATTAGACACACAGACCACAATACTAGTTCTGCTGTAAAATTAATATGGGAAAAAGATTTGGGGTGCACATTTGAGGATAAAGAATGGGGAAGATTACTGGAATTCAAAACTGATGTTTAATAGAACGTGACTTATACAATTTAAAATTTTGCACAGATGCTACTGAACACCCAGTAGGCTGTTTAGAGTAGGTATTTGGGACAGTCCAGATTGCTGGTGATGCCAGAGGGAGGAGAGCAACCTGTTTCCTGCCCTATGGCAATGTTCAGAAGTTCAGCATTTGGAGAGAGGTACATGATTATCTAAAAGATATCACAGGGCCAGTTCAATTTCTGCCCCAGTTTGTATATTCTTGGTGACCCCCAGCCTTTAAGTCATATTAGGAAAGCCGAATCGCAATGGATACAGAGCTGCATCATGCTGGGCAGACATATCATTGTGAGAGGCTGGAAGTCTCCTGGAAAGCCATCAACTTATGACTGGCTCTCAGATTTAGGGTGTGTGGCAGCCTAGGAGAGATTCTCCCTTAGTTTGCATGGGAGGATAGATATCTACTACTCTACTTGGAGGAAATTTTTTGCAATTTGCTATAATTATGTTGATTTATTAATTATGCAGCGATTTTTGCAATTAAAGGCTCAAAGGTATTTGGACAATTGACTGACAAGAAGTTAATTGTCCAGTTGTGGTCCATTCCCTCATTACTTCAAGACAAATGAATACAGCAGATAAAAGGTCTGGAGTTGATATCAGGTATTGAGTTGGCATTTGGCAGCAGTTTGACTGGAGCTACCAATATGAAGTCCAAGGAGATCTCAATGCAAGTGAAGGAGGCCATCATTAGGCTGAAAAAAACAACATAAATCTATAAGATAGATAGCAAAAACCTTAGGTGTGGCCAAATCAACAGTTGGGTACATTCTTAAAAAGAAAGAAAGCACTGGTGAGCTCAACAACATCGAAAGACCTCGAAGACCATGGAAGATAACTAAAGTGGATGATCGCAGAATTCTTTCCTTGGTGAAGAAAAACCCCTTCACAACATCAACAGAGGTCAAGAATACTCTGGAGAAGGTAGGAATATCATCGTCAAAATCTACAATCAAGAGACGCCTTCATGAATGTAAATACAGAGGTGCAAACTACTGGTAACATTCAAGAACAGGAAAGCCAGATTAGAATTTGCCAGAAAACATCTAAAAAAGCCTCCCATGTTCTGGAATAAGATTCTTTGGACTGATGAAACCAATATTAACTTGTACCAGAATGAAGGAAAGAGAAAAGTATGGTAAAAGAAAGGAACATCTCATGATCCAAAATATACCACATCATGTGTCAAACATGGAGGAGGCAGTGTTACAGCATGGGCATGTATGGCTGCCAATGGAACGGGCTCACTGGTGTTTATTGATGATGTGACTGCTGACAGAAGTAGCAAGATGAATTCTGAGGTGTATAGGGCTATACTCTCTGCTCACATTCAGCCAAATGCTACAAAACTGATAGGACACCGCTTCACAGTGCAGGTGGATAATGACCCTAAACATACTGCGAAAGCAGCTCAAGACTTTTTGAAGGCAAAGAAATGGAATATTCTTCAATGGCCAAGTCAGTCACCTGATCTCAACCCAATAGAGCTGTTTTTCACTTACTGAAGACAAGACTGAAGGCAGAAAGACCCACAAACAAGCAGCAACTGAAGGTGGCTGCAGTGAAGGCCTGGCAAAGTATCTCCAGAAGAAACTCAGAATTTGAGTTTTGAGAACATGGGCTCCAGACTTCAGGCAGTCATTGACTGCAAAGGATTTTCATCCAAGTATTAAAATTATGGTTATATTTACAATTATGTCACTTTGTCCAAATATCTTTGAGCTGCTGAAAATGGAGGTACTTTGCTGAAAATGGCTGTAATTCCTAAATGACAAATGCCTTATTTTTGTAGAACCTCTTAAAATAAAAGAGTCTACACTTCGATCACATCTTGATTGCATCTTTTTTTTTTTTTCAAATCCATTGTGGTGGTGTATAAAGGCAAAATCACAAAAACTCTTTTGTGACTCCAAATACTTCCGGGCCTAACTGTATATATATACATATAAATACACACATACATATTAGGGTAGAATAGTATAGTATGATATAGTAGAGTGTAGTGTAGTATAGTATATTTATATATTAGTTAGGGGTGTAAACTTCAAGTATATTATACAGTATATATGATACAATTTTGATTCATAAGGAAATGCGTCAATATTTGATGATGACTGAAGCTGCTATAATACTTTTTTGATATAATACTTTTCACTTAGTTCCCTGTAAGTAACTTTGTGACAAAGTATGTGATAAATCTTGGGTTGTCCTACTGTTATATCACAAATGGTAATGACAGAGAAGGGCAAGTTTAAAAAAAGATGGTTTGCCCTTAAATCAAGTTATGGACAAATCATCTTGCTAGCCTATTAAATTATTTACACATACATTTATTAAATTCATTTAATTATTGTCTTGTATATCAATCGAGCCAAACCATTGGATCATTACACCCCTGATATTAGTACAGTACAGTACTATGCCATAGTATAGTATAGTATAATATAGATTGTGCACATATCAATACAGTATAGTATATTTACATACTAGCATAGTATGTACTATAGTATATACTATGTACCCTATGCTATGTATAGTGTAGTATAGTTTCGGCACATATTAATAGTATAATAACTAGTTTGTTCGCATATTAGTACAGTGTAGTACATTCACAGACTAGAATACTATATACTATAGAATATATGATGTACAGTATGATATGTATAGTATAGATTGTGCACATAACAGTACGGTGTAGTACATCTACATACTAGTATAGCGTGTACTATAGTATATACTATGTACACTATGCAATGTATAGTATAGTGTCTTCACATATCAGTATAATGTAGCATGGTCACATACCAGTACAATACATATAGTATAGTGTAGTGTATTAGAGTATGAAGTTTTTGCACATACTATATATGGCCAAAAGTTTGTGCACACCTGACCATCACACCCATATATACTTGTTGAATATCCCATTTCAGATTTAGTCCCCCTTTACTGTTATAATAACCTCCACTCTTCTGGGAAGGATTTCCACTAGATTTTGGAGTGTGGCTGTGGGGATTTGTGTGCTCATTCAGCCACAAGAGCATTAGTGAGGTCAGGCACTGATGTCAGGCCAGGAAGCCTGGGGTGCAGTCGGCGTTCCAATTCATCTGAAAGATGTTCAGTGGGGTTGAGGTCAGGGCTCTGTGAAGGCCACTCAAGTTCTTCCACTCCAGCCTTGGCAAAACATGTCTTTATGGAGCTCGCTCTGTGCACAGGGGACATGATGGAACATGTTTGGGCCCCTTAGTTCCAATGAAGGGAAATTTTAATGCTAAAAGATATTCTAGACAAATGTGTGCCTCCAACTTTGTGGCAACTGTTTGGGGAAGAACCACGTATGGGTGTGATGGTCCACAAAACAAAGTGTCCACAATATTTTGGCCATATAGTGTATTAGTATAGTGTAGTACATTCACATATTAATACAGTACATACCATTATATACAATGTACACTATGTATAGTATATTATAATATATCATAGAACAGCATATCTATGTTCCCTTTCAAGTTGAGACAAAATGAGTTATATGTTCCTCTCAGAAGTTAAGATGAAGGAGTTGATCTGGTTCTAAAGGCCAGTATAAATAGACAGAGTTTATCTAGAACCTGAACATTGAGCTTAGTGCTGAGTAATGTTCTCCAGGGACTCTGGAGCAAATGCTGAAATGCAGCACATCTCTGGGCCAGAGCGATGCCCCCATCTCTCCTCTCTCCTCCCCCCAACAGCTTGATCCCAGTCCTCCACATTCTGCACCATCTGCCTGGCCACATACCAGCAGGAGCACCATGCACTGTGCACATACACCTGTGCCTGCCATTTTAGATAGAGCTGTTTTACACACATACACACACACACACACACACACACACACAAGCAAATGCACACAACAAACACAAATGCACACTAGAACAAATACTTCTTTGCATACTTATGCACTTTTTTCTATACAAAGTAATAATATTATACCCCGGTTAATAAGGCATCAGTGTTAAAGCACACACTATGTTCTACACTGTCCATAATAGGTAGCATCTAGTAACGCAGGTACAAGAGGGCACACACACACACACACACACACACACACACACACACACACACGCTCATACAGTTATATGATTTAAAGATGACACAGTACAGGGCCTCTGGGCACTATCTCAATGTTACATTTCCTCAAGCAGAGAGAAGGAAGGATGAATTTCTGTCCTCTGAGAGAGAAGTGCAATTAAGGGAGGAGCAGGAGAGCAGATCGTCCAGACGCCACTCGTTTTTCAAGCTCCTCATGTACTCAACCTCACTCTTTCTTTTCTCTCACTCTCTAAAGGTTGACCATTTGATGACAACACATCACTCTCAACACCTAGGACCATCTGCTTGATCTGAGATAGTGTCATAACATGGCCCACTTTCCTGAGACTCATGAAAGCTGTAGTCACATTAACTCAATGCATGTTTCAGAGTTTCCAAATATAATTTAGGAACATCATGATATGCATTACAAATACCTTGGGAGGTTCAAGATGAGAGTAAAACCATGGCCAAGAAAGAGCCTACGTGTTTTTTTAGGGGAAAAACTAATGATTTAGCATATTATAATACATCTGTCTGTCTGTTAATATAATATTTTTTTCATTATATGTCTTTAAGGTTTGTGAAAATATAACTGAATTGTACAAAGCTCAATATGCTCAATCAATTCAGTGTCTTGGCTGTGGTTTTCTATATTATCTCTTCCTTCATCCCTGGCTAGAAAAAAAAGAGAATTAGACAGTATTACTCATAAGTGAATAATTGATACCCATTTAAAATTTAAATGAACCTGCGTTAGGTCCTCAAACTGTGCCTCATGTGTCAGAGCATAAGAGAAAGCCTGTCAGGTGAAAATGTATGTTTCACTAACAACATGAGCAATGTTCCACCTCTGTGTGACCTCATCAATTCATGTATACCCTTCCCATCCACACTAGAGCTGTTTGTGAATTTTCTGAACATCAGTTTTCTGAGAAATTAGTAATTCTTAGTCTTAGAGGAGAATTCCATCCTGAAGCACAATAAAAATAATTATATTGAAATATTTGTGATGTACTTATTGATTCTGGTGCTAATTTGGTTGATGATGCTATATTTTTGTTATTCCCATGAGAAGCAGTTTGTGCTGCTGGGATGTCATACATTGCTTGTGCAGTTACAAAATTTCAATCATCTCAAACATAAGTGATAAAAACAAAAGAGCAAGAGTATCTTTTCCCACTCACCATTTGCCAGTGACATTCAAAATCATATTAATGAGAAATCCAACATAGAAGTAGTGACTAAGCTAGTTAGGGATCTATGAAATGACAAGCACAATGGCATTGATAGCAATATTAGTATGGACTTTGAAATATTTGGAACCTGATCTGTTTGAGCAGATTGTACAGATGTGGAGGTAAGGGAGCTGGACAGACTAAACAACTATAGCACTGCACTGCTCTCTTTAAGTAGAGATGAAGCAAGGGTTAATCCCCACTGGTGCCACTGTCAGCAGGTAGTTGAGCTGGATGGTGGGTAATGTAAGAAACCATTAACTAAAGTGAAAACAGACATGCCATTAAAAGAAGTTTAAACTACACAAGTAAATTCAGAATTTCTTTAAAAATTTTGAAATCGTAATTTGAATTTTTATTACAAAATAAAGATTAATATGCAAGATGTTCATCTTAGCCATTTTAAGCAGAAAATCCAAAAACATCAAATAATTACTGAAGAAGTAATAAAGTAACACCATGAGTATTGAATAGTGATAACAATGGTAAGAGCGTAGCTAACATTTTCTACACTGCAACAGAATGATTTGTATAGTCAGTTGGCAAACTTTTTTTTTGACCATTGTGTAATTACAACAGTCTCTTATATAATATTCCTTAAATTGTTCATTGCACTTTTGAGGTCTTGAAATGAACTTAAGTCTGACAGCGCTAACACTGTAACACTGTAAGCAGCAGCATCCTCCTTAAAAAGCACCCTGGTGAAGATAAGACTGTCCCTGAAATACACTGGCTCAAGGAGCATTCTCAGAGAAGGCAAGCAATTATGGTGACTTCAACTTGTCAGTTCCGATATGGAGCTATGCAACTAAGTGAATGCATTTCACAAGTTTGACAGGATACTTTAAGAAAAAATATCTGTTGAAGTAACCTTTTGGGGTTGCGCCATTGAACTGTTCTGATACTTGTCCAAAAGTAAAAATGAAGTGAAGGGGATATGAATGAGACAAGGCCTAACATTTCTTTCCTTTCAGCAGCTTGCATGTTTGTGCTATATTTCCAGTTTATGACTCCTTACAATTTAATCACTGCACCCATTCCATAAGAAAGTTAAAGTGGCACAGTTGTCATCCAACTTCATCATCTTCCTAAATCTGTACCACAGAAACAGAATGAGTTCTTTCAGACTACACTACAGAACATGCCTTAGCTGCAGTCTATAAATGCACAGTACTTCACCACTGACTAATATTCATTTGGTCAATTTTAGTCCGAGTTGACCTTTTGGAGTGACAAGGAAGTTACAAAGTTGTCTGCTTGCCTTACTGCCTGTCTGCTATAGAGCAAGTTGTACTGTAATGTTATATAACACCACAGCGTGTCCCATGTCAGTTCACAATCTGGGTTTTCTTTGAATCTTTTGTATGAACAACAAACCTGGCATGAGAAAGGAAAGACAATATTATGAGCATCTTAAATGGAAAGAAAAGATTTTTTTTAATACTAATATGCCTACATTAGTATTTATTTCATTTTCCCCAGATATAAAAGGTCCATTGTTTTGTCTTTCAAAGGGTCTGTATAGAGCCCTATATCAGAATGTTACCCTTTTGTGAGAGGGTTCCAAGTAAAAACTTTTAGTAAGCTAATAAACTCATTGAGATGCATTGATACTGACATTGTTATCTGTATTTACCTTACTCACTTACTTGTACTCATAAAAATGCTCTGATATCAATACTATGTGATATAAGCCTAGCGTACGCTGCAGTGTTAATGAACAGATGACAAAATGGCAGCATATGGGAAACAAATATTCCATGGTATCCATGATTGGTTAATACTAAATAGTCTAATTGCTAATCTTGGTAATGGCATTGGCAAGTACTAAAAAACATGTACTCGTATTAGCTCTGGAAAAAATGGTATTGATGCATCCCCACTCCTAACTATCCAAAGAACATTTGAGAAACTGCTCTTAAAGGTTTGTAAGAAAGGTTCATGACAGCCACCTGAGATAACACTAAACATTGGAATTTTGTTCTGCTTTTCTATTTCCAATCACATGCAGTGTAATTGGACCCCAGAACTCAATCCAATACTACAGCATCCATCATCAATCAATATTTTCATTCTCCCCAAAGGCTGATATCATTAATAACGTATGACATGTCTGTGCTCATAATAACCCGGAGAATCTGGGCTCTTATTCTGCAGTAGTGACACAGAAAAACTTTGTTTCAAACACATGTAGGAACATGCAGCTTGTCTGTGCGTAACAAGTACAATCAAATGGATGTAGTAGGATTTTACAAGAGAGTTGTGATGAGTTAGCAATGTAGCAGTAGATGATTGGTAAGTAGGTGCTACAGTATTGTGGTACTTAACACATTAATTATCCAGTCTCAGTCAAGTCTGCTTATTTCAGAATGTTTAGCATGAACTTGACCCAGACTATACAGTACGTTTCTGTTTGTACAGAGCCTGGAATGCCATGAGATAAAAATGTAAAAATGAGAAAAAAAAAAATTCTATAAGATTCGTGGCTCTTTTGCTGGCTGAACAGGAAAATTTATAAGATAGATTTGGGCAGGTGATGAGTTGCCACACACTCATGGGGACGAAGCTAAGGCTGGGATGAGAGATTTCTCAACTACCTTCTCTGACAAGCCTGAAATATGGTCTATCCTGGTTAACCAAAAGGAACACATACATTTTCTACATTAGAAGAGTTCCCATTATTTCTCCTTCAGCCATGAAAATCAATTCTGAAATGATTGTGTTCAGGGGTGAGGAAAAATAGTTGATGCTTCTTTGGCTGGTCAAATGGATAGAAATTGTTTCCTTTTCCATTTTTTTTCCATTCCATTTTTTCAATATTACTCAGACTGACCTTTTCTAATAAGAATAGTTTTGTATGTTTCTCTCTATTCCTTACAGTTGGGACTTTTGTTTATCTGAGATGTATCTGCTATTTTTCTCCTTTAATCCGTGGCCTTCACGATCTGTTTAAGAGGCACAATGAAAAGGATAATTTAACACACCATGAGGAGAACATTTTGCTATTGCTGCCTTCAGCCTATCAGTAATATTGTAATGACAAGGTGAACACACTTGAACACCAATACAGTCATAATTACAGTAAGGGAACTTGTATTCTTCTATGAGCCCTGACTTTCAGAGTTAGGGGCATGTTAGTAACATTCATGGTGGCCCCGAGTATGAACGTGATGTCTACCATTCCACTGTGGTTGCCTTTGTTTTTCTACCATAAAATATTTAACTATCAGTTAGTGAGATATCCAGAAAGTTCTTAGCTAACATTAATTAGCCAGCTAGATACCTAGCTAGCTAACAGTATAAAGCAATTAAAAGAGTTTGTGGTTTATATACTTTATGGAGCTAGATAGCTTTCTTAGCACTGCTGAAAACAAACAACGTTCACTTTTTGCTAACACAACATTATTTAGAGCATCAGCATATTTAGGCTATCAGCAAGCCAAGTTGTTAGTTAATCTAGTTGTTAGCTAGCTATTAAAAGAACTTGTGGTTAATATTCCTTATTGAGCTAGGCAGCATTATTAGCATTGCTGCCCACTGCTCCGGGTGTGTGTTCACGTTGTGTGTGTGTTCACTACTGTGTGTGTGCACTTGGATGGGTTAAATGCAGAGCACAAATTCCGAGTATGGGTCACCATACTTGGCCACATATCACTTCACTTCACTTAAGAATTAATTAGCAGCACTTTTGCTAACATTATATGAAAACCTACTCCTTTAACTATGCATCAAATTTAAAAGCAGTTTGCATCCAAGTACAAAGATTGCCGTGCAGCCAAGCTATCAGCAACACTCAGTCACTAGCTAAGGATAATCACAACACAACAACTGCACATTTGGGCAGTAACATATGCTGAAGGTGCATGGTTTTGCCACTTAATTATTTGCATTCAAAGACTGTGAGGATGATGTTGGGTTGTTGAATATTAATTGCAGCCAGGATTAAGCTAAGCTCTATAACAGTCTTGTCTGAGTGACACTGGCCGATGTCACATATTCCAAATGCCTGTAGTGTCTCCTGCTGAATAAGGGATTTTAATTAGTGAAGGAGACTGCAGCCTAAAATGACCAATCCCTAGGCTTACCTCCTTAAAGTAGTGAGCTTCTACTTGAGATCTGAGAACATTTCTATACAAATTGCATAGCTTAGATGTGAATAATATGGAAGGAGGAAAGGCGGTGAATAAAAATGAACTCCGTTATGGCTTCAAGCATGTTCATGTCTCTTGCACTTTAGTATTGTTTTACCCTTGTTATTGAGTTGCATTTTTTTATTTTGTATTCTTCACTTCTGTATCCCCCTTGACTTTATATCTTTGATTCTGTGTTTGCACCTGACATCAAGACAAATTCCTAGTATTGTAGAGTGTCCTTTACTGTACCTGGCAATAAATTGTTTCTGATTCTGATTCTGATGTCAGGTGGTACATAAAATATGTTCATCAGACACAGCATGCTAAAGCACAGTTTCAGATGGCTGAACCATATAGAAGGATGCTCACTATAATGTCTCTCAGACAAATTTTAGATATTGATTAGTTTTTTTAATATTTTTGTGGATGGCTCCCCATGGCTACCCTTAAGATTTGCACTTCTCAAAACAGCTGCTCCACACTCACCCTTGCATCAGTGGATAATCTCACCTAGTTATTGTAGACTTATACCTAACAACTGCTGCTGTAATCATAAAGACTGTCCTGTACTCATCCTCGACTCTTATTCATAATATGCTCATACTCCTTCAAGCACACTGCACTGCTGGACTCATCTTCACCTGTACATGGTAATGATTTGTAATCTCGCTATCCGGCATCACCCAGAAGAGGATGGATTCCCTTTTGAATCTGGTTCTTCTCAAGATTTCTTAATGTTGTCTCAGGGAGTTTTTTCTTAACAATGCTTCCTCTGGCTTGCTCTTTAGAGAACTACACCCGGATTTCTGTAAAGCTGCTTTATGACAATGTCTATTGTCTACTGAATTGAAGTAATAACAAATGCTAGAAATGTTGTGATTTGTACCTGTACATAAATCTGTTTTTGAGCAACAGATGTGCTCTTGTGGTGTGCATGTGTCACTGTATGTCCTCACATGATGAATCTGAATAGTCTCCTTATGTGTTCAGAGTCATAGTCAAGCTGCAAGGTGTATGTGTGTGTGTAAGGAAATTAAAATGCCAACTCCACATCTGTTTGAGTGCTTCAGCACCATAGCTCATTCTAGATACGTTCATCTGTTAAAGTGGCACGGAGTGACATCCTCAAGGAGCCGTTACGTCCTGTGGAGAAGCATGAATATAAACGAGGAGCTGCCTGAAGAGAAGAAGGAGGAGCAGGAGGGAGGGAAAGAAAGAGAGAGACCCCTGTTCTTCAGTGGGACTCCAACCTCCTAAAAATGGCTCCTCTTAGATCGATTGGCACGTTTCCTTAAATTACCCACAATCACAAGAGAGAGGCAATTTGCAAATTTGAGGAGCTAAAATTTGCATGTCACACAAGGGGAGGGATAGACGTCTTTTCTCCTTCTTTTGATCCACAGATCCTGCAGAGGTAAAGAAATACAGACGGCTTTGGCTCCAGTGCTCTGTATTGTCTGTGTGTGTGTTTGCGTACATGTGTGTGTGAAAGTGAAAGGTTTGAGACAAAGCAGAAGAAAGAAAACACCTGAGACAGTGGTTGGTCTAGATTTACCTTGCAAGTAACAGCAAGATTCACTCAGTAGTATTCATAAATCTATGAACATAAAGTGTGTTCAGTGTACATGCAATATCCTGGATAGTCATATACTGCACTTTCTCAAAGAATTTAACAAAGAGTTTTCCAGTGGTACCAAGAACTAAGATCAAATCTCTAGATTGATATTTTGCATGCCCTCAAAGAGATATACACTGCCCTCCAAAAGTTTGGAAACGCCTGAACAAAATAGGGTTTTTGGGCAATATCAGCATAAATCCTCTTTAGTTAGTGACCATTTTGCATTGATAATAAGGGACAACACAAACTATGAAAACATATTTTATTAAATAAAAAGTTTATGAACATAAACATGAACATAACATAGAAAAATACTCAAATT
>CM040978.1:16278762-16389022 GCA_022985145.1 Pangasius djambal
GTTTACCAGGCTTCCTCACCCAGCCCATCTCTCATTGAATTAGAAAAAAAAAAGAACTATAAAAATAGCAGAATATATATGAAACTATAACTGAAATTGCACCAAAGTTATATTTTGATTTTTGCCTAGGAGGCAGACTAGGCTCCAGTGAGTAAATGGGAGAAATAAATGTCAGCAGCATTTATAAAATAACATTGGGTGTCACATATCATTTTTTTTCCAGTAAAGTTGTGTGTAAATGTTTTTGTAAGCAAAACCGTACTAAAAATTCCTGCAATGTTTACAAAACACTGATTTTCTGTGTACTCACATGTGTATGTTGATAAATGCTAATCACCTGTAAAGTGAAAAGCACATTCACAGTACAGCTGATTTACATTTAGCAGTGGCCAGAAAAAAATCCAAAAAAACAAAGTTCACTGACACCTGAAAACAGCAACATGACAACTGAATGGTGAAAGAGTGCCTCCTAAGCACTGTGTGCGCTAAATCAACTAAACTAGCAATGCAGAACAGCCATTACAGCGGGTCTGCTAACACAGGCACAGGAAAACTCTTCCTCCTTTTTAGGGTGCTATATCTTCTGTCTAAATTGTCTTATACTTCTTAATTTATGGAGTTGTTCTGACATGATTTCATGTCATTAACACAAAATGACTGAGTTCCACAAAATTTTCATTAAATTCACCTGTGCAATTATACTTGTCAGCATAATCTGTATATAAATTTGCAGTAATTTGTGCCAATTATACACTTTGAAGCCTATCAGTCAAGGTTTAGAATAGTGAGTCTTCTTCTGCGTACATTTATATAAACCCAGGCGTTCTCATACGATAGGAATGGTTTCATGGTTTTTCATAAATACCAAATTTCTTGTTAAAAGCTCCTGCATATGATTTAAGATTACATGTACAATGTTTTCAGATGTTAGAGCAATGACTGACTTCCTATATAGCAGTAACGTAATAGCTCACATACTGTACTCTCCCAAATGTGAACTCTTAAGAAGGGTCTGCCTTAGAAGCCTCACAATGTTCTGGATTGCTCCTAAACTCCCGATTGAATTACACCTCCATCCCCTATTTTCATTGCTTTCACCAGACTATAGTTTGTTGTGATCATTGGACGTCTGCATAGCCCTCACCTTCCTTTATTTGGTTACAAAGTCTTGTTTGTGGTTTTGCAGCATTAAGCCATGCTTCCTTGCTTTTTCTTCCCTAGTGTGGCCTGTTTTAGTGCGTTGACCTTCTTAGTGTGTTTGTGTGATTATGACAATGAATTTTGCTGGTATTGCTTTGCGTATTGGATTTATGAGCCTGTCTGGCTGCAACACTGATGCTTTGTGGAAAAGACTAGAATAAGACTAATTAGCATTTGTACCCTATAGCCTCTGGTGCCCCATTGTTAGATGACCTCACTTATCTTTGCTGACTTCAATATTTTTATTCTAATATCCAATTTTAAGTGATGTTTTCATATGTAGCAGAGAACTAATGACTTTTTTGGTGCTTTGAATTGCTACAAGGCAAATACAGCTCTGTTAAACTGAAATGCACCATTTTAGATTTCATTATACATGGGAGCCTAAGCTTTTATCCATTTCTAACACTAGCACTAATCTTAACGGGGCAAGTATTTTTGGTGTAATTGTGTTCCAGATAGCATGTAAGCAGGTGAAATGGGGTACTGACACCTGCGAGTTCATCCTTCCCCCAAATCCACATTCATCCAGATTAGTACACTGCAACAACAGATGCTGCAGCGCACACTAAACCAGGCATGCTGAATTCCTATAATTAATCTCCCATTACTTTCCATCCTGTCAGTTATCACAGTAAAATATCATCCTAGAAGGATTAGGTGTAGGCTAGGATGTACTTAAGCTGCTAAGAGGAAATATAAGAATCTAGTAATAATGCTAACAGCATGATTGCTTTAAACTATTATGGCAGATTTCCTTATGGGAAGTGGATGTATATGTGTTATATGTTTTGTAAATACTGAATAAGGTCATGTAGTAAGGGTCATGTCATGTTGTCTGTTATACCACTGTGTATGCTCTGAGTATTAGTCCACAGTGACATTTTACACACTGTTTATACACTATGGTGGCTCATCCATAGGGGCATATATATATATATATATCTCATATAATATTAATCTTCAAAAAGTCCTCATTCACAACTCTATACATTTTAAATTGATTTGCTCACCTTCTGCACAATTGTTTAGCGCCACAGAGTTATTGAACCTAGTGGTTAGAAATGGTAACTACAACAGGCCCATTGGGACAGCAATCACTCTGCCCCATTCTCACTCAAATAAGTATTTTCTGTGGGTGAGGAGCAGCAGACTGGACAGTTGATGAAAGTTTAAGTGCAGATAGTGTGTCCATGACACAACCATTTCTACTGTAAGATATATTACAAAGATTGTCAGAGGGAAAGGGATTATGGAGTGGATGTGTGTACATTAAAAATATAACTTTTTTGGAGGCTACTTACAGGTCTTTTGTGTGGGTTTTGAGATATTGTGCTAAAACCCGTCAACCTGAAATTTTCCTAAAACCTGGCAACCCTGGTTAATGATATTAGGTATTCTGTGAACATCTCACACACTGTGATGGTGTGTTTACCTGCTGTATGGAGCACAGCTGGACAAAGGTATGTCTAAAACCGCTCAAAATGAGCTGCTAGACAGTATGCTGGATGACCCACCAAAATCTATGGTCATGAGTCACTGCTGGCCACATGCACAACTTTCTAGAATTTAGGCAAAAATATATAGAACGAAGGAAGGAATGAAGGAAGGAAGGAAAGAAGGAAGGAAGGAAAGAAGGAAGGAAGGACAAAGCTAGGAAGAAGAAAAATAGGTAATAATAACTGCAATATTTGCATTATTCTGATCAATACAGTGCAGCCAAACAATCCACACATTTCTGGACATTACTTCACTGAGGAAATCCAGTGAAAAGAAAGCCACAGTTTGATATTTTGCCACATGTTTATGTACCTGACAAAATGATGGCATTTTGTATTTTGGATAAGATTCATATCAGAATATCCAGACTTTGCAGACTATGGTGGTTACACTTCCTATGTATCCAATATTAACAGTGCATTATAAATGCATTTTGTACATGTTGTTGTTGCTTGCATAACACTCTAAGTTACATAATCCATTATACTATTGTAATATCAGTTCTTAAGAACACTGTAGACAGTAATGTTGTAATGCTTTGGTGTAGTATCTGAAGTTTTATTTCCAGAGCCTGTGCGACTCTGTTATAGTATAACACTGTTCTTATGAACAGACATTGTGTATAATGCATTGTGTACCCTGACATTATTAAGCCACATACTAAGGCTTTATGAGGTGTTTTGCATACAAGTGCCAAGCAATATAAGGTAAAATGAATGAACACACACACACACACACACACACACTTGCCACTCAGTCCTACATCACCCCCAAAAAAGCCAAAAGCCCTTGAATTAAGTCAATCATTTAGTCATAACAAATTAATTAAAAGAATAATTAAATCATTAACACATTAAATATAGCAATTAGAACTCATGTCTTACATGAGTGAATCTGAGTGGATTTGATGAGGGAGAGCAGAAAAAGCAATGGAGTGTACCAACCAATCAAAGAGTTTACTTTTTTCCAGAGACAACAGTAGAGGACTTATGGTGCAAGGACTCTCTTGCTCTCTCTGCAGATTGAATCCAAGGCCAATGTTTTCTGTGATGAATTATCTCTAATTATCTCAAGCATTACATGTGTTGAATATCAAATGATGATGAACCTTTCCCTCTCTGAAGGTCCGGTTATGGAACCTCTTTAATTGAACAATAAACGCTCTGCCTTCGTCTTGAGCACTGCACTGATTTCTGGATTAGGTGCAATTTCACTGTGGATTTGAGCAGAGTAAGTATGATTGGCTGCATGAACCGTGACCAATTGTGAAGCAAAAGCTATGACTCACAGCAATAAATTTCACCTTGTTGTGTCTCAGCAATATTTGATTCACTACAAGAAAATAACTGATTTGTATGGTAAACATGTTCCCACTTTGCTCAAAACTGGAACGCTGATTTTGTGCAGTTGCTAAGAGGACACATGATGCTGTCCACTCATACTGAAACAATCTATAATCGACACTGGGCCTGTGTTTCTCTGTGTGACTACTTCTTATGTAAGGTATTTTGTTGAGTATTTCCTACAGAATGTTTATGCAACCCCCTTTCATTACGCTGTAGTTTTAGTTAAGTTAAAAACAACATGATATCCTTTACTTAAGAAGAAAAAACTGTGCTTTAGGTCAAATTACAGTTAGACTGCCTGAGGGAGCCTGAATATCTGAACGCTTTTATGTGGTTAGCTCAGCAACAATAAAAACAGAAATATGGCTTACTTCATCCAATGAATTGTTTTAGCTTAACTTCAAAGAAGAGTTAGACTTAATGCCTGATGCCAGTAAAATTCTGTTTCATGCCATGTTGGGGTTGGGGTTGGTGTCTAGAAAATTCTAGTATATACACTGCATCTTGTGTTAATGTGCTTAGATCTAGTGCATGAGTTGTATGAATTGAAAAGCCAATTTATATGAAGCCATGTTCTGAGCATACAATAAAAGTGTCTTAAAGTTCTCAAAGTTTTTTTAAAGGTTATCAAAGTGCAGGTGGGGTGAACTTGAACCTAATGTTGATGGAAAGTTCAGGAAGACAAAGCACTATGGCTCTAGTAAATAGCATGTTAGTGAAATAAATCTGTACTGATGGGGTCAGTGGATATTATTTATACAATTAAAGGATTCCCTGGCTACAAAAGAAGTTTGAGAACTCTTGTTCTGAAGCGGTAAGTAAAAATCGTAAGTTGCTCAAAAGCACTTGATCTCCTTTATTCATTAGTCTAATCCCCCTGCAATGCTGTGAATAAGCAGGGCTGAACAGTTTATCAACTGCTGAAGAGGCACTTTTCACTAATGGCTCCCAGCAGGACCAGTTTCAGGTTGCTGGCCTTGAACTGGGATGCACGAATATATTTATATACAACATTCATGAAGGTCTTTAGACATTGTCCTATGAATTGTGATTTTAGTTCTGATTCATAATTCCTAAACAGTAGGGATTCTAATATATCTCAGCTGGGGAAAAGTGTTAGGAACACTTTTAGATGGACCACCTAAGCTTCTTTTTTTGAACAGTTACCACAGTGGATAGGGTCCCATATCTGCTAATGTGCTAAAGTTACTGTCTACACTGAGTTTTGCATGATCTCTTCATGTCTGTGTGAGATTCCTCAGTGTTCGCTGGTTTGCTCCCACAACCCAAAAACACGTGAACTGGCGATTCTTGTCCCATGTGCATGCTTGATGCCCTGCAATGAACTGGCGTATTGTCCGGGGTGTAGTCCCACCGTAGTGTTTAGGGATCCACTCCGGATCCACTGCATCCCAGGCCAGGATAACATGGTTACTGAAGATGAATGAATGAGTGGTTACCATGCTTTATAAAGAAAGGTTAGCGTTCCTTGTATTTAGCTGTCGGACAGCATTAAGTAAGCATTATTAAATATTTAGAATATTGCTTAAAGAAACAACATTAAAGCTGTAGAGAGCAATGCTTTTTTATCATTCAACAAAATCTCCAGACATAAGCTTGAAACATTTGTGTGCTTGATGTGTTATTTTATACAATGATTAGAACACTTCACCATGAGCACTGCATACTGTAGATGCTTTTGGGGCAGTATTCATCTAAATGGCTGAATGATTGTGGTATAATGGTCATTATTTACTGTTTAGAACATTCTCCCTGTGTCCGTGTGGGTTTCTTCTAGGTTCTCAGGTACCTTCCCTCTGCCCAAAACATGCTGGTAGGTAAATTGACGTCACTAAATTGCCCCTAGGTGTGAATGAGTGTGTGAATGTGTATACTGTACACGGTACCTTGTGATGGACTAGCCTGTCATCCATGGTGTATGCCCGTCTCATGCCCAGTGTTCCCAGGATAGTCTCCAGATCCTCCAGGATATAGTGGTTACTGAAGATAAATGAATGAATGAATGAATGCTATGTTTAGAATAGCAAACACTTTGTAATTTTCTCTGCTGTTTCTAATAGCTCTTGAACTGTTGGTCCAGATGATTTGTGCGAGTTAGTCATCCATTGACCAAGACACAGTGTAAGCCACTGAAAGAACACGCATCACATCAGATATACTGTATATGAGACTGATGTAAATGTAGGATCAATAATGCTGGTTCTGTCGTTCTGATTATGGTTAGCTAACCGCACTGGCGAACCACAATTTGTTACTGACTAATGTGGAAACAAATCCCTAGGTACATAGCTAGCAACTTAGACACATCACAATCTTCACATAGATTGTTAGCTAGCTTTATAATTCCAACAATGTGCTAAAACTAAAGCAGAGAGCTTGGATTTAATGCTGTAAACCATTATGTTTGTTTTCTTTTAGTGGTGCAAGACAGTCATAGCTTTTGGGTTTCTGCAAGCAACCTTTTTTTCCCTCACAGTAAACATGCTAAAACTAAAAGCATCCAATTACAGAATGTGTTGGTCTTTGTGTATCATTATGTTGCACAATAGCAAAAAAAGTGATGTGGCTATTTGATTCCTCATATCAAACAGCTTGCATTACAGCTTTTTCATTTAAGACAGATCATCCCCATGTGTTTTTGTCTACCTGATGTCAAATTAACTCACAAGCTTTACTCTTCTCTCAAAATAAAGGACAGCAAATCACAAACCGATCAGGTGTTCAGTAGGTGAGTCAGTCAGTTTTAGTGGCTTGTCACTTCTCCATTTAAGCAGAAAGCCAATGAGCTGGCTTATTTAAAAGGCTTTTAATAATTGAGGATGCCAAGATGCAGTCGCACATTGACTATAGAATGGGGCCTGAGAGAGAGTTAGGCACTGTGTGTGTGATCTGAATGACCAGCCGTATGGCTCACTGGTTTTGGCCGCATGTACATGAGTTGAATTGACCAGCCAATAATCTGTTTTTTCATATTGGGAGGATCAAAGAAGGGCATGACCTGCATGCTTCTCTCTATTTTTGGTCTATGCCTCTTTCATTAACCTTTTGACTGTATAGCTTTTGCTCAAGCTGTGTAGTCTTCCCATTTATTAGAAATTACATTGAATAACTTCACATTAATGGCTTTGTCTGTTTTTGCAATCTTGTAATTGTGTTTATCATAAAGCAACCCAACCCCCCCCCACATACACACAGGATCTGGAAAGTAGGGTTGTGTTTTTCAGCTGTCGCTCCACGTAACCTTTAGGTGCAATACACTGAAGTCTATCCACTCAGCAGGCCCTGAGTAAATCCCTGCTCCCAGAAATGGTCAACTCTCCATGTGCTAATCCCTACAGCATTGCGTCCTCACTCCCTATCGCTCACACCGGATTGGTGCCCTTTGAAGCTAAATTGCTGTCTTATGCAGTTGTGAAACCTGAGGTGGTAGAAACAGGTCCAAACACCAAGTACCACATAGTGACCACCTCAAAATAACCATGCTAAGCATCAAGCTTTCTGCAAGGCTTCAAAGATCACAAATGAGTACCAAAGGTGCAGAAGAACATGTTCTAGTGACAAATTATTACACAAGACTTATGTGAATATATCATTTTAAATGTGGCCTATTAAGATCACTAAACTTGTATTAAAATGATATATAAATGAAAAGAAAATGCATGAATATGGAACTTGGAGGTACCCCATGTCCTCCCAACATCCCATATAGCCTAAAATGATTAGCTCACATATTAGCTAGCTAGCTAGTGCTCTGCTAGTACAAAACAAGTTTAGACAAGGTTAAGCCAAGAAAGAATAAACAGCCAGAGTAAACAATGGCAGATAGAGAAAAGCCTGAACTAAGTAATAAATATTATAGAGACAGAAATATTTTTGAACGTTGAGTATAGTGCTATTAGTTGTACCCAAGTAGTGTTGCTTTTATAGGTCATTGATAATCATGTGCAAGATTAAAATCTTTAAAAAAAAAAAAAAGAATTGTTTTAACAGGAGAGTCATAGGGCCTGAGATTATGCTCATAATCAGAGCAAAGATTACATAACAATGGCAAAATTGTACCAATTCTCAAAGCAACCAATAAATTTGAGCTCTACACACATTTCAAAGCTTTTAGTATCTCACTTCACATATTTCTCAGAAACTGTAACACATGTGCAGGATGCAAGCACATACTCTAAGTGTGTTTAATAACGAAAGCCCAGTCATAAAATATTTAAAGTCCAACATCAGGACCAAATC
Source organism: Pangasius djambal (assembly GCA_022985145.1). Classification (NCBI taxonomy): domain Eukaryota; kingdom Metazoa; phylum Chordata; class Actinopteri; order Siluriformes; family Pangasiidae; genus Pangasius; species Pangasius djambal. The sequence goes on from CM040978.1 coordinate 16,287,069, forward strand.
ACCCAAAAAAAAAAAAAAACACCCCAACTAGAGCACCAGGGTCAGTATGTACAACTGAGACTACACAGGGAGGTCAAATATATGACTGAGAAAGGGCAGCACAGAGGATTTAAATAAACAAAAAAGTTAAGGAATAACAAGGAGCAGGTGTGACTAATTAACTACCAAGACAACAAATAACAAGAACAGGAAGTACAGACCATGTAAGGAAAGTGGAAAGCCAAAAGGGGCAAGTGGACAGGAAGGCATACAATGAGTGGAACACAACAGGGATAGAATCAAGAAAGATGTGACACTAATTGATTTAATTTATTTAACACACACAGAGGTTGCCAGTCATGCCCATGATTAAACTGCCTCATTTGTTTATGACAATGTTGCAAAAATGATGTCATTCTAGGCAGTATGGCTAACTTCTATGAAAAGTGCTTAACAGACCATGTAAAACAGTGATATAATAAGTTAAAGGTAACATAAAAATGATCTCATGTTTGTTTTGATTGTCAGATGGGCACAGGACAATCATGAGGCAGCTGTGAGGCAGCACCGCTATTGTATCTTTAAGTAAAAAAAGAATTATCAGGTCATATTGGTTCTATGAATAGTGGAAGACCGCCAGAGATGGTTAAACATAGTGGAAAAGGGTCATGCACTCACTTATGATATGAGAATCTTGAATTGATTCAGTCACACATGACAGGAAGAGCTGAGGGACCTCCAAAGAAGAAGCACGTATCTCTGGCTCTCCTAGCTCAGTTCTCCAGAACCTCCAAGCTCAGTTCTCCAGAACCTCCAGGCTTTACTGGAGGGTTCTGTTCCTGCCTCCAGTAAAGAAGTTGATGAGGGTAGGTAGACAGGTATGCCTGCTCCTCCGTTACCTCACCATGAACCATCAGTTATCTTCTCTCAAGAGGTTCTGGATACTGTCTCACTGGCTGCTTTGGATTCCTTGGTTGAGCCTGAACAAGGTCACTATTCCTTATTGGAAGACACGTCATCTCCATTGTCCCAGGCTCAGTGGTCCCATAGTGATGAGGGCTCGGACCTCTGTGGTGCTGAACCTTCAGTAATTTTTTTCATTGCAAGATACACTGAAGATGGCACTAGCCAGATTGAATCTGGACACACCTTCCCCAGTTTTGGGTCCTTCAAACCATCTACGCCATTCAGTCTCTTGGCCAGAGGATTTCTTGATGCCGGTTTGCCCAGACTTTACAGATGCAGTTGCTTCTGCCTTTCGTTCAGCTCCAGCAGCTAGACCAGACTGTGTTGCGTGTACTTTGGTGGTGATGGCTGATGCACAGGATATGGGTCTTGGTAACATGCCTCCAGTGGATATATGTATCTCTTCCTTGGTAGTGTCGCCTAATGAGGCCCTCAAACAGAATCTTCTATGTCCCAGTCCAGAATGCAGACGTACCGATGGCCTGTTGATCAGGGTTTATAATACAGTTTCAGGGGAACTCTTTAGCCCACTTGATGCTTGCACTTCAGTCATCTATGACTAAGGCCCCCCCCCAGATGGCACAGCATCAGAGCTGCTCGATGCTTCCCTGCAGGCTTTAGGGTCAATCGCCTTTTCTAGTGGGAAGGCCCTTGGGATACTGACGCAGGCTAGATGATAGGTATGGCTGGCGCAATCCAGATGTAATAGCCTTTGTCAACTGCCACTGGTGCCTGGTCAGGTTTTTGGGCCAGCTGCTCAGAGGATCAGGAATGAAGAGCACGCGCAGTAGAGTCTCGCTCCCAGCATCTTGAGCACAGGGGAGGTTATTCTGATCATCTGTCACACCAGTTGGCTGCCTATCAGACAGCTTCACTGCAGGGCATACAAGGGCAGTCTTACAGACCATCAGGTCAGCCGACGCGTCCAAGTTCCTCCCTGTCAAGAGGTGGAGGGGCTCGTTCTCGTTACCAGCCACCTGCACGTCCTTCTAATATATATCATTCCCCCCCAAGGATAAGGGAATCATCCCTCGCCACCGTTGACAGCCATGGGTCTGTGACAGACCATTTCTCAGTTCCTCAGTTACAACAGTGGAGGGCTATTACAAACAACAAGTGGATCCTCAATACACTGGAGAACGGCTATCGCCGTCAATTCCGGCACTGACCCCCATCAGGTATCCTTGTCAGAATCTTGCTCTTGCTGCAGAGGTCTGGGAGTTGCTGAAGAAGAGGGCAGTAGAACTTGTGGATGGCAGTTTCAGATCTATTCTCGACCTCAGATGTTTGAACAAGCACCTCAAACATCTTCCTTTCCACATGTTACAGGTGGTGGATGTCTTGTGTGCCATTGAACCCAGCATGTGGTTCACCACGGTGGATTTAAAGGATTCACATTTTCACATCCCTGTTGCTGTCCATCACAGACAGTTTCTATGGTTCACATTCCAGGGCAGAAAGTATTAGTACTGTGTCCTTCCCTTCGGGCTGTCTCTCGCCCCATGTGTGTTCACACGATGTATTCAGACAGACCTGGAACCATTGCAGTGGGAAGGCCTGTTGATTCTGCCATATCTAGATGACTGGCTGCTGTGCACCAGGACACCTCAGCAGGCGGTCAGCAACACACACCGCCTACTGGAGCATGTTGCGGCCTTAGCATTGAGGGTAAATCTGCAGAAAAGCTGTCTGGTTCCTCATCGATCAGTCTGTTTTCTATGCATGCACCTGGATTCCAGGTCAAGGAGGGCTACTCTCACAGTGCACAGGAGGTGGTCTGTGTGCAGGACATTAGCCCGGCTGTAAAGCTCAATGCAGGCTACCCTACATCATCTTTACACATCTGCCTGGGATACTCACTGCAGCCTCGACGGTCATTCATCTAGGGCTGTTACACCTTCAGCCATTTCAATGCTGGCCAATAGCCAGATGGTTGTCACCAATTCACAACCAATTTACTCTTGTTTGTGTCACAGCCATCTGTTCTGCCTCCATGGCACTCTGGCAGCAGAAGCAGTATCTCCGGAGAGGGATGAGGATGGGGCCACCTCCTGCACGCAGAGAGGTGATAACCAAAATGCTTCTCTGTCAGGGTGGGGAGGACTGTGGCAGCATCATGGCATTCAGGGGAGGTGGAGCCCACAGCTAAGGGGAAGCCATATCAACCAGTTGGAACTGTGGGCAGTATTTCTTACCCTGAGACATTTCAGGCAGGAACTGTCAGGGAGACATGTATTGGTGCGAACAGACAGTACCACAGTAGTGTTTATCGTTAATCACCAAAGTGGAACAAGGTCTCGGTCATGTCTCCAACTGACACGAGTATTGTTGTTATGGACAACAACACATTGTCCCCTGTGGTTTTCAATAGAGCAGGAGCAGGGGGCATTAGGTCAGGATGCCCTAGCCCATGAGTGGCCAGATCTCCTGCTATCCCATGCTTATCCTCCTCTTCCACTTACCTGGCCGGTCCTGAGACATGTGCAGGAGAGGCAGCACAGGCTAATATTAATAGCTCCCCACTGCCTAATGATGCCATGGTCACTCAGACTGACGAGAATGGCTGCAAGGACAGACCATGACGTAAACAGAAACTTATATGGACTCCGATATGTCATTGGTCAAAGTCACGTGTGACTGAATCAATACAAGTTTCTCATATCATACACAAGCACATGACCCTTTGCCACTATGTTTAACCATCTCTGGCGGTCTTCCACTATTCATAGAACCACGGTTACACCAGTAAACCAGTGCTAGGTTGTGCTGAAAAAAAAATTATAATAAAGATTATAAAAATTATATCAGACACTTGTATGGTAAACATTTTTAAGGGTTTTATATATAAGTAAAATCAAAAGATAGAAAAAAAAACAGCTAAAGACCCCAAATTGGTAAGGTTCAGAGACAAAGTTGTAAAAAAATAATAGAAGAATAAAAATATTCTGTTAATCATTAACATTAGCTTAGTTACCTTGTTGGTTTTGTGGATAAATTTTTGGGCATCACATCATTCTTTAGTCTCATTGTGATTGGTCCAAAGCTGTGGAGCTTGTTCTGTACATTACTAACTGAGCTCCTCTAATCTCCCTAAATCATTTATTCTTTCTACAGAAGTACTGAGAAAGCCTTTATTTGCACTAGAATCTACAATCCTGATCCAAACACCAATGTATATTGTAATCAGCCATCTGGGATACTATAGTAATCTGCCAGCAGCTGACTACTTACCATCTTCTTATTTTTGTTGTATCAAAGAACAGCATTAAAAAGATATGGATCAAGAATCATAAACAAAGCCCTGGATGAAACCTGCTGCCTTTGTAAAGGTTATCATATGATTTGCCGGATCAGGGTTTCTGGGTTTCTGCCGGATCAGGGTTTCTGAATTTAAATTGTCAAATGCAGAAATGTTAAACACCAACACAATGCAGTGGAGTCAATCACATGGCTATTTTTTGAATGCAGAGCACAAAGGCATGTGAGTGATCTCTCTCATTGATCCAAAGTGTCCACATATTTTTAGAGAATTGATTTTATGGTGCAGTGTATTCCGAGAAGAGCTAAAACAGGAATGTGTGTGTGTGTGTGTGTGTGTGTGTGTGTGTGTGTGTGTGTGAGAGAGAACGTTTGCTCAAGTGAAAGAAAGAAGCTCTGCTCAGATGTTCTGGATGTTCAAAAATTCATGACAAGGTAGGAGCCAATAAAACCTCTCTGTTGGAGTCATGTGGGATTTCAGAAAAAGATTTTTGTCTTTCTGATTCCCAGTCATTATCTAAAATTAGTATAATTTGAAACTGCATTGCCATTCACTAATATCAGAGAACTGCTGCCTGTATGCTGTAATATAGAACCACAGACACATACTGTGAGATTAACCATGGTAATAAAACCACGATAATAATTCATGGGATATGAAGGAATAAAACATGACAGAGTGTGTTGTTTTAAGAAAATAACCAATGATGGGGTAGTGAAACGAGGCCTGACGTAATGCCATGTTGAATATTTTCCTATAACAACACATGCTGTAGTGTTTCATTCCTCTTATACCACAGCAGACATGGTGATATGATCACATTACATTATAATGGATTTATTTACAGAGCACTACAGTCATGAACATGTGTTAATATAAATATGTTATATAAAGTGCAAGGCTTTGACATAATGGGCACACAATACTTTCTCTTTTTTTCTAACAGACTCCTGATAAACACGTAATGTAGGTGTAAACCACTGTAACTCAATAAAAAAAAAATCTAAAGCACTGTCATTCTGTGATTGATAGAATCGTATATTTAAACACTAGTTAAATTGAAGTATTTCAATACAAAAGCCATGTATACTGCTGAATACAGATGAGTTGGTTTATAATTAATCACACAAGGTTTCTTTTTTCCTTAGCACTTTTGTTTCAAAACAAAATTATGTCCGTGTTCTCCTCTATTTATTATTTCTACAGTGAAACACGGAATTACATTGTTTTTTGGTAAATTCTGGTGTAGAGTACACACTGCATGTAATGTGAGTGTGTGCCTTCTAGAGTACACACTCATATTCCATGCAATTATGAAGATTTCAGCCTGTGCGAGTGTCCGGACATGATGTCTTGAAGTATAAATCAGCCCAACACAAAACTTCACTTATGTTTTTAAACATACTGGTACACAACCATTACCACATAAGTTTAGCAACTTTTTGAACAATAAATGAGTCGAGGCTAAACGCAAATCTTCAGTATTCAGTTAGCCATGTTATTTAGACCTATAGCTGTTTAACACCCATACTTGTCTTTCTAACTGTACTATTTAGCCTTCATTAAAACATTATAAATCAACTTTGGTTTAAGCATTAGTCTTATAGGTCCACATTATAATGTACAGCTATACAGACAGCTGAATACTGTGTCACTGATGCTCGAGCTGGAGGGGAAGGAGGACAGAGAGTCAGCTAATGCTACAGCTGAGGTGGTGGGTGTGTGATGGCAGGTGTGTCAGTGTCTGGCAACTCACTGGAATAGTTTAGCTGCATGGAAACTGAATGGACAGTTTTCACTGCACCAGAAATAATGTATTATCAAATATCCTTTTTTATATATACTAGTCTGGGTAGTAACAGTATATGCTAGCTAGCAGTGAACTCAGATGGATGCAAACTCAAAACTCAAACCAGTCTCCGTATCCAAGCTAGTTCTTTAAAGCTTTCTACCCGTTTTGCTGTGATAGCTAGAATTTAAAATGAAACTCAAATCAATGTTTGTGTCGATAAAATATTTTAATCTGAATTCAAACTGGTTTTGTGTGTATTTACTCAATAAATTGTTTTCCTATCCCCTTCCAGCAGGTATGCCTGGCCCACCTTGTGATTGGTCTTGTAGTCGGCACTACTGTCAGAGCCATGCTGTTACAGAAAAAGAATCAACATCTTCTGACCAATCAGATTTTATAATTCAACAGCAACATGGTATAATGATTTTTGTTTTTAAAATTCCAAAATGAAGCTATTGGCATCTGGGCATCAACTGTATTTTAGGCCATTAGGCCTAAACAGGGGTAACAATGTATTTTAGTATTTTGATGTGTCATAGTATATCATTAATGTTGTTAATTGACAAGCAGAGCTTGAATCCAAATGGCTCCCCATGTTGTGCACAATGTGCAGCCTGAGCAACACATTTTACACAATACTGAGCACTGTATGTCTAAAAGGTCACCATATTGAGTTCATCTATGCAAACGACTGAGGATGATACTCAACTGATAGTTTTTAACTGTGGCAATCTGATCTGAAGTCATTTAGAAATGAATGCTGATCTGAAGTCAGATAAGCACTTTAGGGATTAATGTATCAGACAAAAATTTCCAATTTTGTCCGACTGAACAATCTCTGAACTGAATTAGTAAAGAAGCCACAAGTAGCGTACCACAAACGTACATATTAAAATGGTGCAGATTAATGTTTCACGAAATTGATTTTTGTAACCTTTCAATAAAACTATGATGAATTAGTATTAGGCAGCATTAAAATGCATAAATAAGGGATTATCATCATGAATTCATTCTGTGTTTATGGTAAAGCTGAAGCCCAATTAAAGTGTTTAGTCTCTGTGATAATCCTTGTCCAAATAATTGATGCCGATATAGTTGATAACACTTTGCTGATATGCATCTGCTCAGATATTAATGCCGCCGGCTGGCAATGTGCTGAAAATTAATTTTTCTGAAGTCTGCCTGTGAGCAATGGCTATGATGACATAATAATTTTGAAGAACAAATTGTTTGCTTTATTAGCAGTGATACAGCAAGATAAGCTTTAAATCCAAACGAAATACAATCTTCACAGATTTATAGCTCTCATTTGTCATAAGACCAATGAAATTTTCAGAAGAACTAGATTATATGAAGTAATACTATATAGAAAATATTTATGAGCTTAAACCATACTTGAAAAAATTTATTTTATTGACAAGTTGATCAGGAATAATTATATATCCAAATAAAACAAACCTAAATCACTATCACATATTAAAATATGAGGGTAATTTCTGGGGTATGGTCACAGAGAGTCACCTCTAAAACAACACAATATTACACAATATTTTTCCAACAATAATATGATTCCCTAAGTAAACTTCTTTCTCCAATACAGCTCCACAGTTAATATTGGGTCAACTTCCCCTGGGGAGAATAAAAGCAGTGACACTCTTCCTGTAATGTCAAGTTTAGAGACACATAGAGGATCTTGGACCACTAGTGAATGCAGGACATTTTAAGATCCTTTAAATGAAGGATATTTCACATCAAATTTTCATATGTTCCAGACTTTTATTAAAATGATCCCCATGATCATGCTTAATGGTATTTTTAATGCTTGTGTGATTTTTATATCCATTACTTGACATTCATACCTTGTCATCAACCTTCTGTATTTTTTGTATTAGAAACATTTTTTATTTTCATAATTCTGATTAGAAATGTGTACAACCTCTTATTTACAGAAAATGATCAAAGGCAACATACATAACTTCTTAGTTAAGTAAAGATTTTGAAGGATTTTATGCAATGTTTATTTTATAGCCAACAAGAATTTTTGTCCATTTTATTAAAGAATGCCATTCTGGAGTTCACTGTATTCAGTATATGTTGCTGTGACACACATTAAACTGAGCAACAGTGTGTATGGGAATAAATGTGGACACATATTCATAGGGAAATACAAAGATAACTGAGTAACCAGTTCTGGAAAACTGATCAATTTCACTTTTAAATTTTGTCCTTAAAGGAAACATCCACCCTGATTGACGTGCATATCAATATTTATAATCAATATGTAATCTATAATGGTGATTAATGGTGAAAAATGATTATTTTATGACTGCCTATTGATAGTGGTGCCAGTGGGAATTTATCTCTACCTAACGAGGCTGATGCAGCAGTGCTTTAGTCCTTTAGGCTGTCCAGCTCTCTTACTTCTTCATCTGTATACTCTGCTCAAACACAAAGGATTCCAGTGCTTGAACTTTCATGAAAATGTCTTCTATCAACACCATCGTGCTTGTCATCTCGTAGATTGCTAACTAGCCAAGTATCTGGTATATATCAGCACAACTGCATCGTAGAACTGCATTGCATTCTGGAACTTGTCCAGTCTAATGTTTGCTGTCTCCACTATTTCTAAATTGAATTCCTCATTAATATGACATTAGACATTGCTTGCGCAGTTACAATAGTTTTTAATAGGAGAAAAGATTTCAAACATGAGGGAGACAGTCAGGTTTCTTTGTTAGTTCCTAAAAACACAAAAGCTTCTTTTCTCACTCATCATTTATTTAGCCTCTGTGACATACAATTGCTAACTTCTCATGATTACAGCACCAACCAATAAACTAGCACCACAATCACTGAGCACATTACAAATATTTTAATCTAAATTTATTTCATGTGATTCAGGGTGCTGGTTTTCCTTAAGGAAAGTCATTAAGGATACATTCAGCCAGTGCCACTCGCCAAAAACACATTTCAGATCAGCTTAAAAGGGTAAATTTACCAGCATGGAAGAGCAACCAATCAATGACTACGCTTGGCTGACTACATTCAGAGATGTGTTCTTTCTGCTTTGTCCATCCATAGACACAAAGCTTCAAATGGATATGTGAGTAGAGAGACTAGCAGCTCATGGAGTATAAAAGATCTGAACTGTTAAAATGATTCGTATGGCTACAACCCAGAAGGAGTGTTTGCTGTCAGAGATATCAAATCACATCTAGAGACATTGAAACTTCCTGTGTTTAGTCACGAAGAAATGTTTCTTTTGGAGAAAAAAAATGAGTTTTACTATGCTTAAAAGTACTGGTTATGGAAAGGTGCTTAGAGATCAAAATAGTAATTCAGCTGTGACCTGAAGCAGTTCTCCAGCAGAACCCATCACCCACACCTGATCCGTACACAGATTATAGATAGCCTGTGTGTTTAGAACAGATCTCTCACTGGCTGCAATGATTAAGACATGAGCTCATCAGAGATAGAGCAGGTGATAACACACTCTTAACACACTGAGAGTCTCATTAGGATGCCAGTCATACTCCATCCTCTGCACTAAAGGAACATTCCCTATTTATCAGACAAATGATCTCAGTAAGGAATCAGAAAGAACAACTTAGCATCAGACATAAAGGCAAATGTTAATGTCACATAATGATATTCCTATGCCTTAAATCCCCTCTGGAATCAGTGTGTTCAGGCAATCGCTGGTTATAAAATGGCAGGTTGTAATGTTTTAGCACCTTAGGGACTCATTAGGAAGCATAAAAGCCACATAACACCGTCATTCCTGCTCCTCATGAGCTGATACAGGTTTTTCTCCCTTCTCCGGTCTATAAGTCTGATGATAGCAAATTGCTGTTAACATGAAAGCAACACAAAAATATGACATGTATTCATAATAATGAGGTGTTTTTGTTTGTATACTACATTAGATGAAAGTAAATGAGATTTTTTTTAAATAAAAAAAGTCATAGCCACCCAGAAAAAGAGCGATGACACAGGAAATGCTCTGAACTCTGAGAATGTAATTTTACTGACTGTGCTATGGCCACATAGAATCCTCACATTCCTGACATTTTTAGCCCCTGAATAAAGAAGTATCTCTGCATTCCTTTGAGTTGGAGAATTATTCATTTCCCACCAGGTGCAAAGTTCACTGCCTGGATTTGAGTGCAGGGCTGCGGCAGAGACTCCGTGCTCCTTTACTGAATCTGCTTGCAGAGTCTATTACAGTATCTGAGTCCCAAAACAAATCTGCCAACATGATCATACCTCTCCTCATCCTCCCTGTAAGAGCAGAGCACTGGGGTTAAATCACGTCTGCACGTATACCTTCCTCTAATGTAAATGGAAACCCGCAGCTGCACATCTACTGAACTCTGCGTATGAGAGAACGACTGAGATATAGATGAAAAGGGAAGAGTGTGATTGATTGACTAACATCAACATATCAGGAATGGTTAACTCACAAGACAGAAACAGCACAGAAAATAGCTTGTAAGTCATTTTGTTTCAGATGAATTTCAAGTGCAGGATGTTCTACCAAACCCTCTTGCAAAGCCACTGAGAGACGAGACGATGAGCTGAAAAAGATGCCCCCAAGGTGAAGCTATGACAGGTGAGACATCCATCACGAAGCATTCGCTTATTTTACACGTGCCATCAGCCTGACAGCTACCTGCCAGCACCATAAAGCTCTGCTAATACACTGAAGAAAATGCAACAGACATGCACTTATTTAGGGCACTCAGTTTTTAGACACCAAATTTGACCCAAGATGTTTAAGTAAATTAGCTTTATTGAGCAGTACAGAGCCATCTTTGTATGCTGATGCACTTCAGGAGCGGCAGCACCACCGTTAGCAGCACCACAGTACTCACCCATGCACGTGGCCACCGCTTTCTAGCTTTCCATGTAGGTCATGGAAATTCAGTGATGCTGACAATACTTGCAAAAAGTTCTTACGCAGCTCTCTCCAGCTAAAATGACGCCCTTGATTAACACAGCAACTGAAAAAAAGACCTTTGTCTTGCTTTTAGAAATATACCTATCAACAGCCATGTTTACACCAAACACAAATGTGTAGAAAACACACGTGCAGGATATCCACTAATGCTGCTTGGTGATATTTTTAGAAAGAGGCAATGCAGTTTTATGTAGAAAACTAGAATAGTTTATGTGGTACTTCAATGTGCTGTGAAGCTATTTACTTTCCACATCACAGAAGCACAAGTGGCTGAGTGGCTTTGCTGCGAGCTACAATAGCACTCAGTCTAGCAGCAGCAGTGTGTGAATCCCAGTGATGCTGCCCCGGCTTCCCCTCTATATGAGGAGTGTACATTGCGGTGGGATGTCCAGAGACTTGGCTTCATGCACAGTTAATGTCTCTGCTGTCCGGATGATTAACGCGGGCCGTTTCACGCTCCCGTACGGCCCCCCAAAATTCCCTCCCCTTTCCTCCTGCCTGAAACACTCTTGGGTTGCAATAAAAATAGCTCAGTGCTAACCTATGTGCTTGCTTTTGTTCTGCTCTGATGTGGGCACAGAGACACATTATTTCTTCTCTTATGTTAGATCATGATTGATTTTTACCGAGCAAAGAAAGGAACCAAGTGATTTAGGAGATTGATGTTTTTGCAGTATGCAATTTCAGAGAATTTAACAGAAAAGTGACTTGCGTGTCACCAATTGGAGCTGTTTCATTAATTATTTGGCATAAAAATTCCCATGCAATTCCCTGACTTTTTCTTTTTAGCAAACGGCGCCAATCTAAATGATTAATTAAATGACAATAAGTACAAAAAGCAAAAATAAACAGCTGCAGTGACTACATCTTGGTGTTATTTTCCCTTCTGCAAGTCTTCGATCTTGATTTTGCATAGCAACAGCAAAGTTCCTAAGCCCCAGCGCCGACAAGACGTTTTAATAAAGCTCGGTGAGGGAGCGTGCGTGTGATAAAACTGGTGTGAGGGCTATTAATTTCAATGATAAAGTGTGGAAACTGCAAGGCCTAGCAGTGTGCCTGTGACAGTGGGGGAGTGTTGTGCTTGAACAGGAGACAGCTCTGTCCTTCACACTGTCTGATCTGCTTGGGAACGGCATTCACGTCCGCTAATTTGAACGGCACCAGTGAAACACTTGGCTTGCTTTCAGGTGGATAGATTTGGGCTGCCACGATGACCTTCTCTGCAAGAACACGTAAAACTTCACTCAATATGTCACAAATTATTGTAATAGAGGAAGACAAGATCCTAAGATCATTTCAATATCGTTCTCTCATAAGAAAGTATGTGACAGCGTTAGTCAATGCAAGTGGTACACTGGCTTTATTTGTTTATGTTTGATTTTTCCATTACTTTGTGTTTAAGCCAGTAGCTTCAGTGCATATTAGTTATGCTATCGGATAAAAAATAAAAAATAAAATATGTGTTGAGGTGATAAACAAACCCTGCTGATATCTACTAAATTAGTTTCAATTCTGATTTGCATTCCTTGAATTTAAATCTAAAGTAAATGAGACTCTATAAGACATTATAACAAAAGTGTTAAATTGGGTTAATTGAATTTTAGAAGTAGAAATTTTTAGTAGAAGATTACCACACACATGAAACAACATTTTAATTGTGTTATTAGCATGTTGATTAGAGCATAAAGTATTTTTTTATCAAGTAACTAAGGCTGTCTGTATATTGTAACAGAAATTTGAGGACATTGGTTTCATTCTACAGTTGTATTATTGCAGGAATGATCTTAGCTATGAACTTAGCTAATGGAGCTGTAGAAAGCCATTTATGTTACCTCAAACTGAAAACAATAGAAAAAATCCAGCCTCTGTGCCAGATCGATGGACTTTGAGGTATGAGACAAAGTTCACTTCTAACTAGAAAATTTTATGGATTTGTAGTGAACTTTATAGTTTTAATCATTTTGAAAAAGGCTTTTCACAATGGCAAGGCAGCCAGAGACCTTCATGGGTAACCATTTGTAAGAACATAAAATAGCAAAGGATTAAAATCCCAGAGTTCAGCCAACTGTAACCTAAAGTGAAGCATGTTGCCAGGAAAGTCATTCATTGAAAAAAAAGAAAGAAACATCAATACCTGTGGTCAAGTTAAAAGTGTTTTTTTCTGTTTTTCAGTTTTCCCACACTGAAAGGAAGATCATGTCAAAAAATTCATCTTCAGAACTGTTTGGCAAGCATTTTCTTTCTTTTTATTTTACAATCTGTAAATAATCATGGAATTTTCAGTGTTGACATTTATTTTATGTGGTTGAGGACAGCATGACGGCACATTAGGGTGGAAATTTTCTACGTAAATTTATAAATGAAGTCATTTGCCTTGTCAGTGCTTGTTATTACAACCCTTGCGAATGTCCGTTATGACTTACTGATGACAGTTGATGATTACCAAATTACTGATGATATGGATATGCTTTTGCTTCAGTACATTTGCATATTTTATTTCATGTGAGTGCAACAAGCTTCCACTAATTATGCCATTAAAATGCTACATTGCTTCACTGATTAACCACTGAGCCCTGATGTCAGTTCAAGTTAATATTTAACCCCAGCCTCCTCCGCCCTTCTGTCAATCCTTCACTGCCCCTGCACATCATCCTTCTCTTTCTTTCCATCAGTTCCCTCTGTCCTGCTCAGGAAAGGCACTGACAAAAGAGCATCACATCCACTTCTTTCTGTCTTAACCATCTCTGTCAGCTGGATGTCCCCATGGTCACCTGACTTTCTGCTGACGTCCCCCGGGGTGCAGGGAAACTTGCCCAGCACAGCACTCTGAAAGGCCTGTGCCGGCCTGAGGACACAAAGTGCATCTCTTTCCTCTCAAAGCTCTCCAAATCCTCCAACACCACCACCTCCCATCCACACTGTCTCACTCCTACCCCTGCTCACAGCTGACCGCACTTTTTTTATCCTCTCCAAAAGCTTTTTTCTCTATCTAATTAATAAACTTATCTTTGGTGCACTTGAGGTAATTAGCGATGTGTTTTGCCGGAGGACCAGATGGTGAATTAGAATGGAAGTGAGTTGCTCAATCAGCTGCTATTTGTCTGGTGTCATTAATTATCAAGCGAAGTATACGTTCTGCTCCCAAAAGCTGATACTTTGGGAAAAGAATAATATTGTGCCTTCTGTTGCTCATTACTCCTTAAAGCCTAAAATGGCAGCGCAGTGTTGGGATGAAGGAAGTGGTATTGTTGTTGTTCAAGCACTAACAGCTGCCAGGAGCTGGGCTAGAAATGATATATGCTCTTGAATTGCTTCTGTATAATTGTTTCTGTTCACACCTTGGAAATTGAGAGGATATTTCACAATTTAAACAAAGTGTTATTTTAAATGGACATTTGAAAATTGAAAGATGGAGTTAAATTGTGCAATTATATTAATTGGCAGTCTCTAACATGTAATGCAACTGATGCCTCAATACGCACACAGTAAAATACAGAAATATTTAAATTCAATACATGAAAGTGGCAGAAGGTGGTATATTATTCAGATAAGTTGACAACAGTTGCTTTGTTGATCTAATGTGTACACAGTTGTATATACTCCAGCCCAAACCAAGCTGCTGGAGATGGTTGAAACATCAATTTGGCAATATTTATGACCACATAGAAATTCAGCAAAACCCTAATTGTAAAGCTGTAATTGATATTGTGTGGAACTTGTCAATGGAGAACGATAACCTGGAGTTTCGTATTAGGGCAGTCAAATTAATATCCAGTACAGATGAGAACAATGAAGAGATCCTTGTCTTAAATTTGGGTGTATTTGCCAGGAACATATGAAGAATATGCAATTGACAAATACAGTATGTACATGTGCATCGACTCAGCTACAGAGCAAAGCCAGTATAGCCAATACATTTGACAATCAACTTTCCCTCTTTGATTTCTCATGACTAACAAAAAAGCTCTCACTTGGAAGATAAATCTGCCATCTGGTATATTTTAAAACTCTTTTGTATACATTTATGAATGTTAGGAAACTCTACAGGCTCTGCAGGAACAATTTACTATTCATTGTTATTATAAAAGCCACGTCTAGGTGTTTCTTTCTCAGATTTGACAGTAAAGGTTAATTGAGAAGATATGTGTAGGCCTGCTATTTACTGAACAAAAAATTTCAATATATCAGCTTCCAAGATGCCAAGTGAACTTTTGAGCACCCACTCACTTTCAGTAACTGCTTTATCCGGGTCAGGGTCATGGTGGATCCAGAGCCTATCCCGGGAACACTGGGTGTGATGCAGTAATACACCCTGGATGGGATTCTAGTCCGTTGTAGAGCACACCCATACAAGAAACCCACATGGACATAGGGAGAACATGCACAGGACCTCCACATAGACAGTAACCTGAGTTCAGGATCAAATCTGGGACCCTGGAGCTGTGAGGCAATGCTGCCTGCTTCACCACTTCTCCAACTTTAGAACAGCTATGAATATTGATCATTTTATCCTGAATAAACACCTGCTAAGATCTCATGTTTATTAGCAAATGAAGAGCAATTTGTCAGTATAGAACTGATAAAATTCCTTTGTTATCCATTTTGAAAAGCAACACATTAACACAATGTGAGAACATGTACACTTTTAGGAAAGGTGCAATCCCATAAGGGTTCTTCAGTTCCCTCTGGCGGAACACTACGACACGGTTTCCCTTTGAGAAAATGTAGTAGAACCCTGACAGAAACTTAGATCCATTAATTATCCAAAGAACTTTTGAGGAACCTTTTTTAAGCCTGTTCATCTGATAACATGCACATGGAACTGGAACAGACCTTATCCAGAGATGTTATAGCAGCATGGAGCAACTTGAAATAGCACACTGGTAACCTGGAATCATGTAGTGCACCTCATGAGTATTGCTTTAACAATGAGCAGCATTTAATGGCGCCTTCATGTTTTCATGTTGTAATAGGTGTTATTCTTTCATATCTACAACTGTTTGTGTGATGGTGTTTGTTGAACTACATCCATCCTCAGTCTATCCCTGCTCTGGTGTTTTGTGTATTTCTGTAAAAAATGAACCCTTTTTTTGGTGTTAAAATGACCAAAAGCTGTTAAGACTGACATGCAGCCTAAGCAGCTATCAAATGTTGGCTAACTCAGAGACAAGAGGTGGACCCTCAGATGCTGTAGGCCCCTTTATCTTCCAGTGCAATTGCAGGGATGTGGGGTTCTTCCATTATGTGCAAAAGGCCATGCTGAAGGAGACCTCCTGCCTGTGCATGGCTACCCAGCCAAAATGAAAGAAACAGCTCTTTTCTCTGGGGCATTAATGGAAAAAAATACAGTTGGATTCCTTTGCTTTAAAATTTAATGCCTACTCCTGCCATATTTTTAAAGAGGAAAAATGGTTATTCACTGTCACTGTGAGATTTGCTTACAGGTTGAATAATAGCACAGTAGACCGATTACATTTCAACCCGACATGCTGCCTAAGTAGTGCAGTTTCTTTAAAAAAAAGAAAAAGAAAAAAAAAAGGTGGTTGCTTTTTGTTTTAATTCATATGTAGGGACCTGACAGAACAATTTATGTATGTTAGGAAACAGATGCTGCAGGATTATGATCATTCACATCCCATGTTCTTGCAGAGTTGGCAAAAACATAAACATCAGCCAAAAACATCCAACACTGCAAGTGAGTCATCCACAAGAGTGCAAAGTTAACGTGGAAAATTTAACAATGTTGAAGGTCAGTATGAAATTAACTTACATATTGCTACTTCTGCTTCATTCAATGAATGTCTCTAAGGAACAAAACACTCTTGTAAATCTATTGAAAAAATGCTAGGCATTTTTTTTTTAGAAAAGAATCCAGCTAGATTACTCAAACATGGCTCATGACTGTGAGTTTTTGTTTTTCCATCAAACAAGCAGACAAAAGGAAGAAGGGGGAAAAACGAGTGGAACAAGTTAGGGGTATCCAGTGCATTTCTTTGAAACACATTTCCCTTTATTGGCATGGTGAGACTGATGAGAATTGCACATAAAAAATAAAGTTCACAAGAAAATTGTACAATAGGTAAAACCACAAAGGCATTGGTAAGGACTCAGCAGAAGGCAACATGGATAGGGGACAAAAAAGAAAGGTAACAACCAACACCCTTCTCCTCTACCCCTGCCCTACCCCACCCCACCCCACCCCAAGAATATAATCAATATAACCACACACATACACTTGCATTCGTATACACACACAAACACATCTTGTCTTTCCAAAATCAACATGATCATCAATAAACAGATTTTTACAGCAGTGGGAAATCCCTCAGTAGTTCACATTGGTAAAAAGCCACACAGTCAAAAAAACCCACTGGGGATTGTAATATATTGCTACTTTAGTTATTTACAAAGCTTTTTTTTTTTTCAAATATCACAATGATTAAAGCCACATATCAAATGAGACATGACACCATTACCCAAGCTCTGTACAGAATGAACATACTAGACAGGACAAGGAAGGTTTCTCTCTCTCTCTTGCTCCCTCTCTCTCTCTCTCTCTCTCTTTTTTACATTTTTATTTCATCCCTTGTGATATTGCCTCTTTTTGTACACTCATCTACGCAGTCATATTTCACAAAAGGTGTAATGTGATCTGTTGATATTAATACAAAGATGTTGGGCTCTTTTCTAAAGAAACTAGATATTAATTGAACTAGAAACCGCAAGGTAACCTTAAGTGTCACTAGGAAGGTAGTGCGATATGCAGACAGGCCCACGGTTTTAATCACTTCTCTGATGTTATTCTGGGTTCTTAAAAAGACTGGTATAAAAAGCCTTTTCTCATTGAGTGTAATGTTCAAAGAGAAGCTGTAATCTCCAACACACATTCAGCCAGAAGCAGACATGTGGTACTGTATTTGTAAGGGTTACCCGTCTGTCAGTAGTAATGTAATATTTTTCTCTCTGTAGGTTTTTTTTTTTAATTTATTCACATCTTTTTTGTTTCCCCTGTACAGTGTGTACGATTCTCAGGTGTAGTGTGATAATGGAATGAGTTTCCCATTTTGGGACAGAGTCTGGGTACCAGGTCAGGTCAAACTATACAACAACTTCAGCTAAAAGACAACTGTGAAAAATAATTTATTGCTTTTTTTTTTAATCTTTTTATACACATTTTGTATTTTATTATTACTATTCATCTCTTTATAATTATTACTGTGAATAACGTGAAGATTAATGTTATAGATTGTTTTTTTTACATCAAGTAAATTTTTTTTTAAAAATTCTGGAAAGAAAACTGTAAACTTTATTTTGGCATTCAAATAACCAAGTGTATGAGGAGCAATGAGACAGATTCATTGTGGTGTGATGAAATACCTGCAAAATTAGTTTTATTGCTTTATGTGCTTTAGAAAAAAAAAATGATAAAAAAAAATTAAAAATGGCTGCAAACTGTGGAAAAGAAAAGCATGTATCTTTTGGTGATCATAACTAAAAGGTTTCTAAAAGGCTGAGAAACAGATATTTCTGTAGAACTTGTGCATCTTTCGTATATATAAATGTTAAATAAGTCAAATAACAATATAAATAGCAAAAATTTATAAGGCGCATCATAGTAGATGTCAACCATAAATATTTTGATCAAAATACTGAAATAAATACATTTCTTACTCATGAACATGAGTACATGAATTTATCTTTGAAGATGAGCAATCATATATTAGTAATAGTGAATTATTAAAAAAGCAATAATAAAAATTATTAGTGTGCACAAAGTAATCAATTAAAAAGTTAGTGTTTCCTTCAGAGAAAAAGTCTTATGGTTGTACACAGTTATGGACATAAAAATATTAAAATGTATCATACATAGGTTGTGTAAGGAAAACACTGAGGAAGCTTAAAGATGAAACTATACATGATTAATGACATTTTCTAAAACAAAAGTCTTTAAAAATCTGTTCACATGCTCCCCCTGAAGAGCACCCAATCTCCCGAGACAATTTTTTTTTTTTTTTTTTTTTACAATCATATCACACCACATAACCGCCATGTTGGTTATGCGTCACTGTAATGACTACAGATTGACATTCTCGATTAGGAAAAACTCCATCTTATAAAGGCTGCGTTTTACAGTGCATAGCTGTAACAAATAAAGAACTTTGCCTTGATATGTACACAAAATAAAAATATTCCATTTAATATCTGTAAATATCTGTTTATATCATTTCCCCCAAAATGTAGACAATATTACCTTGAAGAAGATACTAATCCCATACTCACTTAACAACATTATAACACCACATCCAAATTCCAGGTTAAATTAAAAAAAGGCAGAAAAAGTAAAAATCAATCAAATAAAAACCGACTGAACAGGCTGCACATTTTCACCCCTCCAATCTCAGGAGCAGTGCATGAAGAAAACAATCCCATGGAGATCACTGTCTCATACAGCAGCACAGCACAGGCACATATCCGTGCACTCCTCTAAAGGTTTATTGGCTAATCCCCAAAGGTAAAGTCTTTGCAGCAGCTATGTTCATGTAAACTTTGCTTTTAGATATACATATATGTTCTTTCTATATATACACGTGTGTGTGTGTGTGTGTGTGTGTGTGTGTGTGTATATATATATATATATATATATATATATATATATATATATATATATATATATATATATATATTTATATATATATATCCCTCTATATTGAGTGTAAAACTTGTAGTAGTCTCATATTCAGAGGAGCGAAACAGCAGTGAGGTATCACAAATCCCTCGCTTTGCAGCCAGCAGGTGTGGTGGAGCTCGTTACCTTCGCAGGCTACACTGGGCCTCGCGCAACAAGCTGTCGAAATCCATCGAGTCATATTTGCTTTTAGTTGTAGTTGGATCAAAGTCTTCAGAATGAGAGTCTGAAAGAAGCAGGAGATATTGACAGGATCAGGCATCGAAGCTGAACAAGGAAACCAGCCTCACAACCTTGTGTTGAATTTTACAAACAAGTTATTACTTCTTGTTCAGGCTGCCAATTTTTTTTTGTTTTGGATTGAAATGCCACATATTCAAAACTCACATGCTTAACCACCTTTTAAAAGTAGTTAAACTTACAAAAAATATCAAATAAAGCTACAAATTAAAACACAAAAACAAAAACATAATATCAAAGCCAACGGGGGAAAAATATGAAAAGCATATATTATGATTTGTAGCTGTGACAATAAATATGGCAGCCAGCTCCACAAATACACTCTCTAAGTGGACAGCAGCGTAGTTGGGGTGTGTGAGAAATGGGAATGACCATGGCAAGCAGGGAACGCCAGTTGTGATCTAATACTATGGCTAAACGGAGGATTGTGTCACGTCATGCACCTTGAAGGGTGACAAATGCCTGTGTGTGCTACTTAGAATTAATGGACAGTTTCTTTAAAAATGTTGAAAAGAGGTATTGCTTAGGTGTTACATTATTCATGTTACCCCACCCCTTTCCTGAATGTCTGAAGGTATGATTGCTATTGTTAAGTAAAATCCTCTGCGACAAAATGGAGGTCTCACATCCATGTGCACCAGGATAAATACAGTCACCTAAACACAAGGTAACAAATGCCACCCAACTCACTTCTGGAGGATGCATTACAACCACCATCTAAATACCTTTGGCCTTACTCTCAGCCTCTGAAATACGCTTTAATGTTCCCATTATTTGAAGGTAAGTGCACTTGTTCTCTTCCACTGACCTGTGTGGCCATCAGTGACACCGAGACAAATGCCTCCCAAGTGCGTCCTCCAGCATCGTGCGTCTCTGAACTCACATTTTGCAGAAAATAAATGTGAAGTGGAAAATCGACTAACTATTAAAGCCACCACCAGAGCCGCCCCTCCCCCATGATTCTTTCCACTTTAACAGGAGCAAATGATCTTCCATTTGTCTTTAATGACCAGCATTCTGCATTGTCCTTAGGATCCCTCGCTTTATCACATTCCTCTTTCCATCCCACAAAAAAAAGCAAACTTAGTCTTTCATCATGGAGAGAAATATTACTTCACACTCCACCTTTCTAGGCATTATGATCAGATGAGAGCTTAAAATTATCTTTGATGAACTCACATTATGTGCTGTTCTGGACCAATGGACGAGATGTCCAAGATGTCAAATGTCCAAGATGACTGAGTGTCACAGACAGGAGGCATTGTATAACACATTCTCTTAAATCTAGTGCCTTACCATTTAACATTGTATTGGATTCTATTGGATTGTATTGTGTTACACACAAAAGAAACAGGAAGGGATGTGGGGCAGAAGGTAGACAAGAAATGCTTCTACTATTTAAAAAATAGAATAAAAAAAACAAAATGCAATAGTAAATGGAGAAAGAAAATGAACAAAATATAAAGAGATGAGGATAAAACTAATTAAATCAGACTCCCTAAGTCACACTCTCTCTCTCTCTCTCTCTCTCTCTCCCACCCTATATGTAACTTAGTATCCTCCTGATCTTGCCTTGGTTGAACATCCCAGCAGCTGGCAGAAGATAGACATCCACTGAGGGAAGTGAGTTGATTGGACTTGACCTTACTTTCCTCAACTTTCCCTCCATTTTTGCACCCTTCTTTCCTCAACCACACAGGGAGCCAAAACATGAAATATACATGCTCGATGTACAGCATCAAAGTAACACAGGCAGCTCAAAAGCCACTAACCCGCTACAATGCTGATTTTCTACTATGCTGAGTACTTTATTGTACCCCATCACGACTATACTATTGGTAACTGCGTACCTTTTATAGTCTTCAAGACACTACTACAGTGAAAAGACATGTAGAGCCACGGTTCAGTCCCTGGTTCAAAATGAGAGTGCCTGCTGAACTCAATATATCCATTTCAGTGGATATGGCAAAAACATCCTCTGATGTTAAGACATCGCTCAACTTATTTGTTTCCCAGCTTTTCTTCTGTGCAGTGAAAGGCAGCCCTTTGTCAATTGTGAGTTCAGGTACTAATGGATGGCTGAAGCCAAACAGGCATACTTACCCAAGTCTGTGTAATTGGATTTGCAGAACTGCTTTTGTCCACCAAAGCAGAGCTCAAACTGAGGCTCGTTCTGCCTGCGCAAGGTGTGGCCATTCTCAAGGGCAGCGAAGGCATCACAAGTGTAGCGGTAGGTGATAAAGCCAAAATTGTCCCTGGATCGGGAACAGAAAATGAAGCATGAAGTACACCAAAGACATCAGCCAAGAGCACTACGACACACTATATAAATGCAAAAATGTGATCAATACAATCAAGACATTGCTATTTTTTTTCCTGGTTTTTGATGTCCAAGGAGTATTGTCCTATTTCTATTCAAGCCAGTCTATTTTTGTCTAATATAGCTCATTTTTAAATTCAGCAGTGGGATTCACGCTTGTCCTCTAATTCATCTGCCAATGGGAACAAATATATAATTAAAATATTTTTTAGACTAAAATAGACTTAATTGACCCCTTGTGTCACCTGACAAACAGTGTGCAATAGAAGTGGGCGATATGACAAAAATATCACATATCATGATACTTGAAGACATTTATATGATATACGATATGTATCCTGATATATAGGTTGGCTTGCAAACTGCCAGCAAAACAGAAGAGTTACATTTTTACCATTTTAATTTTAATCATTACAATTGTAAAGATGTAGTGTGGCATTTTAACAACAAATCAACAGCTTTTAGGGTTTGTAACTGTTATCAAAAACAGTTATAAAAAAGATATCACAAAACCTGATATCTCAGAAAAGTGTATCTTGACATAATATAATATGATATTGATATTATATCATCATTTTGCCTGGCCCTAGTGTGTACACACACACACACACACACACACTTGGTAAGTTTCCTCTTACCCATTATGTCTCAAGTTGATGGCACACTCCTCGATCTCGCCGAAAACTTCAAAGCGCCTCTTGAGTTCGGAGCGTGTGCTGTCAGCCCGGAGATGGCCAACGTACAAAACCCGCCTCTCCTCCTGGTCATTAAAGGCAAGCCAGAGACAGGGATTAAAGAAGTATAGCGACTCAGTCTTTTCTCTCTTTCTGCCCTTAACTTTTACTCCATGACTGCAATTAACATTGAACACTGTGGGAAACAAGAACAGTACAAGGAGAGACACGGGATGACTCTACATTGCCTTTTCCTCACTCTTTCATCTTATGTGTGTATGCAGCACTGCTAAATCCCCTTTCTTATCTGATGCGTTAGTTAGATGGAGCGTCCAACAGCGCACCCATGTAGAATGTTCCAGTTCATGGCAACTAAGGATTGACCCTAGACGCATCATTAGAAGATTACAGCTTTTCAGTCCAAATGTACAGTGCTGCTGTGAATCCTTTAAGGAATAATGATGACTGGTTCATTTCATTCAGACGCTGCTTTAGAACTTAGAATCAGGGTACAAATTATTTAACTGGCTTCATGTTAAATCTGCTCTCCATGCCAAAAACACAGGTGAATCTTCTGTGTTTTGATACAGGCCATAGTTCTGTTTTTGTCACTGCATACTGTAACTAGGTTACAGTGAAATGGTGCAAAATTAGCTGCAGAACAAATCAGAATCATGCTTTTCTACTGTTTTATGGACTTTAAACAATATTAATGCCACAATGCAGAAAATGATAACTAAGAAAATATACGTGTAAATAATTCTGTTATAAGAACATTAAGGCCTTGGGCCATTTTTCTATTACTGAAATTATATTTATCCACTGGACATAAGTACACCCGTGTTATGTTCACAGAACTGCTGTAACTTGCACATGTAAATGAATTGCCTGACCATAAAGTAATAGTAGACCTTGGCACTTCACTTTACTGTCCTTTGATTTGACAAAGACATTACAAAATAACCAGATTTGTTTCCATTTCCATTTCCAGCCCCTCCTATACACCAGCACATTAGTGTAGCAGACAAAAGTGTTTGCTGAATTGGTGGTTTAGTTGCTGACAGCTGATAAATGCAGCAAGGTTTTAAAGATGACACCTCGGGGCTGATGATTCGTATAAATCTCTCACATCCCCTGGCCCCCCCCAAATCTTTCTTGACAGCTCGGTTCACGCTACCCATAATTGTCTTTCTGCCACTGTCTTTCTGATACCAAGCCGCACGTGCATCACTTCATGTGTGAATTTGTCAGTAAAGGGCAGAACTAAGCTGGAAACCTGTCTCATTTCACAAACTGGTCAGGCAGAAAAATCGAAAGAATTGTGTTTAAGGGAATTATATTTAAAACAGATAACTTCCCTGAATCCAAATTTGTTGACTCGTATTTCCATAGCGTTGATTTCTTTTTTTTAACACAATTATTTTCCTCCCACTGCCTAGTCGATAACATTTAGCCTGTGGTGTGATTAATAGCATCTGACACCATTCAGAGACTTCACAAAGATGTTAAAAATACACAACTGGGGGATAAAGAGGAAATGTGTGTAGCCTGTATGATTCAGAATTCTAGCTTTGCATGAACTCCCTTACTGGGAGACAGCGGGGAGAAGGATGTGAGCTCAGAGCAGAATGTAGTCAAAGCAGGGAGAGAGAAACAGCTAGAATTTCTTCAAGTATGCACGAAAGTGAGAATAAAAAAGAAGGACAAAAATGAAAAACACCAATGTTATTGCTAATACTACTACTACTACTACTAATAATAATAAAATACAATAAAATATAATAATAAACTGTGTTGTGCTCACTTACTATTGCTCTCTTTCGTTGTTTTTCCCTCTGTTCAGCCCTCTCTACCTCGCGTTTCTCATAGTCCCGCTGGTACTCCTCCCGCTGCAGCTGTTCATGCTGGTATTCTTCATAGCTGTCATACCTATACGAAAAAAAAGAAAAGAAAAAACACAGATTTTGTCACAAATACAATCATGCGCTTATATATTATAGCATTAGATCCCCTGAGTGGTATCAGGAAATGGCTAGATCACAAAGGACTGAGTTCCATTTTTTTTCATGAGAGAAGAAGACAAACAAATGCATTAATAAGATGTCTTCTCACATCACAAAAGGTTACAGCTCTCATAGGAGGGACTCTTGAGGGAACATGTCAGGAATTGAGCAGCTGCTTCTGTCAGCACAACTTCACATGCCATTACTTTCTGCTTAGTTTGAGCTTTGTGTCAAAAAGTGGAACTTTTTGATCTGCAAATGGCTGACTCCCCTTGCAAAAAAAAGGAATCAAAATCTTCACAACAAGGTAGCAATACGAAAAAAGTTAGACATTTACCTGGGCCTCTGACCGAGACCAGAGTGAGAGTCAGAGTGAGGACTTCTATTAGTCCTGGATTTGAAAGTGCTCTTATCAACAGTATGATGAGACCTGCAATCAGAGGAGCACGAAACATTAAATTTTTTTAAATGTAAAAGCTAGCTTAGGTCTCAAAGGTAATTCATAGAAAAATGCTTTTAAAATATACTGGCATGTACTGAAAATTGCTTGAAAGTCATAGATTATAACAGTCAAATCAAGGAGTTTTGCAGGAGTGGGCCTGAAATGCAGATGATCCATTTACGGACACCTTTCATCAAACATAAACTGCCATACCACTAATGCTTGAGAAAATATGACTGCTCACTAGGTAGTCAGAAGTGTCATTGTACCATCTTGGGAATGCCTCGAGGAAGTGCCATTTTGGAGAGTTTTCTTTTTCTTGACTTATTCTTTTAACAAGTCAAAACAAGAGTAATCATAAAATTACCACTCTTATATTTGCATAGAATAAGACTCTCATGCAAGATTTTTCTTCAAACAAAAACACACCCATTTTTCATTGTAATGCATTGCAATGTATTGGTATGTTCAAGACTAGATGAGAAAGTCCCTATTTCGAAGGTACAAATGATTTTTAAAGATATACAAGTGGATGAATTCAATAAGCTACCAATAATACCAATTTTTGAGCCATGAAATAAATCAGCACAAAGTATAAATGATTTTGTTCATTTTGTAATGAATAATGGTGCCTTCCTGATGTACAAGATCATGTCTGCAGTAAAGCCATGCCACTGAATAACTGATCACATTGAGAGGCTCAAGCTCTCCCCATGACATCCTAGAGAAGAGGTTCTCCCTAAGTGGTTTTTACTGAACTATGTACAATTGCAATCAGAGCACCGTAGAGATCATGATAATCCTAGCTGGTACTTACCAAGAGGGGGAGCAGTTATCTGGGGACTGGGAACGGGAGTAAGGAGACCTGGAGAGGGATCTGTATCTGTGGCGGGAGGAAGACCTGGAGCGGGACCTACAGCGGGACCCAGACTGCGAGTTGTAGAAGTGCCGTGGAGAGAGCAGACTTGAGGGTGGTGAGACTGAGCTCTGGGAAGGCAAGCTGCTTGATGGGGAACAGGGCGGTGAGCCTTCAAAGAGCATCTCCAATGGAGTCCCTTCCCAAGAGCAAAGAAGACGCTCACGGCCCACTTCTAGGTCCTCAAAGTCAGGCAGGCCTGTGTCCATGTAGGCCTCAAAAGGGTAATAGTTCTCATCCCCAGAGTCACTTTCATCTAGTGGCTGGAACCCACTCTGCTCAGTCTCACTAAAAAAGGCTTGCTGGGGGTTACCAAAGTGCTTATTGAGCTCTTCCCGTATCTCCTGGTCTCGCAGCAGTTTCCTGCCAGCAGAGATGCACTCTTTAGAAGTTTTGGCACCCAGTGCAGGACTGTGGTCCTGCCCCTGAGCTTCCTTGTCTGGACAAGCCTCCTGAACCATGGGGCAAAGACCCTGCAGCTGCCTTGCCAGAGAGGAAGATAAGGGACTGGTGGAAGACAAAGAGGATGTGAGATTAGAGAAGGCTGGCATGGTTGAGTCTTTAGGTTGTACATGCCGGCCCTCTACAGGCCCAGTGATCATGGCAGCTGATGTGCCATTGTCTCGTTTTGTGCTTGAGGCCTGGCAATAATCATGATCGCCAAACACACGGGGCGTGGGCCGCTTGCCCCGGCACTCTTCTAAGTTTCCCAGAGGCAAGGCAGAGGATGCCTTGCTCAGCTGGGCATACAGCTCAGACTTCTCATGGCCCTTCCTGCTGGAGCTACTGAATGGAAGAGAGCTAGGGCTTCCATTGCTCAGCTTGGCCTTCTTGCTCGTCAGGGCTGAAGAAGCTGAAGACAGCTTGGTTTTGAGTGATACTTTGAAAAGGTTCTCTTGACTGGCTTTATGAGGAGGTGTGGTAGGTGGTGTCAGACCTGTGCAGAAGAAAAGAGATAGAGTATATAAATTTATAACATAGGCATATGGTGCAATACAGTTCTACCCAACCCATTTTGCTGAAATATTGACCAATTAATGAAACCAAAGACCCAACAAAAAGGCACAAATCACTACTGATTTTGGATCACTCTTTCTAAAATTTTTTTACATATTTTACATATTGCAATAACAAGAGCAATAGAATGTGTATATAAAAGGTTTCTTTTTAATTGAAACTGATGTTCACTGCAAGTTTACCGAGAATCATCTTAGAATATCTTCATTCTAAAGGAACTTGGATGTTCATGGCCCACTCTGGTATCTATATGAACTATGTGCCTTTGAATTTGGAATCAAGCTCGGTGGCTGCTGGGGAATGTATTATCATTCTCCTTGGCTCTGCTACCTCATCCCCCCATGGCAGTCCAAACAGATTTATGTGGCACCAGATGGCAGTTATATGAGAAATCCTGAGATGTGCCATTTTACGACATTGTTAATGCACTCGCACAAACAACTGAACCCTCTCTATACTCGCTCTTATCTCTATGTCTTTCCTGTCTGGAAATGATCTAGATATGTGTTTGATATTTGTTCAGTCTTCTGTATTTGACGCTACTTGTGGCTCTTATTTTCACGGGATGACTTTGTGGATTTGTAATTATCTAGTTATGATCGTAATGTTGTCGAGGCAAATTTGAGACTTAACTATAACTTGAGAATAGCCACTTTTTCCATTCCAAAAGAACTTTTCATGCGTGAGTGAAACATCATCACAGCAAAAGAATGTACAAAGAATAGTAAGATAAGATTTCTTATTGATTTGGAATAACTTAGAAATAATCATATCCCACTTAGTCAGTGATGGATGTAACATTAAGAATAATACAACTGTGGGTTTTGTTTTTTTTAATCTGTTTCTACCCAGGTACGACATGCACATGTATCTCTGAATGAATTATTACCTATAGCTTACATAGCTGGTCCTCATGGTAATCTAAAAAGCCATGCAAGGAGTAACACACTGACTGTTCTGGGTGCCATAGATACTATAATTAACGTACCCGCAGCCCACAGTAAATCTATTAGAAAGGAGGGGATTAGGGAGCAGTATTAAAACACCTACACCTTTCATACCCTGCAGGTGTTTGGCTAAAACTCTAGCAGAAACTGTCACTGTCTGCTAGAAAACTTCAGGAAGTCAACGTTCTGATTTTTGCTGGTTAGATGAACATTTAGTTTGACTAAAATATCTCTGCAAGACATGGGTATAACTTATTAAATATTATTCAGCTGATGTAGCAATTATTCTCCACATTTCTCTGTATTATCTCAGCATGGAGAGCTCAAGGTAGGCCTTGGGAATGTGCAACAGGACAGAACTAATCTTTAAGTGGAAAGAAGTGGATTGAAGTTCTTGCCTTGATGACTGCTTTAATCTAATATCTAATCACAAATCTGGGTTGTGTAAGATGGAGATGGGTAAGAGAGTGTATGCAGCATATCTCTATTTAGTACTAAATAGAGCTGGAGTTTGCCTCAGGCTAGGAGAAACACCCGTGTGCTATGAACAGAGACAAAACATAACAGCTCCTGATGACTTCTAAACCTAACTTCAGGAGACCAAAGCTTAACCTATAATTTTATTATGTTTAAGTTTATTATGTTAAAACCAAACGAGTCGGATTTCTAAAAATGGTCAAATAAAAAGAAGCCGAGACAACTATGGATTACCAAAACCTTCTGAAAATCCATCATCATCTCAGTCTGTGTCAACTACCAAACACAAAAATGTTACCTTGAATCTCATTGGGTAGGTCAAATCTGTGCACAGAGCGACCATTACTCAGTGGTACATGGTAAATGAATATCAAATGGCCCATTCATTCTGACACACTGGGAGAAGAAAAGGGCAGCCATTTTGTTTTTATTGACCAGCAATGATTAATCTCTGCATGGGGGCTACTGGAATAATTACCTGCATGATTTACACTGAAATGGAAAAAGAGAGAGAAAAGGAGGAGAATTGCTGAAGACTTATGTTTTAGCCTCAACTTACATTCACTTCATTTGGCTTTAATTACTTTTTGCTTATAGCATTCACCAACACTCTTTATTACTAAATATATAATGGATAGAAATGATGCCAGTAGGAATACTAAAATCCCTATTCATTGACCCCACTTGGCAAATGACACCAGTCCCATAAATACTGGAAACAACACTGAAAATTGTGGCAGTGTCTCTAATGTAATTACCAGACTGCAACAATATACGTAATGTCAGCAAATCAAATTGCATGATAAAACAAGTTTTTCTTCAATTTGGCTGATAATGATGAAGAGGGACTGTCTATAGATTGCTATAGGATAGTATAGGATATTATGAGGAAAATTTCCTTTGCCTACCTGGGGTTCCAGAGATCTCCACACTCAATGTGCGTTCAATGGTCTTGTTCTCAAATGGAGATCCCTTGTGGTCACTGCAACAAATAAAAAGGAATGGATATAATGCCAGTGAAAGATGCACTTTTAAATGATTGTGTGATCTTACAAATGAAAATGAAATCCAAAAAATTGCCTCATTGACGTTTTAGATCGCTTTTTTTGTTTGGTGTTTTAGTTCAGATTTTGTCTGCTCTATAAGAATGGTGGAAAAACTCTCACTTACTTTGGAGACTCTGGGGTCAAAGGAAGTGGCAAGGTGGTTGGTTTGGCTGTAGAACACAAAGGAGCATGGGTAATTAATTAACTAGGTCACACTGCGCCTAAAAGATATCAGGTCCACATCTACAAATAAATTTTAGATTTTGATCATTAACAGTGATGATGTGGCTCTCCCAACCCAATACAAAGCGGCTAGAATTTTTATCCAGCCAACATTTTAAAAGGAATCTAATGTTTTCTCAGTTGACCCCGTTTGTTTGTTTTGTTAATTTTTTGGTTTGACTGTTCAGTTTTTTGAGGCAAGATGAAATGATGGCATGTGTCCAGACATCCAACCCACGTGAAAATTCCCCCACAACACAGAAAGACAGAAAGCAAAAAATAAATAAATTAATTAAATGAGTTGAAAAGGAAAATAAACAGCACACATATATTACAAATGGCAATGGTGGAAACCCAACTGAGGAGTAAAATATTTGGCATGCATTTTAAACCAAAGCAGGAGAAGAAAGAAGAGTCGAGGAAGCATGTGCAGTTGCCTGAGGCTGCGACTGTCTTTGACTGCAGCTAGGGGAATGTCTCTCAATTAGATAACTATGTCAAGGCAGCCATGTTTGCCCAAGACTGCACAGAAATTGAGCATACTTTTCTTGTTCAATGCTAAATCATGGTCAACTCCAATTGCGTTTGTGAGAAAAAGCGTTCTGGCTCACTTATTTTGTCTTTGTATTTTGTAACCCATTTACAACAGTGCCCTTTGGAATGAATTATGCAACTGGCTGCATATTTTGTATTTCAGGGTAAAACTAGTTTGTTAGAATCAGGGTTAGTCTGTAGTCAAACTGGGAAGCAGTTAGAGGAGGAGAGGCAGAAGAGAGACAGAGGGCAGGGATGCAGCAATGATTACCTAACGGTGGTGGAACCTGGTCATCGGGGTGCCTGCAGTCTGCCTGTCTGTGTGGGTTCTGCTCTTGTATGGTGGAGGGGGTGTGGTCTGGAACTAAAGAGTCTTGGAAGAGTGGACTTGGCAAGCCCCCTGGGAATGACAGGGGGCTGCCTAAGACATCATCATGAACATCCACCCCATTTTGCCCCAATTTAATTTTAGACCCTTCTATATCCTGCTCAAATTTCATTAACAAACTTTCTAAGTCCAAGTCAACCAGGGTTGAAAGCTCAACATCTGATGAGTTAACTTGACTAGGTTCCTGGAAATCCAGAAATGGGTTTATGGTCTGATGTTCCTGACTATCTTTTGCTACATGCCCATCCCACCCTTTGTCTCTAGGAGGTGTTTTGGGTGGATCTTGCTTGTCTGTCTGGGACACACTGGGCATTTGCAGGTGTGCCCGATAACGGGCTGGCCTGGGTCTGGAGGTCAGCAGCTGGCTGAGCATGGGATGCTCTTGCTCTTGCCTCCTCTTCCTAATAGTTATTGTGATGTGCCTGTCAGCACGGCTGGCCCCAGCCCAGCCGCCCGCCTCAAGACAACGGCCACAGCTGCCTGCGCGACCCATCTCTCTAGGCGGGAGAGAGTAAGAGTGCATGTACCTAATGAAGCGGGCGGCAGCCAGGCTGCCTGTGTCAGCACCCTGCGGTGGCCTCCCCTCTTCACTGGAGCAGGCGTGGCTACAGCCACTTCCACAGGATGGCACAACAGGGGTGGACTGCTCCCCATGTGTACACCGCCGCCACTGCCCTGCCCCCTCACCAGCCACACTATACGCCCCAGCTGCTTGGCTCTCACCTCTCTGGGCCTGCACTGCCAGCTGCTGTTGCTGCTGCTGCTGCTGCTGCTGCTGCTGTGTTGACAGGGAGGCAGAGGAGGGCTTCTTCTTTGAGGCGGTAGAGGAGGAACAGGAGGACAAGGAGGAGAAGGAGGAAGTGGATGAAGAAGATGGAGAGGAAGACGACGAACAGGAGGAAGTACCAGGCCCACCCCTGTCTTTGTCACAGCCTGACCAGGTGCTCTTGGTTTCACTGGCTCTTGTTTGGAAGGCATCATCGCTGGCAGTGAGGTACTTGAGCAGTTCAGTGCATGGGCGTCTCACCAGCCTGTTTGGCTGGGGGCAGATCCCTCTTTGTTTGCTGTTCCAGGGGTTGTCTGTCTAAAGAATATAAGTTAGAGAGAGACACACACAGATAGCATGAGGGGAAAAGAGAGGGAGAAGAAAGAGAGAGAAAAAAACAGGAAGTCAGTGTGGTTGTGATGGTGTGAGCATATATTGCCCATCATCTTAATTACGAGGTCTCAGAATAGCTCCTGTGAGATCTGCATGCTGCTGGTAGGAGGAAAACAGCTCAGTGTCCTCTGAGAGTCTGCCATGTGCAGGGCTCCAGAAACAGAGGAGTCATTAAAGAAAATTAATTCCCTCCAAGCGAGCCATGTGAATGTATGTGGGAGGGCAGTGTGTAATGTATGCAGATGACTGAGATAAAACAAGTATAGGTCACTAATCAAATTTTACAGACAATATACCTGATATATTGAAAAACTAAGTTTTTTAGTTTTAATATGAAGCACATATCTTTAGATGATAAGTCAAAATTTAAGGACAAATTTAATAGAATAATATCACTGGGATATTCCAATATATTCAAATTATTTTTTGTGAAAACCATTTGCTAAGAAACTCCCATTCAGAGTTTCTTTAAAATGTATTTCCCAAACCAGTCCATTTACAAAGTTTGAGTGTGAAGGAATAGATTAAAGGAAATATGGACCTATTAGGAAGAGGAGGCAAGAGAAATATGGAAATGGGAACACTTGTAGGATTATAGAACAGGACTTTGATGACGAATGTGGCATGTAGATACCTTGGTAACAGCAGGTGTTGGTCGTATCCTGTGGTTGCTGGCTGCATGGTTCTGTGCCTTACCGCCTGGGTATTGATTATAGCTGAGCTGAGAGTTAGGTGGAGCCAAAAGGAGTTTCTTTAGCTGCAAAAAAGCAAAGAAACTATTAAAAATAGGCAATAGCATACATAAACTAGATTGAAAAATTGTCCAAATAATTACAGATATAGTAGCTGCATACAGGTTTGACATGGTGGACAATGGTAGTTAGCACCCATGAGGCATACAATAACATATGACCAATTAAAAATAACATTTTTAAGAATGTTACAAGCAAGAAGATTACCAGTAACTTCCCCACTGCCTCTGGAACTCTTCAATGATTTTATTTATTTATTTATTTTTTTTAAAAATAATTAAAAAAAAAATAATATCTAGTATGGTCTGTTGGCCCATAACACCAAGCTTTCTGAAATAATATACAATGAGATTAACAACAGGAACACAGATCCACTTTAATTTGCTCTTTCATTTGTGTTGCATGGCTTAGTTCTGAACACAGCCATGGCGTTCGGCCTGCCAGAGGGTCTGCCTGCAGAGCTTGTACCCGTTTTTGGTCACAGGCCTTCAGCATCTCCTTATCTGGTGTATGTGAGGGCCAGGCAGGGGAGAGCGAGAGAAAAACACAGAGCATGCCAAACGAAAGGAAGAAAGAACGAGAAGGATGGACATGGTTTATGGTAGGAGGGGATTATGAAGCAGGCAGAAGCAGAGGGAAAGAGGAAGCCTTACCAAGGAGGGCTCCTCTGGCTCTGGGGTGCGTGGCGAGCCATCAGGGGTGGAGGGACAGCTCTGATCACTGGCATTGGTCACGTCCCCATCTGCCAGGGCTTCAAACGAAGGCAATCCGTCCTCGTCCACGGGGATACTGTCCAGGGTTTCTGTGAGCACTGCCAGCAAGTTGGCCTCATTTTCTTCATCTATCTTCTTAGAAAGTGGCAAAGGAAAGGGGCAAGAAAAAGAACAGGGGAGAAAATAGAACAGTTTAGTTTCGAAAAAGTCGATTTCTGCATCGCTTTGTGCTTGCATGACCGCAGAGGGGAGGGGCACTACTCTGCTGTTGTTAGTAGAATATGGAGGGCTTTTTTTTGCTGCAGTGTTATATGGAAAAGTGTGCACCGAAATTTCTTTCAACTACAAATTGCCTTATCCACATGAGTCAGTGCTGTCAGTCATACATTAAGCATGCAGCTTACTGGACCAAAATAATATCTCCCAAAAGAAACCTATTAACTGGGCTGACACACAGCAACTACCCAGGGAAAGAGAAGGAGAGGGAGGGGTAACAATGGAAGAAAACTTGAAGTTGCTTTAGTCCTTAACTCTGTCTCCACAGAAGGGAGCTGACTCGAGCTGAACAATCCATAGAATTTGAGATAATCCACTAATGCTAAATGAATGTGATATTTTTAAGCAATGCTAGCAAAGTGACAAAATAGACGACCCACTGCCAAAAACTCCAAATTGAAAATGCCCAATTACCTCAAATATAGCATCTGTGGTGCTGAGGCAATTTCTTTGGGTAGTGGTCATGGTAACATGGGAGGGGCAGTAACTGAGGGATAGCACCAGGGGAGGAGGAGGAGTTGTGACAGGCATTGAAAGTTCCACTGCCAAAACCCATGGGACTTAACAACCACGGAAGATAAACACCCCAACTGCCACAGGTCATGGTGCATGCATCCCAGCAAGAACAAATCTTTTTATGTACACCACAGGATTAACATCGCTTGCCGATAGTGGGCATCCCATGTGCAACCAACACATTTGATTCTCTTTTTATTCGTAGCTGAATAGATTACAATGCCAGCATGACACTATCCTCATGGGAACAGCTTCTGAGAAATCAAAACAGAGGCCATTTTACTTATCTTTCCCTATTTAGATGACCCCAGGAGTTGATAGCAGTAGAATTTGATGAACCACTGACAGGCATGTCTCCAATACAAAGTGCAGCTTCACTAAGAAGATAGCACCATTCTGGCCTTATCCTTATTCAATATAGAAAATGATGACAAATTCCAGAGATAACCAAACACACAATGGAGCCTCTGAGGTCTGGAGATAAAACTGCTTTGGGGTGAATTGTTGCCTGTGAATTATCAGGGTGTTTGTTGGCTTTCGATCACTTCTACCACTTTGGCTTTTTCAATACCATCTATCAGCATTTCAATATAAAATCCATAATTTCAATTGAAAATAGTTCACAGCATGTTAATTAGAAAACCCTCATGACTGTTTCAAATATTGCTTGGTTTCTACTTTAGGTTTGGTTCAAAGTTTCCAAACTGTTATCTATTCAAGCTATAAAAGAGATGAGGTTCTCGTGTTAAGACAAGGAACTTGATCTTGGAGATCTAGGCCATACTTTGACCTGTTCTCCCTTCAGATATCACAAATCTAGGCACATCGAGGCCTAGGAATAACACTAAAAGTGTCTGGTTTCACAGACAGAAAAGAGCGATCATAATTTAATGCTGACAGCGGTGCACTGAAAGGACTGGATTTTTCAGGACTGCTGAAAAATATCCGCCATAATTAGTATGACAATGCAGTTAGCTCAAAGTTGTATCCATTGCTGGTAATACTGTGTCTTAGTCATAGCAGGGGACACAATGTAATCAACAATCAAAAGCACAAAAGTTGAATCATGCCAAAAAGTAGCAAAAACTGAATTGTCATTCTATTACTCATTGCACATCACTACCTCTGGTCTCAACAGCTTTCATTCAGAGAGTTGTAAATGACAGGCAAAATGAAACAGAGGTCTCATGTCAGGGGCAGATGCTTGAATAAAGAGTTGCTCACAGTAACCATATATACTTCAATCGATCCCCCAATGAGGATGTTGTGGGGTCAGATAGGAGGAAAATTGAAAAAACACTGCTTTCCTATTTTTAATAACCTTCACTAAATTAAAAAAGATCTTAGCAATTCTGGGCTAACTGTAGGATCACAATATATTAACCTGCTTCAATTCTAAAGGGTGCGACTCATGGCAGTTTTACTCCAAATGCTTCAATTAGCCATAAAAGATGCTGGCAAGCAGCAGGCACTTTCGCTCTATCTCCACTTCCTCCCTGCGCCTTTGCCTCAGAGGCGAATCAGCGCTTATGAGACGTTCATTATCAGGTGAGCCCTTTTGTTATCAGACAGGTTGTCTTTGAAATCGTCCTTGCTTTAACTCTTTTATTGAGTTCCACCCAAGCCATTGTGTGTGCCAAGATACAATTCAAGCCACTGATAATAGGCAATGTTTTTCGCTCTTCTAAATAAGCTCCTGCACCCTGAGACAAACGTAGGAAATTTAAGCAAGCTGTCATAGTAAGTTGTGCTCTCATTTGTATTACGCATGTCTACAGCCACACACATGGTGGACTCAAAAGGTAATAAAATTTAGTTGAATTACTCAAGAGTTTTACAACTAAACCTTCGCTGTGGCTTTATAAAAGACTATGAATGATTATAGGTTTTCACAAGAGATATGTCTTATCTATAACTTAGACTTTATTGCTCTCTCTCTCACACACACACACACACACAAATATCAAAAGCACAGATTTAACTAAGGTTAACTAAGTTGACACACCAGCTAATCACAAGCAGAAATATTCATGTGTGAAGGGGATTGAGTCGCAGTGTTTCAGACCCCCTGAGAAAGTACATTACATCTGATAAACAAATAATTTCATTCTGTGTTATTAGCCTGCCCCCTGATTTCACAGCAAATAAATCAAAGTCACTGAAAGCAATATGTGAATTGCTCACAGAGCAATGCTTGGTCATAGCACCGTCACTTGAGCAGTGTTTGCGTGGGAGACTAGGACAGATTAGGAGAAAAAAATCTGATATAAAAGCATCTCAGGCTAGATAAATTCAAAAACAAAAGTGTGATTCCTAGTCACTGTACAAAACCGAGACTAACTGCAAGTGGAACACAATCTAGATCTAGAAAAAAGAGCGAATCCTGGTCATTTTATATAATCTGTCACATTCTAATGCGTCTAGCAGATAATGTCACAGCACATACAACAAAATGGCATAGCAGTCATCTGTCAACTGCAAAAATAGGATTCGGCCAGTGGAATCACTAGCACTATTTCAGACCTCATTTCCCCTGCAAATGATCCTGCAAGCCGGCCACTGATGCATGCAAACTCCAGAGGCAATGATCACGACAGGCTATCTCATGGATTAACTTTTCATACCACTCACAGTATTAAAAGCCCAACCCCTCCACTCCTTTTGCTGGACATGAACTCTAATGCAATTCTCTTTTAGCCTGAAAAGACACATTGACCGAAATCAGCACAGCACAGATTTCTCGTTCTAATAAGCTTAAAAGCAAAGAAGGGCCCAGCAGTGAGCTGTGGAGTAATTCTCACCAGTCAAACATATTGACGAGCAGCCCGATTGCTTATTGGACCACTCCATTAGTGTCAATAGCGCTTTTAAGAAGCACATTTAAAAGATGCAAACAGCCAGAGGTGTCGATTTACCTGCTCCTCTCACTCACTGTCAATATGAGTGGCACATCTAAATGATATGATACTATAAACACCAATAGAGAGTGAAAAACATTATAATTTCACACATGCAGCCTGTGTGTGTCTGGGTTAGTGTGTGTGTGTGTGTGTGTGTGTGTGTGTGTGTGTGTGTGTGTGTGTAAGACAGACAGCTCTCAAGCCTCGAGGGCAGCCACAGTCTTCCGCCCACCTTCTCTGACGACAACTAGTGATCTCATGTGACAAGAAGAGTCGAGAGATTTAGTCACACGCACACACTAGCCTCATGTCTTCAGTTACAAACACCGGAAAAAAAGGAGAGAGGGACAGGATAGAAATAGAGAGAGTGAAAAAAGAAAAAATATACTAACAAAATTAAAAGGTACGCACACAGGGCAAAAAGGAAAGACAAATAAAACCTATGCAGCATCTTATTCCTCTGCGTACCTTTAATGTTCAAATAAAGTGTAATGTTTGAAATTTCAGACATATTGCGACTCTGATTTATTTATGTTTTGTCTGCCACAGCATCCCTGACATGTAGCAAAAGAAAGCCTTTCGTTGGAATAAGACACTTTAATTGATGCAGTGAAAGAAAAGAAACACCAGCAGTTGTGGTAGATGCAGTAAGGGCCATGCTACATCTTGAGGGGGGAATCTGCAATTGAAAGTTACCAATGGAGAAACAAAAGGTTTGTGTTGCTGTCTGTCTATACAAATTTTGTCTTAAACATTTATTTTATGTCTTTTGAAAAGCACAAATTCTGCATTTGCAAATACGAAGTTTTCTGAAAAAAAAAATTACATATTTTAAAGAAATATTTGTAGCCTATATGTCACGTCAAAAAGCCAACTGCTTTATGAAAAGACATACAGTACCTAAGAGAATTGATGCAGTTTTAACGCAAAGGGTGCTTACATCAAATATGGATTTGATTTAGTTTATACTGTTTACTGCTCTTTATGTAAGAGCATTTCATTTCATTATATTTGAAGAAATCTTTGTTCTACAGTATTTCTATATATGCCTTTTGCACAATATATACAGGTATAAAGTATCTAGGCTAGGTGTGTGGGTTTGAAATGTAAAATGTTAAATGTTAACTGCATATTATTTGTTTGTCAGCAATACCCGAACAAATAAAAAAAAATTAGCAAATTCTGACAAATATCCCTTAATATGGTTTCGCTATAAATATCAATTTGGTTTCACACACTGGATGATTTTGCTCATTTCTCAACTTAAGCTGAAATTTTGCTGGAATTCCATCTGAACTATTCAAACACTGCTCTAGTGTCGCATACCTGGCATTAGTTCTTGGAATTTATTTCACAGTTAAGAGTCCCTGGCTCCAAAAGGTTTGATAACCACTGAGCTAGAATGTTAATATCTGTATGATGATAGTCAAATTCTCTGGTATGTGTAAAAACTGACCAAATGAACTAATACATAGGATAGGAAGGTGACAAATTAAATTGTGTTCCACGCCTCAATGCAATTTTTTTATTTTACTTGGTGATTGAATAATTTCACATTTTACACTTATTGCATTTTGGCAGACACCCTCATCCAGAGCGACTTACAACTATCTCATTTATACAACTGAGCATTAGAGGGTTAAGGGCCTTGCTCAAGGGCCCAGCAGTGGCAGCTTGGCAGTGCTGGGATTTGAACTCACAACCCTCCGCTCAGGAATCCAACATCTTAACCACTGAGCTACCACTTCCCAATTTTGATGTGATTCATGCATATACCCCTGACTACACCACCAGATTGTATGTATACAACATGTTTGTGCATGTGCCCTTGTTATGATCGCATCGTTACCCTCCGGCTCTTCCTCTGACCTTTCGGATACTGGCATGCTCATCAGCAGCATTGAGGCATGGCAGCCTGTCATTTATCACTGATATCAGCAGGAGAGGACACACCATCAGAACCAGCACGCTAAGCAGTCTAAAGGAGCAAACCTCTCCACGGTACGCCTTCTTCCACTCTGCTTGAGTTCATGTATGTGTATGTGTGTGTGGGGAGGGTGCTACATTCCCTATATCACAAGCCTATGGTAATTGAAACCGCAGAATCTTTGTGGAAATGCAGTCAATTTGATTCAGTTGCAGAAGGTCACGCTATTCAATTTACACTCAATGCTGAGTACAGTAGCAAGCAAAACACCTGAAAGCAAATGATTTTATCAGAGTTGGCTGCTAGTCCCCTCACCCACTGCACAAAAGTGAAATAAATTACAAAATAAATGTGTTATCTTGATCTCTCTCTTGATCTCTCTTTCGCTCGCTCTCTCTCTCTCTCTCTCTCTCTCTCTCTCTCACTCCCTCTTTTTCTCTCTCTCTGTCTATCTCTCAAGTTGAGCCCCAGGTGTTGTTGTTTGTCAGATTTTGCCATTGGATTATTCTTGTGTTTTATCCTCTAAGCATACTGCAGATTTGTGTGTGTGTTTTAACCCTTAAAGTCCTGCTCATTAGTTTGTTATTCATCTTTAACACACATTAATCAGTAACTATTATGAATTATTCAGTAACTACAGTGAAATGAATAGGAAAGATGTAGTTAAGAGAGTCTGTGAGTTTATTAAATTAAATATAGCAAGCTTCAGAGGAATTCTCAGGTCGATTTAGCTGAGAGGAAATCAGAGCTTTCAGCCTCAGTGAGCAGAAATCAGAAAATCGGATTTGACTAGTATGTGGATATAGGAATACAGAATCACCTCCTAAACTTTAGTATTCTCAGTGACAAGGATAAACCACTCTAACAGATGTGCACACTTCATTAGCCAATCTATCAACAGTGACTCCATTAGGACTAGATGATGGTTTACTACATATGGACAATTAATCTTATATTAAGATAGTTTGGGGGCTATACGCATTCACAGCCAAACCCTGCATACATTAAAGAACAAATTTTAGAGCACTCGTGCAGATTTAAGCCCTAAAGTGTAAAACATTTTCGTGACACTTACAATCCAGCAAACTAAAATGACATCATGTTTTCATGTCCTATGCCATTCTGCTCAAAAGACTATGATTTAAAATGTCATTCCTGGAATCCAGAGGTCCAAACTCTCCCTCATTGAAGGGTGAACTACTAAATAATCCAGGAAGCATTTGGGTTGCATCTCTCCTTCTGTCCCTGTCTCTGTCAGGCAAGCCAGACGCCCAAAGCTTATTGGCTTAGCATTTCCGGCCATGTTTGAGAGAGACAGGGCCCGAAGGGCTCTTAGAAGAGATTACCCACGCTGTCTAAAAATAGCCCACACTGGATTGCCCGTACTAGTTTCAGTGCAGCTGATGCGCTAACAGAATACCCAGGAATCAGGAAGTCATTGTAAAAGTGACTGTATGAAGCCAATGCAGAATACAGGACCTAGAATGATAAACATATAAATAAGCATTTGCAGGCATGTATAGTCTCATCTGGCTTCCGGGGCTTAAGGTTTTATTTATCCACTCAGAGCTGATTTCGAGATTGTTTTCTGATTTCACTCAGTATGGCTAAGGTTAGAGGTGTATAAACAGGGGCATGTGAAATCTGTGTCATAGGGTAACTGATGAGCAACTTTAGTTACCCCATAAAATGAGTGAATAGGCTGTTCTCCATGTCATGTAAAGCTCTGTACTTGAATGGATGTGCCAGGGACACAGGGTCATGTATGTGACTCCACCTTGCTTCAGTCCTGACCTCAAATAGTATACCAGTCAGCTGATACTTTCACCATTCAGTGAGCACGGTACAGTTTGTCCCTGGGTGACAGCAGCCAAAGCTTTTTATAAGCAGAAATGCCAAGGTGGCAAGGCATGTGCTGCATCACAGGCATGACAGTGAAGGATTTCATACACACCCCTGCTCAGAACAGTTCCTATCTGGAGAACATTCTCACCACCAAATACCTCCTTGTCGTTATCGAAATTTACAAGTCTCTCCTTCTTCCTTGCACACACACACAAACACACACACACACAAACCTGTTATCCCTATTGCTCACTCCACCCTCTCCAGTGGTGTTAAACAAGCTCTAAGAGAGCATCGGGTACCTGGGTGTAGGGCTCAGGTGGGGCTCCTGAGCCTAAAGTGAAACCTGAATCAGGCTTCAGTTTCATTCCCCATCACCAGCTCTGCACTTTACACTTCATGGCTTAGAGGCGCGAAATGGGACAGAGGCAGTAAAGGAAAGGACAAGATTGAGGAATACAGTGGAAGACAGAATAGATGAGAGAATGTGGGGAGAAGCCTAGAAAGAGACAAAATGTGGAAATAGAAATGTTGAAAGAAAGGAAAAGGAGGGGGAAGTGGGTACAGAGTACAGAGAGCCAAGCAACTACCACAAGATGTTAACTTGCTCTTATCCAAACATGCCCTCCAGGGACAATTTTCCAACTGCAAGTGATGCGTCTCTCTCTCTCTCTCTCTCTCTCTCTCTCTCTCTCTCCCTCCCTACACTCCTCTCCTCTCCTCTCCTCTCCTCCACATGCTTTTCATCCCTCTCTTCCACGCTGAAGTGGCCATGGGTGAGTATATTTGCGTGTGCCTGCTGGAACTCCAGTGTCTACCCCAGCTGTTCAGATAAGCTCAGAGGCTCCAGCAGAGACAACAAGACACTGAGACACTAAAAATGTGGACTAACACAATAAAATAAACTAAAACCAGCTAATTTGGGACATTATAAATACATGAGCTTTAATGTCCATTAGTATAATGGGAGTCTGTATATGGCTTAACACTATTCCTACAATTGTTTTCATTAGTTTTAACAAATGTAAAAGATAAAAAAACAAGACAAAACAGTAAGCCTGGGAACAATGCTGGATAGGTGGTGGATTCAGAGAGAATATAATTAGCCCTGCTGTGTGGGTGGGAAGGAGGTGGTTCCTCTCTCCCCTGTCACTCAAAGTGACAATCTGGTCTTCTGTTTGCTCAGGTATACAGAAGAGGGCAGTTAACACTCTCCTCCGTGTGCTTTCAGCTGTCGCGGACATTGCATGAGCGGCAGTTTGAAAAGAAGCCTCAAATGCCTCCATGTGTCTCAGAGGAAGTCTGTGACTTCAGACTCCGTAGTCAGTATCTGTTGTGTTAGGAGCAATTGGTATAAATGTGCTTAGCAGGGCTAAGCTCCTGGCTTTCAAAGATAAAAAGCCACGAATATAAGGTTTCATTTTTGGCATCCATATCAGATTATCTGCTGTTAAAATACACATAATGGTATGAAAATGTGAGGCAGGGGCTGATTTGTTTCTAGCCAGT
This sequence comes from Pangasius djambal, assembly GCA_022985145.1. NCBI lineage: Eukaryota > Metazoa > Chordata > Actinopteri > Siluriformes > Pangasiidae > Pangasius > Pangasius djambal. The sequence continues at coordinate 16,329,534 of CM040978.1, forward strand.
CAATCAGTGACAGTAGTGTCAGGTGATTACACAGCGTGAATCCCACCCTAGATTTGATCTCCATTTGGCTGATATTTTTCAGCAACTCTTTGCTGACATATCAGTAACATGTCATCATCAGTGATTGGGAAGGCACAATGTGAAATACAATTGTGTAATGCACACAAACAAGGTGGATTATTTACTCTTCCATCCTTTTTCCACAAAATGTTTGGACGAGAATCTAATAGAAGATAGACTAAACACACATTGTCCAATCAAAGTACAAATTACACAAAAGGACAAATTACAGAACCGTAAGTTTAGTGGATTTTTGTTTTGAATGAAAGGATTACAAATTTTCTGTTGATTATGCTTAATCAGAGGAAACACGGCATGAACCCAGTAAAGAATTACAGCCTTGAAACACTATAAAATTAGAAATTACAAATACAGCTGCCTATTTACTGCCCGTGTGAGAGTGTGAGAGCTTTCATTCCTATTATGCCGTTGATGAGATTTACTGCATTACTCAGTAGTAATAGATTCGTTGTCAAGTTATTGATAGATATTAGATTTCCGCTTTCTATCTAATATCACAACAAGCCAGCATTGTGAGAACAAGCTAAAGGGTGGAAATTGGCAATGACTAAACTGAGAGAAAATGAGGTAAAAATAATCTCAGCAAATGTGCCACTGCATCTGGCAGAAAATGCTTTCACAGAGAAAAACAATTATGTCACAAATAGTGTGCTTAAATTGCACATTCATTACAAATTCATTACAAAACAAATGATCAAAATAGACCTCCTGGCAACAGTGGCTTGGTTGTGGGATGTCACAGATTAAAAAAAAAAAAAAAAACGATGGTTACTACAGACACTGCTAAAGAGCAACAACATATCCAGACATTTTACTGTTGTTAGAAATGTGTTTGAGTCAGCTGACACTGAGCCACTTACAAATGCATTTGCTTTGAGAAGGAGATGCAAAGACGCTAGCTTGTGTGTTTGTGTGTGTGCGTGTGTGTCATAAGTGTTCACTTGAGGAAATCATATTATACAGCACAATATGATAATGTGCTCTGCCCGGCTGAACTGCTACAGCTCAAGTTGTGTTGTGCCTTCAAATGTCAGCATAAATTTGCAAATTAAACATGCAAAGCCATCAGCAGTCACTGTTAAAGTGTGCATGCGTGTGCGTGTGTGTGTGTACAGCAGAAATCTGCTGTAATCAATCATCCTCTCTTCCATTATTTGACGTATGATTGAGCAGAAGAATCGATATGATAGATCAACAAAAGACAAGACAAGCAGGAAGTAAATTTGCTACCGTCTGGGTCATTTGGTTTCTTTGTGTGTGATCTGATATTCGGCCGGCTCTACCGCTTTAATGACTGATCTGGAGCAGTGCCTAGGCACACCAACATGCACACACATTCCCCTTGACAGCAACGTCCTATGAACAGCTGAGTAACAAGTCAAAATGCAGCGTCTTTACATTGTGAACAAGTCACGATGCCACACATTCACTGGCAGCACATTCGTGTCTGTTTATACACCACCTGTGAAAAGGTCGGGGGCACCTGGTTTTTGCTAAATCTTTTCTTTCTTTCTTAAATCAGAATGGTCATTGTCAGGTTGAAATAACTGTGCTTATTAGAAAATAGGTTTCATTATTACATATTCAGCAATATTTATTACTAAACCTTCCTCAGCAAATAGTGCACACATTTCTTCATACAGTCAGTTTGTCTGCTCTAATCAGCCTCTTTCAAGACTTCCCAAAGTCTTGAAAGTCTTCTGAACCTTTCGATCAGACTCCTCTTAAAAACGCTTGGGTTTAAGGTCAGCGACTGAACTTTTCGTTTACAGACATCACTGTATTTTTTTTTTTTTAAATGAAGGTGTTCTCAAACTTGACAGGCAGTATAAATCTAAGCAATAAGTGCTGATTGGATGACCTAATACAGTAGGGCAGTTGCCGGGCAGTTATTTTGATAAGGTGTCAAGTGCCCTCAATATAAAAGGCTGCTGCAATATCATGGAGCCCGGCAGTGTTTCATTCTCTGCACACGATGAACAGACTTCAGCTTGGCTACAGTAACAGGGGCCACACAGGAGCCAACACATTAGTCATAAAGTACACCAGGACACCCGCTGGGGTAATAATTCAGCTCCTCTATAACAATATACAGAGCGAGGGACTTCTCGGCCTTGACTTAAATGTCACCACTGCTTTTGGGTTACATAGAATGCTTTGCTAACTGTATGTAAGTCTGGAGCTGCACCTGGACTCGGGTATTGTCTAAATTAATTCTAATATAAATACGTTATGATCTCCATTTTGTCCACACTGAAACAGCTTTTTGAAAATCTGTTGTTTTTACGTTTGGTGCCCACAGAAAAATCCAGAGATGGTCAAGAGCGCTGTCTGGATTGTCACGTGATCCTAAAACAGAGGCTAATTTGCCTGTTGTTGGTGCTGTTTTGATCATAGAGCAATTTAGCTAGCATGTCTGCATGCAAGACATAGCCTAGTACTTTTTGTAGTCACTTCCGTACAACAGAACTTTGCAGGCTCAGTACTGTTACTGACTATAAAACGAGTCTTTCTTGTCACTTAGCATAGCTATCTTTGCTGGTGAGCACCTCATCAAACCACTTGATAGAAATGGTGGGGTTTTAGTGTGGACAGAAAACGATGAAAATGATGAAAAAAGAAACCAAATAGACATACAAATAAATAAGGTAAGTAGTAAAGACGGAAAGATGAAAGGAATATTAGGTTCATGATAGTGTCGTAGACATGGTTTACACGGCATCATTCAACATGGTCAGATTGCAGTTTCGTCCTTTGTGCTAGTGACTGATAGCAATACTGACGTTCCACACACACGTCAAAGTGCCACGTCAAACGACTCAAACATAAACAACTTCACCACCCCTCAGTTAATCATCAAACTGCCACTGTGCTCAACTATGCATGCTTTCCTTTCTGTGCAAATTTGATAATTAGTTTCCATTCTTTTGTAGATTAGCTACTTTTTCCTTATCTAGATATGTTTGAACAAATATAGGGGAAAAAAAGTGTGGATATGATTTTTGCGCGAACAGATAAGTCTAGATTAGAGACGTGGATTCCCAGACTGCTAAACCATTTTAAAACGCAAGATTCTCAGAACAGTAGCCATAAAACATGAACGTGCTCACCTTCTACATAGCATATCTATCCATATTCTGGAAAAAAAAATTGCATAACAGTATATATGTGATTAACAAAAATATCTAAAAGTCTTGAGATTATGCAATAAAACATCACATCCTAGCAATACATACATTACAAGTGTGCAGAAAGTAACCAAATTTATGTGGTGTAAACACCATTCAGTGCTTTCCCAGGAGAGGGGCTGCTGGGAGAACACCCTCGCTGGCACACATTTGCTCTGCACCAAAGCACAAAGGAAGAAGGCTTCTGACCCACACCTAGGAACATTTTAGCTGCAGAGATGGACCTGATAATCAGGGGCTGAACCAGCACTAAAGGCCACTGGTCGACATATCGCACCCACACTCACTAGCCAGCTGTGGCCTGCTATCTCTCTCACTCATCTGCTTGCACACAATAATGAGGCACGATGTAAAAATGTCAGAAAAGATCAAGACATGAAATTAATTCTTTTGCTGAATCCACTTCATGCATACGGCCCACAGAGGAATGTGGTGAAGAGACTGAGCATGTGTGGTGTGCTTCTGAGAGAGTGAGACAATGAGAGAGGGAGAGAGAGAGAGACAGACAGAGAGAGAAAGAGAGAGATTGTGTGAGATCAGAAGACTAGGCAGGCCACCCATTAACTACATTGCAGTCACGTGGGTTAAGAAAACATTGCCCGGGGTTTGAATGGGAGCAGGAGGAAGGATGAAAAAGTTCTGCCAAGTCGCTTTACACAAGAGCTGGCCATTTATTAACCTGTCTTGATGTTGCTATTGAGTGCTGTAGTGACCCACACAGGCCAATATCGGCAGTGCACATGCATCAGGGCTGGCAGTAATGCCTTAAAACACTGCTGCAGGGCCTGTTCATCACTGTTTCTCAATATCAGGCCTGAGTTGGGCAACTCTACAGCACTATTAAAAGTGTAGGAGTCTCACGGGACATCACAAACAAGCTGCAAATATTCACAATTTCAATGACATCTAATCTTGTTTCACTGATACTATTATTCTTTGTGAACTGTGATAAAGTGTATACACACAAGCACACGTGATCAGCAGTGCTCATACGCATTTCTTAGTCCCTCCATGACCCCTAGACTGATACTGCGTATCTGGACACAGCACACATGCAGATATTATTCAGCACACATGCAGATATGTGCAAACCCACCCCCCCAATCTTTCTGCTTTTCTCTTGGAACTTTAGAGTCACCAAAACACACACACTCTCTCCTCTCAGAAGTTCATACCCCCCGTAGAATTATCGTTTTCTCCTGTTTATCTCCATAGATAAGAGTGTAATGAACTAGCCTGTTAGCCCGCGCATCGGCCACTTTGCTTTAGCTGTCACGTTTCTTTGCCTCTGGACTTTGCTTTCTGTGTGAGTGATGGAAACGCTAGAGAATAACAAGCGTAAAGCTTTAACCACCTCCTCCTCTGAAATGACATGACAGCACTGAAATGGGCCAGTCTGGTTTAGACGCTGTCACGTGTGATTTACCAGCTGGGGCTGCTGGAGATGTGATTTCAAACAGTGTAGAAAAACAGAGGGCAAGATAACTGTTACAGTCTGTAAGGCTTCAGAGTGGCAGTTAATGTGTGGGTCACTCGAGGTGTAGACGATGCTGCCATCAATTTCTCCATACACAATCGTTAACAAAAAATAATGTCCTGAACACTGCTTCTCAAACGTCCTTTTCAGCCACCCTTTTACAGTAAAACTTCATTTCATGGATTCCACAGCAAAGATTTTTTAAAGAACATAATCCATATCATTTTGGCTATTTATTGCAGACATAGAGCTTTGGATCCCAGAACAGATTTATTTATAGGTCTACTTGTTTTTGAGTTATTGAGGTTTGAATTAAACCCATTCTATTAAAGTGACCAATCAATAAACAGGCTAATAAATCTATGAACGCAATGATAAATATATTAATTTTTATAATGGTGGCTTGTGATTACCACCATTGTAACAAAATCTAATAAATAGCAGATGCCCTGGCAATACTTCATGAACCCCTGGGATTCCCTAGACCTCAGTTCAAGAACCACTGCTATATATGAACATTTCGTATTTCAGTACGACATCCACATGGGAAAACCAAGACAACCATTTGCAAAACCAAGACAAAGGTTAGGGGCCATTAATTTCTCATCAGTTTCACTTGCGACTGCCTGAAAACCCACACACGGCCTTTTAACCAATGTTAACCAACTATCAAAGCTTTCAAAGAATGCAGCATTCACGATAATCTAGTAGTCTAGCACCATACATTCCTGTGTCCTGTTAGATCAGGTTTCCACTGTCTCAAACCAGACCCTAAGTCTGATGCACTAATGGGACAGACACATCCAATATCCGCATGCCAATATCTACTCACATTCCTAGCTTCAAAAATGTAAAGGACACCGACTAGCAAAACAAGGCCTTCCTTACCTCGAACAGATTGGATGACTCGTTGCCATATTGGCTGGAAATGATTTCTGATTGGTCGCTGTACCACTTGAGTCCACCCAGAAAGCTATCTGCATCCAGATCACTGACGTCCAGCTCGGAGAGGTCCAGTTCAGGTAAGTCAGGACAGAGGGGCTGGTCTTCCCCAACCAAGGCAGCACACTGCAAAAGGACAGACAGTGGTTAGCATTATTCCTGTAAAAAGTTGTACTATATCTCTCTGCAGCAGCCTAAAGGTGCTTAAAAAGAGGATGTATGCTGCATCATCCCTTCTCTTTATATAGCAACAACTCTACTTTTTATGTTCTAGTCCTCACTGCAGTTCTTCATGCACTATCAGGATCTGAACTGCCTCAATTCCACAATTAATCTCCTGTTTAAGATGCTCTTTTCCTACACATTACTATACAAGAGTAACTTGTACAAAGATGTCTTTACCCGTTTCCTGTTAGATTAATTTTTCTCATTTGTGTTATGCAGAGATTTGTATTAATATTTAGACTGTTCACTGCCTGCCTCACAGCAACACAACGACAGCTGCTCGGTGGCTCCTCACACACAAATTATAGGCTTCACCGAACTGCTAACACTGAGATCAACAGACTTTAAATCTGCCAACCTTCAATTTTATTCAAAGCTTTATAACACTACAGGCCTGAAAATGTCCAGTGATATCTCTGTTAGCAAATTCCTGCAATGATTTTATCAAATGACATGATACACACGAATGAATTATTTTTCTTGTATTTTGTCTTCATTATTTCAGCATCCATATTTATACTAGGAGAGACATAAAAAACAACATCAAACATAAAACATCACAGCATCATGTGCTGAGGAAAACAATGAAGAAGGCTGTCTGATTAAAAAAAGGTGTCTGTAAAAAGGAACAGTTCCCAATGCTTTCTAATTTAGCTAGCACCTCTTGAGATTAGCTTGAAGTGTTTCAAAAGAAAAGTTTTGTACATACTGTGTGTGTATTTCAGACACACACACACACATACACAGAGAAAGAGAGACACACACACACACACAGAAAGAGAGAGACAGACACACAGACAGAGACAGAGAGAGAGAGAGAGACAGAGAGAGAGAGAGAGAGCGTGTACAGGAGTACAGAGAGAGCTGAAATAGAGAACTGGGTGCCATGCAGTCCCTCTGTTAGAGCACCTTGTTCCCGGAGATACGTTTCTCTCCCAGGGAGCGCTGGAGTGTGAGAGCATGATGCATGAGTTTGATTCAGGACATGATCCACATCCACCAGGCGAGAGTATTAACTCCCTAAGAATGTGTCACACTTGATCATCACTACAACTTATGCATAACATGACAGTTTTTATTTATCATGCAAATCCCTTCACTCTGTCTGCAGTAGGTAGGAGTGTGCAGATTCCTCACATATACACACACTGCCTCATATTAACAAGGAATCAGATTTAAATAATGATGAGGAGCTAGATCTAAGCTTGAGCCCTTCAAACTAAATGATCCTTCAGTGTTGGTGTAGCCTACACACACAAAAAAGAAAGCAAGAAAAGGACAGAGACAGAAGAAGCGGCACACAGCATGCACTACTGCAGTCTGGATTTCTGAGCAGTGAACTAGAAAGCTTGAGCGAAACGGGCTTTTTAGGTGATGTTTATGTGATGTAGTCTTATTCTTTGTTTTAGGTTGGAGTTCTGCTTCTGTGGCCAGGCTGTTAACCAAGAACCTTCTGCAATATTTACTACAACAACAACAAAATAAAATCCAGTGTGCACTATGAAGAGTAATGCACGATGAACAGGACATGCACGGGGGAAAAGTCGATATCCATCCTCAGACTTGAGGCATCTCTAACATGAATTATTGAGGTGTTACAGACTGGTGTACATGGTGTACACTTTACCAGTCCAGTGAGGAAATGAAGCCAACTCAGGTTAGCTAGACAGACAGACAGACAGATAGATAGATAGATAGATAGATAGAACATTCCTGGTCAGTGCAGTGAATGTTGTGGGTTATCTGTGGAGTCGTAGGTGACGCTCCAACCACTATCCCCGCCCCTAACCCTAACCTCAACCACTCTGAACTTTTCCTACGAGTCGTGAGAGCATCATGTTGTCTCTACAGCACTGTATCAGTGATCATCATACGAAACAGATGAAGGGGCTCAGTCACAGAGCAGAGCCAGTCTCACCATTGCACTCTGAAGGAAAGAAAGGAGACTAAACAGCTAAATATACATATATATATATATATATATATATATATATATATATATATATATATATATATATATATATATATATATAGATAGATAGATAGATAGATAGACAGACAGATGCAGTAGTCCACACACTGAAAAAAAAAATTCTTGGCCAGAGTGGTCAATCTGAATATTGCTGCTTTATGGTTTGATCCATTTTTATTTTCCTGTCCTCCTACCAGAGCAAACCCTCTTTCCTAACCGACTTTACAGCGAGTGAGATGTCTGAAAGTCTCTCTCTCTCTCTCTCTCTCTCTCTCTCTGCAATCACACTCACGAGCTGTCCGTGCATATGAAGTGACAGCACATCAGAATGGTGCTCACAAAAAAAAAAAGGAAAAGAAAAATCCAACAGCTCTGCACGCACCATCATCTTGGCTCCGTTTTCAAATCTAAATATCCGAAAGAGAGAGAGAATAAAAAGTTTCCATGCTCAACACCTGGCGCAGATACATAGCAGAAAGCCGGAGGCGGCTGTGAGCTCGGACCCGGACAGATAGCCTGTCTCCTCAGCGCTCCACAGAGCCACACACACACACACACACACACACACACACACACTCCCAGCCTGGCGCGTTGGGAAACACGCTCCAAACACACCAACGCATTAAACAAAAAAAAAAAAACAGCCTTTCTGCCCATACAGACAGCATTTCTGTCTTGAGATCAGCCACATTCCCGTGCGCGCCGGCGCTCCGTGTCCTCCGCTCAGGTTACCGGATAGCGGCGTTAAGCACAGAGCGCGCGCTCCGCGGTCATTTCAGTTTCCGACGCCGGTAAATGAAGTTTCGCGTTTATTCTCACCTCTAGTTCCGTCCACACCGACTCCTGGTTGCACCTGTCCCACGCCATCCAGCCACTGAATGACGGTACGAAAAAAAAATATATAGGTATAATAATAATTTTAAAAAAAAAAAGATAATAATAATAATAATAATAATTTTTAAAAAATCAATAGGAAAGGTGAAAATCCAAGCGTCCCAGATTGTGCTGTCGTGCAGGGAAGTGCCCCCTCACTGAGAATGAACCGAGGGGCACCTGCCTTACAACTGCTCTCCGTCACATGACGCAGCTATTAAAAGTAGGCAGGGAGGAGTGACTGGCGCGCGACCGCCGCTCCGCCGATGACGCGCCGCTCCAGCAGGCGGGCTCCTACTTCCGCTTATAGGCACAAGCTCTGCTCGCCTTCTAGTGCAGCTCCCAGCCGACAGCACTACTCCGACGGTGCAGGGTTTAAACTTAGATTATCGCGTGGAATTGCAGTGGAAGTGGAAAAAAAAAAAATCAGGTCACTAGGCTATTACAGGAAAATTAGGTAGGCTACTTGAGCGTGAGCTGCATGTATAGCTTATCTGCTCTGTAGGCTTTCTCTAGTGCACGTATTTGCGCGGATGTTCTCCGTGTTTTCAGCTTGCGTGGCGATCTTAATTGCTATTTTGGTGCTGCTTAAGAAAAAAAAATCCGATTAATCCTTAATTAGTTTCGCGCAGCAAAGTAAACAGATCCCGAACGCTCTATTAAGCGAATCTTTATCACATATCTCCAGACAATCTCCAGGTCTGCAAAAAGTAAACAGGTTCTGTCGGATATGTTGGTTTAATGTTTATGCAGCAGCTTTGAGAGTCGCGCCGAGACGTTTTTCTACCTTCCATCGGTGGGATTTGTTCCGAATAAGACGCGCTATGTGTCATTTCTGTGTACAGCTGGCCAGGTGTTGATGTAGTGCTGGAGATGTCTGGAGTTATCTGCAGTATAGTGCTTGTGCGGCGCAGGAGCCGCGCTGCAGCTTGTCTCACTCCAGCCTCAGTCTCCACACTCAAGCAGCTGCAATGGAAAATCATCACATGCTTCTGCTCATGACAGGGTTTTTCCTCTCCCCAACGTCTAGCAGCAGCAGGTGACATGGTGTACAGTGTCAACATTTCGTGTATATGAAACACTGCTGCGGAAAACAAAAACAAAAGGTCTGTAGACAGTCCAAACAAAGCAAAAGACAAAAGCACAGACTAACGGCTGCCTCTGAAGCTCAGCGCTCCTTCCTTAAAAGCAGTCCTATAAGCCAGTCAGTACTGCCTTTAATAGGACTGGCTGGGTGCATCTGACAAATAAAGCTGTCCATCTTTAATAGCAGGATATACAACATACAGATACACTATATGGCTTAAAGTACGTAGACTCCTGACCATTGCAGCCATATGTCCTTATTGAACATCTCATTCCAGAGTTTGTCCCTCTTTGCTCCTGTAAAGGCCTCCACTCTTCTGGGAAGGCTTTCTTCTGGATTTTGGAGCATGGTCCTGAGAATTTGCCAATATAGCCACAAGAACATTAGTGATGCCAGATGAGAAGACCTATTGCTCAGTTGGCATTCCAGTTCATCCCAAACGTGTTCAGTGGGGTTGAGTTCAGGGCTTTGTGTAGGCCACTTGAGTTCCTCCACAACAACCTTGACAAACCATGTCTCTATGGACCTCTATGGACCTTTGTGCACGGGGGCATTGTCATGCTGGAACAGGTTTGGGTCTCTTTAGTTCCAGTAAAACCAAATCTTAATGTTACAGCATACAAACACATTCCAGACAATTGTGTTTGTTTGGGGAAGGCTCACGTATGGGAGTCATGGTCAGGTGTTCACAAACTTTTGGCCATATAGTGTACCTACCTTACTAGATGACCTTGCATGCTATGTGACAACTAACACAATAATATTTGCCAGCTTGTGGACTATTCACCGTGAGCATTTCATAATATTCTACAAGATCATAATGACAGTACATCTATATATAGTGCAAAATACTTTGACAGAATAGTTGGGGCAAAACCACAATCTACATAGGCTACACTTCCTACTTATCTCATTTGAACCCAAACTATTAGCCAAGACATGACTCATGTCCAAATAGTCTCTTCTTGGTCCATTGAAGCTATAAGCCTTACATAGCCAACAAGGCGAATCTTCAAGGCCTCAGAAATTACTGCTAAGCATCCACGTGGGACAATATCAGTGTGAACAGTATGGTACCTATAATTACACATATGCAAGATATCCACTATGTATATCCTGAGTATCATCTATGTACAACCGAAAAGAAAATTAACACAATATACATGTCGTTTAGTAGCAACAAAAATAGTCAAAGGCAGTATAATGTGCTACAATGTCTACTATGTCCATGTAGTCGGGCATCAAGTATAAGCCTTATCTTCCAAACATTCACTGAATTTTGTTATATTCCATATAACATGAAGTTACGTGAAATGGTGGAATGGTACAAATACTAACCCTACCCCTAGCCCTAACCTACCTTTTCATATGAATCAAGTACTGTGAATTGTTTTTAAGTACGCAACCATTTCAGGATAAGTAATACAATTTATGTATAGAGGTACTGTTAAGAAATGTTATTTAACATTTTAATATACATCAAAATAAGTCGTTCCAGATTTAGAATGGCTCATCAGCTATGCAATGCTGATGATATGTCGATGATGTGGTTTTTTTTATGGACATTAGTATAGCATACAGTGTCAGAAATTACAAATTTACAGGTGTATTACAAATTACTTGGCACAGTTTGCGGAAAGTGTGTGATTATCCTGACATGCATTTTGCATGATGATAATTGGTGGCCATATGCTTCCAATACTCGGCAGCTTCATAGCTACAGTACAAAATGAGATAAGGAAGGAAATAAACCAAACATGTCTTGGTTGATCAACTCCTTTTACAGCCAGTGGAAAAAATTTCACTAAATCATTCCTTTAACTCTGCACCTCTAATGCTCTAATGATGATTAACCATACACATACACATTAAGCCAAGTTCATAGTCAGCAAAAGCAAATAAAAGTTATGGCCAAATTATGAGTCTTTTCCCACAAACACAAGCACCACTGACAACTACACTTACCACTTACAGATATTATATAGAATATCAATGTAAAAGAAATTAATCTGCAACCCAACAATGCAGTGATTCCAGGAAGGAGCATAAGGAATGGAAATGGATGGCTGCATATTGCATAGTAGAGGCATGTGGTACACTCACACACTCACCCACACACACACACACACACACACACAAAACCTTATCTGATTGTACTCACCATGCCAATTAAGAAAACATAGGCTAAAAATAGACTTGTCTCTGTTGTAATTTTTTTCAGATGCCTTTTAATTTGGTTCACTGTGTTGCACTGGCAAGATGAAGTCTTTAAGGAAAGCAGATAGTATGTTCTAAAGAAAACTGGTTTACAGGCATGTAATGCACAGTGGTACTCCATATGTATAAGAAAAACATTGTACATCAACTTGACAATGAGATTTTTAATTAAATGTCAAAGGGACTAGTTGAAACCAACCCAAATCAACTTAACACAATCACCAAACCACTGCATACCTGTGCAATCTCAGTAGTTCACAAGAAACCAGAAGAATGTCTGTGTTCTTTCAAACTAAGGTAAGATCTGTCAGCACATATGGCTGTATATGTATGTGCATGTACATATACATACACAGTCATATCTGCTGAATATGTATATGTATGTGCATAATGGAGGTATAAAGTAAGGAATAAAACACAACTCCAGCCCATGTTCTCCAAGTTCCCTCCACTTCTTTACAGTTCCGCAATCACTCTTCGTGTCATGTAGTTGAGGGCATGGTCTGCCTCACAAACATGCATTTAACATTCATTGCTCTATAAATTCACTGTATATATAAGGTTACTTGCCCATAGAAATGCCCTGATAAGCCATGACTACTGAAGACTTGGACATGCAGCTCCACTAAAACATTTATTAATGTGGGCTTGGAAGCAGATTTGGGGCAAAGCCCAAGGAGCTTACCTTGCAGTTTGAAAGCATCTGTGCTCATGTTTGCTTAAGCTGACTCTTTTCTTTTCTGGGCTGTATTTCATCATTTGTGGAGGGAAAACCATAGCACTAAGAAACAGGCAAAGGCTGCATGCAAATTGTTCAATGTGGACATCTGACAAGAGAAAACAAGTGGATGTGTTTTATACATTTGGCAATTCCTACATATTACAGAGTAACAACGACAAGATGATATCAGATTCTATCATAGCGAGTACTGGCATCATGTGAGGATCATGCTGGAACTGTAGCATGGCAATCCAAGTGAAGTATATAGCTAACATATTGTACAGGACATATGTCCTTCAGTATGGGTCTAATGCCAGTCTGCTCCTGATAAAACTGACAGGCATAAAATGATATATAAACATGAATATGAATATATGAATATGCAAAGTTAACCCATATGATTCACTGGTTAATTAAAATCCCCATCATTATTAAGCCAGCATGGAATTCTGTATGTAATATGTTCAAATTGAAATCCCACATCAAGAAGCTTTGGATGTTTGGAAAGATCTATGATCATTAAATATGCCTTGCAACCAAAAACCAAAAGGAAAAATAGATGAAAGGTACTTTTAAAATATAATGAGAGGAACCCCAAATATACTTCACATAAAATGCATTTCCACCTCAGCACACAGGATACAATCTTAAGTCTACAAATAATGCTAAGGATAATTACAGCAAATGAAAGCCCACACTTCTGAAAGGAAGTCATCTCCAGAGAAGAATGAAAGGAAGGCATTCAGCCCCACTCTAGCAGAACAATAGGCTTTCTATTGACAAAGTCGGCCATTTCACAAGAGGGTTAGGAGTGTGGCTGATTGCCGCCTTGGAGAGTCTGGTGTGTATTACTGCAGTGAATGCCGTAGCTGGGGCATGCTAGCCAGGGCTCAACTATTAAATTGGAAATAACAATGGTGCGAAACAGCCACATGTCAACAACGGGACACCATTCAAGAGAGAAGTATGGACTTGGTGGGGAAGCCCTGGGTTATTTTGTGGTAAGGCCTTGCAATGCCGAAGCACCGCTTCCTCCAGATGAAAATATCACAGTCACATAAGAGAGTGGGGTCTCATTCACGACGCAGCAGTGCGTACAAAAAGCTCTCCTATCACCATGTAGTTATTAAACAAGCTTAGAGTACAATGTGAGTCTGGCACAAAAACAATCAATTTTTTTGCGAGCCAGGAATGGGAAAAGTGCATAAAAGTTGACAGTCTACTAAAGTGAACTAAATGATTCTTTTCAAGTGAAAGGAATTAAACAGACTGATAAGAGTGATAAGATCAAAGCAACTCAACGTGTCAGCTACGCTAAACTGAGAAAAGTGAAAAGGACATTAGCAACTGCTCTTCTGAAGAACTGGTATGATTAGAAGTCACTTTGTGTATGAAGCAGTGTGTGCATGCCAGGGAAGAATTAGGTCACTATCTGAGTGGTGAGCTAGCTGCAATTCTATGTTAAAATCACATCATGAGGTAGCGGGGGAAGAGGAGGAGGGGCACAGTAGGTGGAACATTCAAGAAACATTATCGAAAAGGTGTGCACTGGCCATGACCAGCCTAATTATTTTCAGAAAATGCGAGGAGCTGGGGGAAAAATATATGTGAGATGCATTTCTGACAAGCCTGCATACAGGGTGGAATTGTGAGGCTGAAAATCCTTACGGCATCATAAAAATCAGTGTATCATCATCTTTTTTTTTCCCCTTACAGAAGGACTTTCTCCTCCTCCCAACCGATCATACTGAATTCTGTAGGGCTGTACCATGGAGCAAGGAACAAGGAAAGCTAACACTCCTTTTCCATTTTTACTAAAGCTTTTTATGGACACACACACGCACACACACACGCACACACACACGCACACACACACGCACACACACACACACACACACAGAAAGAGTGAAGAACATTTACGATAACATTAATTACCTCCTCTTATTTTAAGTTAAAAGCCAAAAGACTGAGACCAAAGTGATTATTGCATTGCATGGAAAAGGGTTATCAGATTCTTTTCATTTATTTGTGTGCATTATTCAGTTATAAAAAAAAATTAAATAAATAAAAAAATAAATAAATTTTAAAAAATCATGAGTAATATGATTTCCCTGAAAATGAATATTCGAGCTGCCTTATAAGGACAAAAAACAACTTAAACAGATATGGAGTATGTGTAATCATTACGGTATTTGTTCCTAGTGCAGGTTGATTGTTCTCCTCAGTCGTTTACCACAAGAATGATTTGCATGCTGGCTTTGTGGAGATCATAGCCTATGTCTGATTTTCTTTCAAAGCAGACCCTATAGGTAAACAAATTAACAATTATCTGGCTAGCTTTTACATTCCTGTCTCAGGAAGCCTATAGGTGACATCTCCTTCCATTCATGCTCTACAGAGTTAGCCACTGAAGCCTAAATGGCTTTGCAGTTCTCGGTGCATTAAAGTGTCATCGCTGGTGTAAATAAGGTATTGAAGGTCGGGTGGTTCTGAGATGCTAGTGGAAGTAGCTTTAGGAAGTTCTCAGTGCGTGATAATAATTAAGTGATCTCTGACAGTTTCAATACAGCTCATTCCAGTAACTTTAAGAGTGTATAACAGACCATAATATTGTTTGTATTATTCTATTAATGGTCCATGGCACATGGCTGTTCCATGAAGGTATAACAACAGAAAATTAAAAATGTCATCTTGTGACACTACTGTCTGTATAGAGTTTTGCTGAATATTCTCCCAGTGTTCATTTGGGTTTCCTCTGGGATCTCTGGTTTCCACCCACATCCCAAAAACATGCATGTTTGTAATTGATTAATTAGTTAATTAATTAATTAAAAATAAAAATACAGACAAACCAACTAGTCCTTACAAGCATAAGGCATATATTTCATAAGCCGTATTTACTATCACCCTCTCTTCTCCACATTCAGGTCTATTACTCTGTCACAGTCTCAGGATGCTAGCAGTTCCCCCACCAGGAGACTTGCCAGTGCAGTGAACAGGATTTATCAGGCTGCAGTCAGCCACTCTCATCCAAATGACACATGTAATTAAGGAGTAATTGCCACATTATCTAGACATGAGGGAAGATGATCCACGTAAGACAGAGATATGCAGACACAGAGGGTGCTTGCTCAAAGCAAAAATAAAAACGTGAGCTGAACGGCAAGCAGAGTTACTGCTTGGCCTGTAGCTAAATACTTTTTGACTTTTTTTTTTTTAAATTAATAATGACTGTGATGCCCTTTATCAAAAGATGAATATGAGACGATAGATCAGAATTTCAGCTTTCATTTCCTGATATTTACATCTAGATTTTTTTAAACAACTTAGAACATGGCACCTTTGGTGGCAGATCACCCAATTTGTAGGTGAGCAAAAGTATTAGGACAGACTTTAATTTACTTTAGTCTTAAAGTAAATTAAAGTAAATAACACTCAATACTTGGTTGCATATCCCTTGCTTGCAATAACTGCATAAAGCTGGTGACCCACTGACATCACCAAGCTGTTGCATTCTTCTTTTGTGATGCTTTTCCAGGATTGTACCACAGCTTCTTTTAGTTGTTGTTTGTTTTGGGGGGTTTCTCCCTTCAGTCTCTTCTTCAGGAGTTGAAATGCATTCATTGTCTTGTCTTGCTGCATGATGAAGTTCTTCCCTATTAGATTGGATGCATTTCTCTGTAAATTGGCAGACAGAATGTTTCTGTAGCCTTCTGAATTCATTCTGCTGCAACCATCATGAGTTACATCATCAATGAAGTTTAGTAAGCCTGTCAGTCACATGTTCCAATATTTTTGATCACTTGAAAAATAGGTGGGTTCAAACAAAAGGTGCCATTTTCTAACTTGTTTAACACATCTAGATGTAAATGTGAGGAAATTAAAACTGAAATTCTGATCCTCTCATAATCAGAACATGGCTACAGATTTTGGCTTTGATCTCAAAGCCAAATGTCTTCAGTGTATAGTAAAAATAAAAGAAGAATGGGCCTTGCCATTCAAATACTTTCAGAGGGGACTGTACATTATGAATAGGAATCACACAGCCTCTCATTTTGCCTTCTCGCTCAAAAGTTCTACCCAGTTGTTTTAAGTCATGTATTTATTCATTTATTTACATACTAAGCCATTTATTGACTTCCCCCTCACTCTCTTATGCACCAATTTACATACAAACTCACTTATGTAACATTCTTATTCATTTACCTCTTCATCTATTTCCATTCTAATTCACTTTTGCTCCTGGTCACTTACTTATGCACTCATTTACATACTAAATGACACTGTAGCTTGTAGTAACTCATTGGGCGTTCTTAATTCCTGGCTTACTTATTTTCCCACATTTCTAGTTAAGTCAAACTACAATATTACATTAGCTGGGGTCTCAGATGTCTTAGATTTGAGGGCATAGGGTGAGTTTGTGAATATGCATATAACAATAAGCCTATTAGGTTTTCAGAATATGTAAACACGGCACTGCTGGGAAATGATGATGATGTTAGGGCCAAGGGTTGAGTTGCGTTTCTTTTTATGTTTAACACTTACGTACAGTGTGGGGTGAGTTTGTTTTTTCCTAATAGACCCCTTTCGGTGTGTTGAAACAAAAAGAGATGCACATGTTACCTGGTTGCAAAAAAGACCTGATTAGCCCAGCAACCTGATGCTACTTGGTTATAATCTGAAGAATGTATCAAGAATTGTATTTAGGAATCGGATTGGAATTACTTAATTGACACTTATTATTATGGATTACCACTAAAAGACAGGGAGTGCTATCAGCTAAACTAACGCTTCAAATGGTGTAACTCTAGAAGATTCTTATGGCTTGGTGTCCTGTTAGTGGCTCATAGGAACACCAGTCGTTTATACTAGAGAGAAATGGAAGGCATAAAAGTCTTTTAATGCTAACAACGTTTTGGCCATGTTCAAGACATCGAGGACGTCACTGCACTGAATGCCAAGGTGCTGCCCAACCAGATGCCATAAACTCACTTCTTAGCTAGCTTAGCTCACTTAGTTTAGCTAGCTAAACATGTCCATCATAGGCAACTCAGCAAGAGCCTAGACACCTAGCATTAAATAGCTAGTTTCTTGATTTTAGGCAAGGTATGTAGGTTTGTTTAAGCATTATAAATTGGACATGGTGGCTAACTTAACAAGCTAAACCTGTTAAATTCTTGGTTAGCATGCCAACTTCACTGATTTGATAATTAGTTACTTACCTATGAAGACTGCAAAGACGGAGCTCCTCAGACCAATTATCCCTGCTAATTACTTGTAACCTCAACCGTCTCCTGGCTTGGAAAGGTGTCAGATCGGTTAGTACGTGGTAAAAACAAATGTGTTTATGAACACTTTTTCGATTTTGACACCCAACAGCACAACACGACATTTTAGAAAATAAATTAAAGATCACTATAGTCTCCCACTTTGTTTTTGCAACCAGGTGCAGCTGATGTCAGGGTGACATGTCTCACTCAGGGGTCTGTTGAGGGATGATGAGTGGCTGCATATTGTTGATTATCTGACTACATTAAATAGATAGCATATTCCTCACAGTTGATTTGTTACCTTAACGCAATTTTCACAGATGTTAATGGAATACAATGCACCATTCTGCCTGATATCTACTTAAATAATACTATATTGTCAATTCAACTCAAGATACAGAACCAGAAGGTAACAGAAAATCTGAGCTTTGTGAGGGGACTGAGAGGAGATATTTCAGAGAAGGGGTCATCCATGCGGTGGGCTGATAACCTGTGATAGTAGCTGAGTAATTTGCCACACGCCCCCCTATTGAATCGCAGCGGCACAAGGATGTGCTGTGATACAGGGCGGGGAATTTTAATAGAGCAGCCAATGGCTCATAGAGATAGCCCAGTTGTTTTTCATCACATCAGTTTCAAGCTCCTGTCACTGCTCCTCCACCCATGGGCCACGACAAACAGAGGCGGAGAAACAGAGAAGGGGAGAGCTGAGTGGCGGTAACACTAATTTTTTGTTCATGTTTAATTTTTTTTGTTCACAATAGCATATATGAGGAAGGACTAACTAGGTCATAGTTTATAATACTATCAGGAAGAACTTAAATTTCTTGTGCACATAAATTAGATATCAACATGAAACTAGAATGCTAAATAAATTCCAGCCCATTATGGATTCTAGGCAAGTCACCTGAATTTAATGATGAAATTAAAGGGAGAGCACAAATTCTCTGGGAAGCCATTACAGTCTTTTTTTTTTGTGTATACGGAAAAGGTGCCATCCTTCCATAACAGCATGGAAAAACAAATGCTGTCCATGAGGGTCTTTTTCCCCTGAATCCTTGTTATCTATAAATGGCCAGACATTGTTATCTTGCATAGTATCTGAAATGCCAGGCTGCTCTACAGTGCAATCTGAGTCTCATGTGCCTAAAATTTTCCTTACCTAACATCCCTGACATGAGATCATCATTTAAACTCGGTCCATTTAAGCCTTCTGCCACTTTGAAAATCCAAGGAACCCAAGCTGAGGGGCTGTTAATGTGTAACCTCATGTGATTTTTATGGTTTTGACTTTTGGTTAACATGCTTAGGCATTCCAATAGACAATAAACACAGGCATTTCTATAAACACTGATTTTTACAAATGAACAGGTTGATTGGTTTGTGGAGATTTGCTCCTGATTTATGTGTGTCCCCGGCCCTCTTAAACCAGCCTGAGCAGAGTTATAGCCTGCACTTATGGACCATAGAACAAAAGTACAAAAGCCAACTACAATTTCACTGCCTTGGGAGTTACAGCCAATGATCATAAAATTCATACCTCGTAGATTCTTTGTTTACCTAAATGATAAACTGTGTGTATTTAAGCAGGCTCAAATTGTATAGACCAACTCAATAATTCAGGAAGAGAAGATATCTGACATTACTTCAAATGTTGTTATATTCCAGCATAGACACCCTGAAGAATGTTCAGCCAATTAAAAGACTTATTTTAATTTTTTGTCTATAGGAACCGATACCCTCTTTTAACAAAGGCAGTTTACGTAATTAATGACGGCACATTTTAAATTGGCCCTGTGTGGGGCAGGAACCACTGCTTTTGTTTATTAAACCCTGCTGATTCCTATATTAACCCAGTTAGGTTAATGACAGGTATTTTACTTAATAGCATTTTTATTACTCTCTGTAAGTACGCAGCAATTAGCTAGCAATAGATGTCTGAAGCATCTTCTACATAGAAGCTTACCATCACAGAACACTGACAGTTTTACAAATAATTCATAATGCAAAGGCCTGATAAAGAATCAAGAAAAAAAAGAAACAGATTATGTTCTGATTTGCAGTGATTATTAGGCTTCTGCAGGGTTACCATATCTATATTCAAAAGTCAAAATTAAAACGATTGCAACAGTGAACAGGCACATTGCTAAAACAATGTCACACACTAAGCTGATCTTCTATATGAAGTCATTTTGATATAAAAAGAAAACAGCAGATCAGCAGAATCGCTGTAGAGGACATTTCTAAAGCAGTGGATGGTGATGAGACAGAAAAAGGTGAAAATCTGCTTTAATCCTTGCTGAGCTGTCGCACGGTTCGCACATGTTAATGTTGACTAATTCACACAGGAATAAGCAGCTGACACTTAGCCAGTGCTGCACTGTAGCCATTCTCTGTTTTAGAGGCGTAACGCAATGCCACTATTTGTATCTGTATCTGTTTAGTGCTCCAATTATTCATATCTGTATCTGTATTCACATTTAATCCTGAAGTGGGCATGGCCTAAACCTGAAGGTTCTTCTGGATTTTTTTTTTGTTTCATTATTAAAAATGAATCCTACCACCTTTAGAAACACTGGGGGAAAAAACATAGGTAGAAATGCCAGCTCTGTCAGCGTCTCATAAATAAATGCTGTTAATGCATCGCACAACACGGCCTTTTTGTTTGTCTCACGAGCTTCGTATCTGAGCGCTCGCTCACGCCCACATGTAAGTAAAAACCTTCTGCTCTTGCAACTTTTTTGTTGCATTCTGTCTCTAGTCTCATCTATATACCCTTTTAACCTTTCTGACAAGCTTTCTGAAAAAAAACATGAATAGAGAGCCTCCTGTTCATATCTGTATTTGTATCTGTTTAGAATCTGTTCAGTATGGAAAATATATTCGTATTCAGTTACATCACTATGCTGCTGACTCCCGCATATACATGTCAATACATGTGACTGTATATGTGTGTACAAGCAAGAGGGGCGGCAAAAATCCTTTGCTAGTACGCCAGTTACTTGGCCTCACATGGCAGCCAGCTGGCATCTCATTCTGTGCCCGTGTCTCATCCTATATAAATGTAGCCTGCCAGCTTTGAACCCCATTAAAAATATGTTATAGCGTTGAGTGCCTGTATTGGTGACCTTGGCCTAGCATACAGTCTATAAACGGATGTAATTATACCAGGCCTTTGGGCTCTCACGGTGGATAAAATGTTATATATAAGATATGGCTTGTCAAAAGTGTTGGAAAAGTGAATGAAGTGTGGTGTAATAATAAGTTACATGCACTGAATTATGTGGTTTACATGTGTAGATTGGCCAGTTTAATTGTGTTTAGGGAAAGCAAGCAGTCACTCCTGAAAGTGGGACATTAACTTCTTCAAAATGTCCAGGTGTACATTACCCTATTCATGGAAATTCTTGGGTTGGGGCTTATATATTTATTTGATCATTTTACAACCCAAAGTCAGTCACAAACCCTCTCTATCATGCTTTATTACTAAAGCCACCTGTTGGAACCATAATCTGGAGTTATCAGGATGGCCCCAAACATCTATCAGGCTCCTGGCACACTTCACCATGCATCGTGAATCAAAAGTCTCCTGGTGTCAGATGCACATGGTATAGTTGTATGGATGCCAGTAATGAGAAGGGGACAGTGCTATGTAGGAGCAGTACTGGCAAGCATTTCTTTAGTATGTTCAAGATAAACTGTAATCATGCACCATCAAGCAGTTGGTGTTTTGCAGTCATATCAATCAGAATAGATAACAATATGAAAAACATAATGCCATGAGGCTTTAGCAGGTTGAGTGGCTGGAAAGAAAAGCAGTTAGAAAGGGGCATTAGAACTGTGTTTGGTTGAGATGTCTAGAAGTACAAATAGTCAACTAAATGTATGTGTGTGTGTGTGTGTGAGTGCCAGGGCTGACTGATATAAATGTGCTAGCTGGGCTAAATAGCAAATGCTGGCATCTTTCAGTTAGTGTGTTCTATGTGTATACATAATAGCTTTATGGCTATGATTAGACGCCATGCAATAAGGCTCAACCATAATGGTTTCATAATAGTAACGCTGATGTACTCATAGGTTGTAGTAGAATATTTTTAGCCCTCCCATTCAATATTGTGACCAGCCATCACTGGTGTGTGTGTGTGTGTGTGTGTGTGAGTGAGTGAGAGAGAGAGAGAGAGAGAGAGAGAGAGAAATGTGTACAACAGCATAACATATACTTTTCCATCCATTTTTTCCCCATGGTAGTGTGTATGTGACGTGTGTACACTTGTGTCTGACAGGGCAGATGTGTGTGCTTAGCAGCATGTGGAACCTGCCATTCAGCCTGTATCTTCACACTTGCCCTCAGATTGCCCTCAATTTAGACTGGCAAGTAAACAAGTCAGAGATGTAAGAAGCAGTGGGCTAAAACAGATAGTGTGGAAGCACATGAGGAGGTAGTGACACATGTTAGCCTTTATAAATAACTTTCTGTATATAATAAGCACTGGATGAGCGTGCCAGCTGGGCCGAAGGCTAGCCGCTCTCAGTTCTTCCATCCTGACATTTTGCCTGCATTACTTAACATCAACCTCAGTCACCCCCCTCCCCAATCCCGTCTCACATATCAGGCTCTTCATCTGAGCGTCCACACGCACTACATCTGAACTTGTCAATTCCAACTTATCACAGAGATGAAAAGACCCACAGTGAAATACTGCAATGCTGTGCTTCAGAATGTGGAACTTCTTATTTAAAAGACTGCATGAAAGCACAGTCTTTTTTTGGTGTCTATTTTAAGAGGAATCTTCTTGGCAGGGTGTTGTTATTAGCTTGACAATGTTCCTTAATGAGTCATTAACCTGCCATACAGCGAATATGTTATATCTATTGCAGTGTCTAGTTAAAGTGTTTCCAAAAATGTCCTCTACAATTGTTAAATCAAATTCCTTTCTTACTGATAACTAGTGTGATACTTTATTAATATCTGTTGATTGATTCTGTGAGTCATGTTTAAGTAAATATGTATAATGGGAATGCTTACTCTTCTGAGATTTTTTTTTCTCACAGAGAAAATGGTTATTAATAACATTAATTATTTAAAATATAGTCAGATATTTAAAATGCAGCTCAAAAATAAGTTAAAAATAAAGGTAGTCTAAAATAAACAAGCAAAATCACCAAATAATAATAATGAAATAAATAGCAAGGCAAACAATAAAAGTTCAAATGTTTTAGCTGGTAGTTTAATGGTAATGTGTTCCAGATCTTTGGTGCACAAAAACAAAAATCTGTTTCATTGCTCCTTTTGTTCCATTGTGTAACACAAAGAGAAGATGAAAATTAGATACTATATATCTGCAGGCTGGCAGTAAATGAGCTAAAGCAAGTTAGCTCAGGTGGACACTCAGTCTATGTGATGAGGTCTGAGATTCAGGTTTTCCTTTTATGCTGCTTCCTTTTTTGTCTCTATTGTTACACATTTGTAAAACTAGCTAAACCACTCGCACTAAATTATCAGCCGAGGTGTTTGACAGCCATCATTGTAACTGATCCTGTTGGCTGAGAGAAGGCTTCTGATGAGCCGGTGCTAAATTAACTCTGAATAAAACCCCAATTCAGCAGAAGTTTAAAAAAGGCAGTGGTTTTAAATAGAAATGGCAGTGAGAGGGAATTAGGAAAGAAAAGGCTCCCTTTCGCTCACAGATAAAGTTGAATTCAGTCTTTTTTCTCCTCTCCCTCCCGATCCATCCTCGTCTCAGCCTATCATACGCAGTATCCAGTCTTTTAGCACAGTATAGCTGGAACTGCCGTGCTTCCAATACCTTTCTGTGGCGAGGTTAATTACTGGCGAGGCTTGAGAAAATTACATTCTCAAAATATAGTTTTATGATTGGCTCTCCACTTGCTATTTTAAGTTGTGCATGCTTTTTCATGTGAGATTGCTAGGAAACCAGATTTGCAGGCTTGTCCAATATCCTGTAACCTCATTTACGGTCCTTATTAAGTGCACTGTTCCGACATGCAAATTACCTTGCCATCCCCTCCCCAAACAGTTACTCACAATAAACCTATTCCTTTCTCGAGTAAATTGAGTACAATGTTCTAACAAGCTTGTTTGTACCAAAAGACTGTTTTCTTTCCTTTTTCATGTCTTTCCTTGCAGAAGGTAATGTGAGTTGCTGACATTTCAAGCTCTAGAAGGGCACCACTCCTCAATGATCAGAGCTAAGCTTCAACATTATGGAGTAGTTTCAATGCATGATTTCCTTGAATTCCTTAGAGGAATTATAGCCAGTGGGCAGGTTTTTTTTGGTGAATAGTCAACCAAGCACCCCAACACCCACTTACCACCACCACTAACCCCCCACCACTCCACCTTGGGAGCATCCAATTGGCCTTTTTGAGCCATGTGTAAATACGATAAAAAGCAGGAGGTGCCAGCATGTGCTCTTTCACTCGCAGCTTCCACATGATCAACCTGCGTCAAGCATGGTTTATGTCTGTTGTGCTTCCACTTCACTTACTGGATACCACACACACACACACACACTTAGCACATATATTTGCAACTACACAACATAAGCACATGAGCTCATATCAGAAATGAGAAGAGGTTCATATACACAGTGCACAGAACATTTTCCACAAACATGACCTGCAAGCTTCACCTTAATGCAGCTCACAGCCATGTGTGTGCTTTTACATTCACAACTGTAGACCACTGCAAAGAAGGCTGTGTCCAAAAATACATCCATATTAACACTAGATGTAACACTTTTAGATGTAACACTTGTAGTGTAGACACTTTTAGAAATTTCAAGATGTAACAGTTTGGAGAAAAGTCAACTTACATTCCTATGAATCTATGACTTTTATTAAATTATTGCATATTTTAGTCTGACATTGTTATAAGATCAATCATACAACTCACAAATGTGTTCTGAGTACCTTGTAAGGCCATAGTATAATTTTTGCCTGTACTCTTTATGCTGTACTAGTGAGCCGGACATTACCTGTTTTGAGTGAGTGGTGCTACTGCGAACTACTACCGGAAACATTCACGTTACACGAATTTCATTTTGATTCTACATAATAATAGATTTGCCTTTTGTCATTTTTTTCTCATGAATAAACAAGTCCATTGCAGGCAGTTTGGATTATAATTTAATCTAATTTCCTGTAATGGGCAGTTCTATCCAATGAGTGTGCTTTACATGGATATAAAGCATTCACTATGCAAGTAAACCACACAATTATGTTTTATTGTCATATTTTTTTTTATGTTGAAAACAAATGTTTGTCTTAAAGAAAAAAGCAATGTTAATATGTAATGTATATGTTGTCTAACTACGGTGCTCTTATAAATCTTATATATATATATATATATATATATATATATATATATATATATCAAAACAGAATTTTTTTTTAGCATCTTAACATCATAACATGTTTTTTGTTTTAAAATTGATTGTGCTATAGCAGTTCTAGTAGCTCAGACCTTCTATATGTTAACTAATATATGTGATTGTATAGATTCTGTGCACTAACATGAATAGCTTTTTTATTTAATGTGCGCCTACTATAGTTTAATGTATTCCAATTATTCGATTTGGGGAAGATCAAAGAACTGCAAACATATGACCCACCATAATACAATATATAATATTGTATATCACATTAGCTATTGTGAGACTCTTGAGGTAAAGGCAGCTGGAGACTGGATTCTGATGACAAAGGCTTCAATTTTTTTAGAGCATCAGCTCAGATGCATCACACAGAACGTATATGCATGCCACATAATATTAGGCATTAGCATACCTCTATTTTAAGCTTCTTCAGATAGAAGCACTACAAAGCAGTGTAAAGCTATTGCTCACTACAGGTCTGACATATGTGACATTTCTCATTCAGCTGTCCCATGAGGATCTCACACTTGAGACTGAGATGGGGGAGGACAGGAAAAGAAAGTCGGAATAAAAAAGAAGAGCATGAGGTTGAAAGCCCCATCTGCTGCAGACCACCCTTTACAAAGATGGTTTCAGCTGCTGTATGTTATTCAGAACCGACACCTCGGGTGTGACATCCTTCTCGTGTGGACTACCCCCAGCAGCAGCAGCACACACACACGCATGCCTGTAACCCTGTGATGTGCTAACTCCAACACATACAGACAGATCAGAGGCTTCAGTCCACTTGTTGTAATTCATTCAGTGATGTTGAACATTATTCACATGGCCTTAAGTGCTTTTGGTGAAAGTTATCATACATGCTTGAGGTACTCTTAAAGACATGGTGATTTCGAGTTGAAAGCAACTTTGATTATCTCCAGGTCTAAATCACTTTGCACTTAACCCCTAAAGCCATTTACAGCTTCATTACGCTCCCATATGAGGGATATGATTACCAATTAACTGTATCACGCTTTGGAATCTCCACTGAGTGAAATTTCAGCTACAAGCTGTAATTCGGTATAATCGTTGGCCAAACTGCACCTCAAGTCCTTGTTGCATTTTTGATTTTATGATTTTTGATTTGCATGCTCTACCTCTTAGCACAAGTCAAACATTACCTTCTCAATAACATATTTATTAGTCCAGCTCACTGACCCCTCTACCTAACTACCAAAAATTTAACCTGGCTCATTATAGAATCAGGCAGCTCTCCACTTTCTGCGAAAAGCAGATTGGTTTTTTTTTTCTTTTTTTTTTTTTTTTTTAAATGTCCTGCATGTTAGTCTCGTGAATTCCACAGAATAATATGGACGAGTGCCTTTTCTTTGTACCGTGTGCCATGTGACTGACCTCTGAATGTTTATGGTCTGTAATGCAGGTCTTGAAAGGAGACAGAGAGAGACAAGCATCATAGTCGCTGAAGAGTACTCCTGACCGGCTATCACCACTTGACACAAGGGCAGTTAATTAGCCAAATCTGCCACAAGGCAACCCTCAAGAACCATTTGTGTAAGAGAGAGAGAGAGAGAGAGAGAGAGAGAGCAGTAGGGGGATGTGTGTGTGTGTGTAAGAGAGAGAGAGAGAGAGAGAGAGAGAGAGAGGATGTATTTGTATGAGGTGGGTAGAAGGTCAGTGCTCTGCTTAGTAATCAAATGTGGCTTGTTGTGATTGGCATGTGAATGGAGCATCTCCTCAGTGATCAAGTAGCAATAAGGAAACACAATGTACAGCGAGAGAAAAGAGAGGCCAATGTCAATATATACAAAGGTTGCCACTGAGAAAGGGCAGTCAAGGTGGACAAGAGACAGTTTAAAGCGAGACATGATTAAAGCTACAAATTATAGTTCAGCTAGCTGGAACGGATGTGATACTAAAACATTTGTTTCTTGTTTGTGTACGTCATTCATTCATTCATTCATTCATTCATCTTCAGTAACTGCTTTATCCTGATCAGGGCCATGGTGTGAGGCAGGAGTAGGAGGCTTGTCCATCACAAAGAAACCCAGTACGCACACATTCACACACTCATTCACACTCATAGCACAACCGATCCACCTACCTGCATGTCATCGGGAGGTAGGAGGAAAATAGAGAACCTGAAGGAAACCCTGACAGACATAGGGACAACATGTGAAACTCCAGACAGGCAGTAACCTGAGCTCAGGATCAAACAAGGGAGCTCTGAGGCAGCAATGACTGTATCACTGTTTATATATATTTGAATTTCTTCTTTTCATGATTTTCTTCCTTTTCATAATTTTTCTACTGAAGCAATATAATTTCCACTTTCTGTTATTTATATAATTGCTCTACTGTTAACATTTGCTTGATCTGATGCAGTAGAACATTATTCAAATACTAAACATTATTTGTAATAAAAGTTGTGTGTGTCGAGTAACTCCAAACATCAGCAGTAGTTTCTTTTTCCTGTACCTATCCATGTCATTACTTGGAAGATTCCAATATTATTATTATTATTATTATTATTATTATTATTATTATTATTATTATTATTATTATCTGAAAGATGTGTGTCATTATTCAAATAATAAAGGTATCAGAAATGTACTGTTACACAGTCATGAAGCCCCATTGCTTAAAAAAAGCAATAACACACTAAAATACATTTGGACAGAATTCTATCATGAGTGTATATTT
Organism: Pangasius djambal; assembly: GCA_022985145.1. Lineage (NCBI taxonomy): Eukaryota > Metazoa > Chordata > Actinopteri > Siluriformes > Pangasiidae > Pangasius > Pangasius djambal. The sequence goes on from CM040978.1 coordinate 16,357,684, forward strand.
GTAAGACTAATGATTAATGTAAGCTGAGTAAACTCATAACTTCATGCATAAAGTTACTATAATTATTTGCCAGAAGCTTTAGCAGAGCTTAATTTCACAGCTTACAAATGCAAGCAAATATTGGCAAAATGTTGAGAGGGATTTGCTACATAATGCTGGCCCTCCTCTTTTAATCACAGCACATTGTCCAAATCTTACTTTAATTCTCAATGTCTACCACTTAAAGCCTTTCTGCTTCGATTTAAGCTGCCTTTTTTCAGCTTAGTGTGCAGCGGGGAGATGGAGAGGAACAAAGACAAATCTGGGACATTTATTCTCGCAAACTGTATCATGGAATGAGAAAGGTTCATTATAATTCTACAACACTAATGCTTTTGGCTACTTATTATTGCATGCTAATGAGCATTGTTGTTTAACTTCATACTAATTTGTAGGGCATTTATGTAAAGATATTGTACATTGTGTCAATTTAACCCATTGCTTTCTGGCCTTGTAGCTACTGTCGCCTGCACGCAGCAAGCTCATATAAGACATTTGTCTGAGTTTTCTGTTGTCTTTGGAGCTTTAAGTACCATGAATTAGCAGCTGAATGCTCACCACCTGTCCAGCTTAGCCACAAGCAGAAGAAAATCCCATTCCAGCGCTACACTGACAGTTGGAAGTCTTCAGCTCTGTAAGCTTTTACAACACAGCAGGGCCAAACACATGACAAACAAGGGTCAAGCAGTGTGACCGGGAGGCTGAGTGACTGTATCTTCAGGGATAGGTTTAAATAGCATTTTGAATACCCTGACCTTGCTGACAGTAGTGTGAAACCTCACAGAACTGAAGAAGAACCCAGACATCTGCCTGAAGACAGACACACACACACACACACACACAAACACACACACACCCTAATTAACTAGTTATTCATTATTTATTTGTTTGTTTGTTTTGCTTAGTATTCAAAATGTATTACTATATAAAAATTATAAATATAATAATTATAATATAAATTTTTCACATTATCCAAACTTTGTGAACATTCTGACCTAAAGACATTTATTTGTACATTAGTGTATATACAGTTATATTATATTGTATATTATATTTTGTCTATGTTGGAAGGGGGTTACTAATCAGAAATAGTACAAAGGATAACCCTCACACACCCATGCACGACACACATTTGAGAGTGTGTGATTTGTGTACATTAATTTGTATATTAATTTCTAATTCATAAAATAAATATTAAAATATATGTTTACTTGGTGTATGTTCTGTTTCCTAAAAGCATTGCCCATTGTATAATAGTGCCACTTCTGTGTGTGTGTGTGTGTGTGTGTGTGTTGGGAGTTAGGTGGGAGGGGGTTACTAATCAGAGACAGTACAAAGGCTGACACACAAGCATGCACGCACACACACACACACACACACACACACACACACACACACACACACACACACTTAAAATAAAAGGCCTGTCAGGATCTGTTGCCCTCTAACAGAGTGCAAGCTCCCTTCTCCGGCCCTCACGTGTTTAGCCGTCTCATCACAAAAACCCAGTTCCTGTGTAAACCAATATCATTTGTTTTCTGCAGCAGCTCGACAAAACACAGGGAGGATACATTTCCATCACTACATCAGATCTTCAACCACCACCGAAGCCTGAAATAGAAATTATTAATTACTATATTTAAGAATTGATTATCAGTGCTAGCACAGGTATATTTACAGCAGATGTGGCTACGGTGAAAGCTCTAAAAAGCTTTGGGTCGATTATAACATTGTTTCGGATTTAAAGCATGTCATTTTGTGCCCATCAATAGAGAGAGCCCATCCCTGCTGGATATTATTAGCATGTGGTTTTGCCAGAGCTCCACTCACAAAGGGACGAATTTGAATCGGACAGGATGAGGCTTTTATGAGGAAATGGGGAGAGCATGAGAAAGGAAAAAAAGAGGGTGTCGTGACAAGAATTCTGAGCCAGGAGCCAAACAGGTGCCTTTAAAGAGCATGTATGAAACACATGCGCTACAGTCATGCTCAAAGACTCATGCATGTGCTCAGAGATGACGTTATCCTAGTAGAGCAGCACTCACACACTGCTGCATGGGATATGTACAGATATAGTTTATCACGCTAACACAGACTAAAGGAGGAACATTGCAGGGAATTTTGAGAAAACTACAGCCTGGTTTTTGAGATAGAGATTAAACTTGTTTTGGATTGACGTATAGTTTCTGTAGGGAAGCTTCACTGAAAAGTGTTTCTTAGTCCATGAAGCCCTAAATCTTTTAATTGCTTTTATATACTCCAGGGATTACTGTATATTTTACTGTTTACAAGCAGAGCCTCCTAATCCCAAACACACCTCAAATGCACAACAAACAACAGCATTACTATAAAAACTGCAGACGCAACCAGGCCAGCTCCATCAGGGAGCAAGGAGAGCACCAGCCAGAGGCTAAATCTGCAAAGGCAAAAGAGCAGAAAACCTCCCTAATCCCTGGATTGCTGAAACTTCGGAAATGCTGGAAATAGATTAGAAGGCAAGTGGTCGGCTTTAATAAGGCTGCCTGTATTTTTCTAAAAAGTCATGAAGCAGCACTTCTTGCACTCCCAAGTCCTGGCAATTATCATTTCTCATTTGCAGAATGATTCAATAAACAGTGATCGGGTGTGTAGTGAGTGTGTGCTGACAGAAACGCTGCTGAAAAGGAGAGGGCTGTGTTTAAAAGAGCACATGCTCTCATCAGCGCTCAACAGCAGCCCCGGCTTTGGCTGGCTAATCAAATGAAGGCTCATAGTACGGACAGTCAAACTGTCACTTTTACGATGCGTTTGGTGCAAAGCAGTATCACGTCATTTAAATCTCTGCGATTAGAGCTGAAAATGCCAAAACAGAAGCTTTCATCAGCTCAGAAGGTTCAGTTAGTGTAGTGTCTGTCTTGTTAAACTGCTTCAGCACCATTCATGTAATTATTTTTAGCTGATTTCTATTCTTGTTATTTGTCATTTTGCTGAGCTCGGTGTTCAGGACGGTTTTCTGAGGTGATCTAACTGAACAGAACAGATTCTATGGTTCTGCTTTGGTGGGCATATAAATGAATAAAACACACAAAGGCTTTTGAGATTCATTAGAACAAAGCTTGCTGACAGTTTTGTATAAGTTTAAACACAAAGTGGCACTTCTTGTTGATGAACAGATCATCCAGGGGGATTTAAATCATCATCTAAATTGAAAAGGATAATGGTTTCCCTGCCTCCTGATAACACCTTCTACGATACTGCTAATGCTTATCGCTCTGATCCATGGATTTGTGTCACCTCATCCTTTTGCAATTTAATTATGCTAATCTATTGACAAGAAGATGACTCTAGTGGACAAGCGCTATAATTAACATGTGCAAATATTTATCGTTTATCATCTCTTGGCTTACTGGCTGCATTGCACATAGATGAGAGAGTATGGTGGTTAGTTTGACAGTCTGAGATGTGAGTTATATGTGTGTCTTTGGGGGAAAATCTTAGAAGTATAGAAGTGAGTATAGAAGAGTATAGAAGAATTCCAATAATCCGTATATGTCAACATACACAAGGTCTGCTTTTATTTTGCTTGATGCCACTCTCTGTATCCTTTAAAATAATAATAATAATATAAAAATAATAATAATATTTGAAATAAATGTCACCTACAGTATTTGACAAAGGGTTGGCTTTGCCCCTCATAAAAATGTCCTCATCTGTTTGTCTGGTCTATCCATCCCCAGAAGTGAGTCTAATATGCTTTGAAAGGTATCCATGCTTTCACACCCTCTCAAGTCCAAAAAAGCTGTGGGTCCAGCTGTCCTTATCACATCCCCTAGTTCCTCAGGCCTGCTGTGGGAGGCCAGCTGGAGGCTTGCCCGAAATACTCAGAGCCTCTGAGAGAACGGGGGTTTAAAGGTGCCACATAGCAAAACAGCGGTGAATCTGCAGGTTATTACAGGGCTGATTTGGAGCTCTGGTGTCTTGTTTTAAAACACAGACACAACATGACAGAGGTGCAGAATGTACACAATGCACATAAATACAGTGAATCTTCTCTGTCACAGTGTTAATGCCGAGCCAGGATGGCAAAGAATCCTCATGTTACACTGATAAATGACATGAAGCCTATAAACCATTACATACAACACAAGTCCTTAAATCTTACTCATGTATACTATACATTCTCACATTACTCACATTGCTCATTCTTTCCACAGAAAAATACTGCAGCTGTTTCAGTGCCAGTATGATGTAGTTTTCCATTGACTAGAGTGATTTTCCACTGACTGGGGTAATTTTTCATTGTCTAGTTTAGTACAGTGTTTCCACATCGTTAGGTAAAAATATGCAGGTGCATTGCTATCTCAGAGGAAGTGAGCAGGAGAAGAAACCAAACTAGACCAAATCAGAGAGCTGGGGGTCAGGCTTAGTCCACTGCTGCTGGGGAAAATTGGGCTTAAGTGTGTGCTGAAGTGCACTTTTTTATTAGCTTATGCTGAACCCTCAGTCCCTCTCTGAATAGCTTATACTGAACCCTCAGTCCCTCGGTTCACCCACCACTTACTGAGAGTGACTGAACTCAAAGAACATATAGTGACTGAAGAACACAAAGTGAAAGAAAAAAGTGTGTATCAGTGTGAAGGAAAAGTCAAAAGTCAAAGTTTGCTAGAATCATTTAAGACTGCATTTACATTTACTCAAATGCTTGCAGTAGAGCTAAGCAGGGAATGCTCATGGTGCCCATTTGGCTGTACTAGTATTTGAAACCTTCTAATTATTAACCCAGACCTTTAGCCACTGAGAGTCGACTAATCTGTTTTTTTTTAACAATTAACATTCATTCATTCATTCATTCATTCATTCATCTTCAATAATGAATCTGCTTTATCCTTTAGGGTGGAGGTGGATCCAGAGTCTTTCATGGGGACACTGGCCTTGAGGTGGGAATACCAACTGGGGCAATTTAGACCTAGGGGCAATTTAGCATAGTCAATACACCTCATTTTGAAATATACGGCTTTAAGAACTATGAAAGTTGAGCCCAGGTTTGGTCTCTAGAATCACTGCAGTGAATTCTTAATGATGTGCTTAATAGTCCTAGCCACTACAGTGTAAGTGTTAATATCCACTTCCAAAGAATGTCTTCTACATATAAAGTGACACTCTTCCAGACCTTTGTGCAAGATTGTAACAGCTCTTAATTTAGAAGAGTACTTCTCACTTATCTTCATCAGGTACTGGCCAATGACAGCTGTTTACCAAAGGCTCATGTCACCATGCAAACTCTGAGTACATGTTCTTGACATGTTCTTATAAATATCTTTATATATTTGAAAAGCTACTGTAAGCTCAGTGTGAGCTGTAGCAGCACTGCGATCAGCTGCCTTGCTTTCCATTTCAGTCCATTACCCTTCTCCTCTTTGCTGTGTCACATGAAGCACCTCAATAGGTGATAGGGCGTCATTCGGGGACACTTGCTGAGAGATGAAAGCCAGTCACATGGCTGACTCAAACATAGCTGGGCATTAGTCTGCATACTCTGTGCCACGACTGATTCCATTGCGCTAGCATTAGTGAGGTAACACTCTGGGTCATATGTCCACATGCTGCCCAGTACTCATGGGAGAGAAAAAATGGGAAGCGAGCCACAATGAAGCTCATTTGTGTCACACGCTTTTTGAATTTTGTGGCCTTTTTTTATTTTGGACTTCCTGATATGCTGCCCAATCATTTCCTAACATTTTGCTGCTAGAGTGATAGTTCCATCAACTTGATGGGAAAGGTCATGCTAAAGCTCACTCAATTTTGTAGGTTTTCTAACAAAATGAGAGTGCGTGTTCATTTTCCAACTGTGATGTTATTTCAAGTAAGTAGTTTAATACTGAGAATCAGAGGACAGACTTCTGTGGGCAATGCGGAGCCAATCTTTTTATATTTGATGTCTCTCTCTGTCTCTCAGCACTGCAGAGAGTTGGATCCAGAATCCTAACCAGATCTGCTCAAGCCTTTAAGTGGCTTTTTACGATATCAGAATTGATAGCACTAAAGCCTTAATAGCTATTTCTCTGTAATCTTTCCTATAAAGGGCTAAACTGCGGACTATTGATTGTTTGGAGGAAAAAAGGTGGAAAATAGAAGGAGAGGGAGTTCTTGATCAGAATTAGACATCTAGAAGTGACAAAGCTCTTTATAGGCTGAGGAGATAAGCTACGATTGAGCACCAAGATGTGATCAATCGAAGACCATTTTGGGACACCCAAACTGAAAAACTAACTAACTGCACTTCCGAGATCAACAAAATCAGAAACACATGGGAGATGCTGTGTGTTTGAGCCAAATCTCCAAACTTACAAACTGAAGTTTGTGTTACTTACACAAATAGTATGGAGAAGAATATCCATGCTATGCTTACTTGTAACCCAGACAAATATTCAATATATAAGCAAAAAATATGCAGAAGGGCAGTGATCTAGGTCAAGAGCTAATCAGACTTCACACCAGGATATATTTTAAGTTATAATTCCTACACATCAGAAAAACCTTACTAAAGCACTCTGATGCAATTGCCTCAGATCCTGCTGTGTGTTTAATTGGATAACAAGACATTGAGCCATTACTGTGGCCTGTATTGTCTAAAGTGTTGCTATTATGCTCTGAAAGTCAATAGCGTGTCTGGGTCTGGAAGTTTTTTTTTTTGTTGTTTTTTTTGTTAACTTTAGCAACTTTAGAAAAATGTTGCCTAAACTGCTGTCTCATTATAGATTTAATAATGACTGGTAAGCCTGTGGACTAGACATTAGTCATTAATATAACCTCTCTTATTATTATTCATCCATCCATCTACTTCCCATACCGCTTATCCTAAATAGGGTCGCGGGGTAGAGTGAAGCCTATCCCAGGGGACTCAGGGCACAAGGCAGGGGACACCCTGGACGGGGTGCCAACCCATCACAGGGCACAATCACACACACATCCACACACTACGGACAATTTAGAGATGTCAATCAGCCTACAATGCATGTCTTTGGACCGGGGGAGGAAATCCCCAAAGCACAGGGAGAACGTGCAAACTCTGTGCACACAGGGAGGAGGCAGAATTTGAATCTCCAAGGCTGGAGGTGCGAGGCACCCGTGCTAACCCCTAAGCCACTGTGGCTGTAAACCTGAGGTTTTTTTTTTTTTGCAAGGAAAACAATTTTTAGTATAACAAACAACCTAGAAAACACTCAGATATCACTAATCTTACACAGAACTATTCACTCAATGTATGATAATCATCTTAATATGAAGAATGTGCATCACATAACTTCTATTAGAACTAGAATTGCATTGGATGTATTGATGTCAATGTTGTATTATATATCTTAATTATTTTCTTAATAGTGTTGATATGAAGTTGTTTGAGTGCTGTTGTTTTTTGGGTTTTTTTTACACTAATTATGGATTCTCTTTTATGTGAATGTAAATATTAATACATATACAGAGTTCAAGAACCAGAGCTTTCATTTTGAACATCATGGATTACAAACAGAATGGACACCAGTATGAATGTGTGTGCAGAAGCATAAAGAAATATATAAAGGCCCAATATGTACTCACATTGAATTATCAGTTTAATAGTTTAGTAGTTCAGGATAGACCGGTCTCAAAGAGCAGATGGAAGCTTTCCACCTGGATTGCTGGCTAAATAATGCACAGCCCATACAATTGAGCAAAAAAAAAGAAAGAAAGAAAACGTGAAGAAAGCATGGTTCAACGGGAAGCTAAAATTCATGTTCAAAAGCATATTCTGCATTCAGAGCCGACCTTAAACATATGAAACAGGTAGCGATATGAAGCTGCTATTACCAGGTCCACAGGATGAGTAGTGTAAATTGCAATATGGATCATTTCATGAAAGGTCTCTGTCGTAAAAAGCTGTATATCAAAGAAAGACATGAGAGTGGGGAAGATCAATAATGTTTATTGGAGCAGCTGTTTGCCTGTTTGGATCTCATCACAGTATTGTGTGTATCTGTATGTAAGGTGATTTATGAGAAACTCCCTCCCCCATTTCCCTGCCCAAGTGAAGAAGCTCTGTCTCTTTCGTGTCTCTCTCTCTCTCTCTCTCTCTCTCTCTCTCTGATTCACCAACCCATCTTCTCATGCCCAATGTCTATTTTCCAGGATGGGAGGGATCTTTATTTATTCAAATAAGTGCTGAGGGTATTTGCATGATCATGCAGCTGCACACAGTGATGTGAATGGCATGAGTCAATCACTGGAGAAGGCTAATGGGACCTCATGCAAATAACCCCATTACCCAGCACAAAACAATGAGATTCCCATTGGATTACAAGGACGTTTAGGCAAATGTAGCTGATGACTTGACATTTACAATAGTGAATATGTTTGGTCTCCAGATAAGTGTATGTAAATGTCAATAGCAGATTATTCTTCAAGGTGTTGCTATACTACAGGATTGTATGCCTTGGCCATCACATAAAAATTGAACTATGTAAAGTAACCCAGTGTAGTTTTACGTTATCACTCATTTCAGATATCCTGAATAATTATTAAAGTCTAACAAAGAAAGTTGTATTGCTTATATTTCATCATAAGTCACAATTTAACAATCATGCCTTTTCCCTTCTTGAGCAGAAAAATGTCTATAACATTGTATTTTACTGTAAGCTATCTAGCCATTCTTTATTAGATAAATACATATTTAATTCAAAATAATGTCAGGTGTACAGCTTGTTTGGTAGATATTCATATACAGATATGTAACTTATATCAATACGTACTAGGTATGTACCTTAGCACGTATACAATAAAATTTATATCCTTTGCATACTTTGCAATTACATAATAACTAATGTGGAAGATAACATACTTTGGATGTGGTATTATAAATAACAACTTCAACTTTCAGGTAAATGTAAATTGATTATATAATGTTATAAGCACTACTCATACTCATCTGTTACCTGTACCTATCTACTTATGTTTTCAGTCAGATATGCATGAATTTTCTGACGCAGTCTAGTAGTACATCTTAGCGTTAAGTGTTAAAGTAAAAAAAATTTTTTCCATTTTTTACTATGTACTTAACCAGTCAACTTGTACGTACTGCATGCAATTAGCTAATTCTATATTATTATCTATTAAAATCTGAGTAATTATTGCACTGTGATACCAAGTGCCTGGTAGTTTCACTGTTACTAAAGTTACTGTGTACTTTAAGGTTCAATGTACAGGTATGTGCCAAAAATGATCACTACATACCTACCTATGAATTACTAGTACTGTACAATACAAGTGCTACCACAATATATACAAATATGATATATAAAATGTAAATTACATTTAAACCATAAAACTTCCTTTAAAGGTTGCATAGTTCTTCCTTTTAACAGTTGCACAGTTTTTTTAATAGAATAATGAAGTTACTAACACACTGTAAACAATTGTATGTGACAAGAAATACACATGATCTTGTATGTTTATATATTAGGAAAAGATATTCTGTCTGCCAATACAGCGAAATAAATTGGGAGAAGCTTCATCATGCAGCACAACAATCACCCAAAACACACTGCCAACACAACAAAGAACTTCATCAGGGGAAAAAAGTGGTAGGTTTTAGACTGGCCAAGTCAATCCCCAAACCTTAACCCAACTGAGAATGCATTTCACCGCCTGAAGAGGAGAATGAAGGGAGAAACCCCCCAAAACAAACAACAACTAAAAGAAGCCGTGGTACAATCCTGGAAAAGCATCACAAAAGAAGAATGCAACAATGTCAGTGGGTCACCAGCTTGATGCAGTTATTGCAAGCAAGGGATATGCAACCAAGTATTGAGTGTTATTTATTTTAATTTACTATTAAAGTAATCTGTTTCTATGACTATCTGTTCTAATACTTTTGCTCACCTACAAAATTGGGTGATCTGCTACCAAAGGGGCCATGTTCTAAGCTGTTTAACATATCTAGATGTAAATATCAGAAGATGAAGGCTGAAAAGCTGAACTATCGTCTCATATTCATCATTTGATCTCAAACCCAAATATCTTGCAAAAACAAAAATATAGCACAAACAAAAGAATAGGCCTTGCCATTCCAGTACTTTCAGAGGGGACTGTATGTAGTAAGAAATATATACTTGAAACCTGTTTCTTGTGCAAGTGAAAATACTGAGTGAAAATTACTTACAACTGTAAAACTCATTTGTATTATTAGCATGAAATTATTAGTTGACTGTACACAGAAGCCCTCACCTTATATCACGTGGCGTCCTTTATATTGTTAGTTTAAGCGGTGATCACACCTTCATATACAGTGCCAAAAAGTGCTTGGGCTAGAGATATAATCAGTATGACATTGGTGAAACTAAATGATCATGGTGCTAGAGTAAATGAACTGTAGAGGTAGGATGAAGCGTGTGTTAACTTAAACAAAGCATGATGGAAGAGAAGGGTCACTCATTACACTCTACAGTATAATACACTGATCAGATCGAAGCTGAACTGTAAATAGATCCCTCTAAGTATGCAGTAGCAGATTGAATGCTTTTTTTTTTTAGTTCTTTTTTGGGTAGTTCCTAATAACTAATCAGTACACCAGATGTTGCATTACATTTCAACAGCACATAAGACTTTTCTGTGTTAACAGCTTCACATGAGGCAAACTATGTCATGAAGCATCTCTTGTGAGCAATGTTTTCTCTCGGGATCATGATAAGCTTTTCTTGTGATATTGCTATGTTCACATTTGCTGTGAAATCAGGACTGGACACTAGGAACTAACAACTAAATAAGCTGCAGATACACATGGAAGATAATGATATTATTTAAATTGCAGTTAATGAAGATTTTTGTAGCTGGATTTAAAATGCAAAATTACACAATATAGCCTGGCTGTTATATCAAGAAGTCTATATCTCAAATCATCATAGATCACCTGCTTCACCTTTCCTCTGGCTACATGGGTGTTGTTACATAAATTCCTGTCCCCCATAAATTTTTCCAAAAGGACTCTACAGGGGCGCGGAGGGAGTGTGTCACTCTGTAATGTGCTGTAGGTGCATTGAAGGCTACAGGCAGAATTATTGGCCAGGGCCGCAGTGCTGGTGAGTCAGAGTACACAGCCGGAGACTATAGACTCCCCATCAAGGGAACATAAGCTCCACGGTGGAGCTCGAGCAAAAATCTTCCCCCTCTGCTTGCATATGCGGGTTGCCAGATTAACAGTGCAAAACCTTCACATGCATAATCTGCCTGCCATGGTGATAGTGGGAAGCCCTGCGATTTTTTGTTTTAAAATAGCCGGTAGTTTTGAGGGACTTTATGACCATTCTCAGAGGCAAAGTGTCATGTGATTAGGGATGTTTAGATGGGACAGTAAGTCTATCTGTTTTTATATGATAAAGAAAGACAAGTCAATATGAGAGCATTTAGGAAGGTTTGTTTGTTCAGTTTTACTGTAACACAGTTAGGTTCTCAGTGTGTGTCTCTGTGTGTCTGTGTCTATGTGTTGATAACTGAGAGCGTGTGCATTTAATTGAAACACTCTTCCATCTCTTCCACTAGTGTGTTGTGATGGTACCTCGCTGGCACACACTTATCTGCAGGTAGATGTTTGAAAAGACTGCTTTCATTTTGCTTAGAAAGGTAAGAGGCATACCGTTCCACACATCAGGTGACTGCTTTCTATCTTCATACCTACTTTCAGATAGACCAAAGTAGATTCTTTGCAAATTGACAGATATACATTTTTTTTAATTCTGCTCAGGTCAAAATGACCTATTTTAAATGACTGTTGAAAAAAGAACACTGCTAAAAGTGTTTTTTTTTTTTTCAAATATTTTTCAAACTTTACCAGTACATGTGTGCGTGTGTGTGTGTGAAAAATCATAGTTATATTACAGAGATTAATTTTCCCATACATTTTGACCTAAGATTGAAATAGAAGTGTTAAAAAATCAGGAAAGCTATACTGTATGTTATGTGTGTCCACCTGACATATATTGTTTATATTGGTAATAGCTGAGATAAGTCATATAGGACCCAAATGTTGAAGTCACAGTGCCAGTCAAAAGTTTTTGATCCCCCCGTATTAATATTTTGGGTAGATTTAAAGAAATGGCTTCAAGCTAAATACTCCAGAATTAGAAAAAAAAAGTAAAAAGGTGGTAGAATGAACTGAGAAATATTTGTGATTATAGTTTTGCAGTGACAACTTCATTAAACAAGTGTACCGCTTGCCTTTGATAAAACACTCATGTAGTGTCCCACATATAAACCTAAATCCCATGTTAGTGATAGGTATTTGATGGAACACTTTTTCTTCTTTATTTAATTGCCATTAGTGGGTAAACTACAATAAAATGTAAAAAAAAAAAAAACAACACCATTTGTTCAAAAACCTTCGACTGGCACTGTATTTCATGATGATCAGTGATCGGCGCAGACAGAAGCCCGATAAAAGGTGGCATAATTATAAAATAGACATTAGAATGAATGCATTATCATTGTTATATTCTGACACGAATTTCTGACCATTAAAACAAACAAGTACAAACAAGAAAAATGAGCTTATGCCAATTTAATCATAAAATTTATTTTAAAATACTCTCTGCAGACACAAACATAATTCTCTGGTGTAATGCCATGATGTTGTTAATATAGTTTAGCAAACTAAATAAGCAACATCAAGGCATTATACCAGAAAATTATGTTTGTGTCTGCAGAGAGCATTTTAAAATTAATTTTATGATTAATTTGCAGTAAAATCCAAAGCCATGGAACGGGTCAAGACATTACTAAATAGTGAATGGAACAGGATTCAATTTCTCTCTCTCTATCTGAAAGAAAGGGAGTGCTGTTCTTCAACACTGTGCTGTCAACAGCAGCTTCGGTGTAGTAGAATCAGATAAGGGAGCCCAGTGTGGAGCTGCGCAAGGACGCAGGCTAACCACATGACTCCAGCTAGAAGCGCAGTCTTTGCCCTTCAGCTAAACTTTGACTCACTTGAAGTAGTAATGGGAGGAAACTTGGGCAGCCTGAGCCAACCAGGGAGAGGGCCTTTGAAATAAACTGCTACAGTGGCTCAGCTTTAGGGAGAAGGCAGCAAGACAGAAGAAGGACACTAGCACAGTTCAAGAAAGAATGAAATTAAATTGAGTGGCTGAGTTGGGGTTGAGATGGTCATCTCATCTTAGCATCACTTGTGGGTAACCATTGCTGTTCTCTGGTATGCAAGCAACAGCATGTTTAATTTTTTTTTTTTTTAAAGGATTAGCATTCAAATATACAACAGGGCCTGTGAAATGAGAATGGAGACAATCTATGTTATCAAGTGTATAATATTACTATATTAATTATATATTAACTTTATATTAAATATAAAGTATTATACAATACAAGTAGCATCATTATCATACAAGGACTTTGTGGACTTATAGACTTGAATAAAAACTAAAGAATAAAGAATAATTCTTTTGAATAAAGAATAAAGAAAATAGTTACTATTCAATAATTGCTCTGAGATCCTCCAGGATACACAGCAAACTCTGGCACTACTATGTATTGTAGTAGATTGACATACAGCATGGCTATTATTACCACTTTAGCATTTCTTTTCCTATTCCCAGAATTCCCCCCATCACACACAATCACATACACACTTACACCTGACAGCGAGCATAGTGAGACAGAGACACTGCACTATAAATATAAGGCTGTGCATGTTAAGAACATTGATTGACACGTCCAACAAACAATAAATCAGTATGTATTCAAATATGCACTCTCCAGTACAGACAACAACACACAACCCAACGCATCTGTAAAGCAATGTAATTATTCAGAATGAGAATATGACAGAATAAGGAAAGATCACATTCATCAACATAAACGTGAGTCATTGTGCATTGCATTTAGTGTTAAGTTAAAAAGTTTCATCCTTAGTAACTGCCTGGTCAGGATTGCAGTGGTGTAAATTAGGCTACTAGTTTGTTTATATTCTAGAAAATAGGACCAACTAAATTTGTTAGAAAATATTGCAAGCAGGTACAAGCAAATATAATAACTGCACAAACAAGATTAAAAAACAGTCTCATGCACATCTCTCAAGTGATATAGCTGAGGTTGAGGAACCAGAATTTGCAGACAATGCTGACAATATTGACATTTACACCTCTGGGTTTTTTTCCCAGGGTTTTCCAAAAAAAAAAAAAAGGGACACCCTTCTGGTTTAGGCCACCCCCACTTCAGATTTAAATCTGAATACAAATAAAAATTCAAAGTGGCAATGCGAAACATCCCTACTATATAAAGTAGCATTTACTAACCCACACACGTCCTCAAAATGCAAATACAAATATAGACCATCCAAAGTAATGTAGCTCCCAATACAGTATTTACCAGCCTCTCTGTTAGTTGTGTAAATGTGCATGCTCACACATGTATACACGAGTTTACTACGTGCGCATATTCAGTTGTGGAAACTAAACTTGTCCTATCAGATTATCCGAGTCCCCCTGTGTGCTGTAGAGGAATGCAGGCTGGCCTGGATAGGGTGTAGCTGGAACTTCCTTCTATGGATTCTCACATACAGGGCTGCTGGGGGTTTCAGAGAGATGAACCATGGAGAGCTCATTCCACACTAAAGAGCCTGGGTTCACTTCCACCAATAGCACAGTGAGGTAAGAGCCTTGTGGCCTGGCTGCCCTTGCTCTCTGAATGCCTGTGCTGGACAGAGATGGAGCAGGTGAAGGCTCTGGCTTTGATTTCTCACTATGTAGTTAAAATTCATGTTTGTACATTAACAAATGCCTATTTGTACACTGTTGCTACATGCTATGCTAGACGAAATTGTACATAGTGAAGCAACAGAGCTAGATATGAACAATATCACCACTCAACATTGCACAACTGCTCATTTGAAGCTATATGCACATTTGTTTTTTTTGTTTTTTTTTTGGTTTTTTTTTTTTTTGCATCAGTCAGTTGAGTTGGTAGATAAGGTATGAGTATCCAGACAGACTCTTCAGAGTATTGTCACTTTTGTCTGCAATCTTCAATAAAGCTGTAGTCTCAACTTTTTCTATTTAGGTGCTAGAGATACATTTCAGTCCCTAGGCATGACTGAGGAAAATTCAAAAATGCACCTTACCAAAGTACCTGGATGTTCAAATAAGTTGCTCAGGCTGTCAAAGTGTGGGCTTAAAACTAAAGTTAAATGCATTCATTTAAAAAGATGTAAGAAAGAAAAAAGAAATCTAGTTAGCTGAGAAACCTGAAATCAATTCCTTCTTCTTTGGTTCAGTTATGCTTCTTGTATCTGTGTTTCTTACATAAAACATTTCTCTAAAATGACTTCCTGAGTTAAAAAAAAAAAAAAAAAAAAAAGTGGAGCACTATTCAAATCTAATTTTCTTGTTCAGTTATGGCTCTATTCCAGTATGATAAGGTATTCAGTCCATGGAGTTCCTACTAGTAAGGAGCCAAAGGTATTAAATATGGTCTTTGGTCAATGGTTTACAAGATCTTCAGTAAAAGAATGGGCAGAGCCAAGACACTCTTATATATAAAAAGTTAATAACCTTGTATTCCATGAACCATTTCTATGAATAGATAAAACACGCATGTTTGGCAGAAGCATTTTTAATCTGTTCTTAGAACAGGCTGATTGAAAGAGGGTTTTAACCTCATCTAAGAAGTGTTTCTTCATTCTCCCTTCCTTTTTATTCGAAATATTTTATAAGTATTTAATCCTGCCAGACCAAATGAGATGTCTGATCTAAATTCTAGAAATGTCGGAGCCCTTACAAATGGAACCGAAAATGTATATTTAATGACACATAGCATAAGGGGTTATGATATAGCTCATCCATGGTACACTGCAGCTTTTTTAATAAATGCAGGCGGTGTTTATGTGCAAGCTTCAATTCTTTACCATTATGAGCTTGTAAGACTTGTGCTCCAGTGATAATTTATAGCTAGATAAAGTGCTATGATCAGACAAGCACCCTATGGTAATGCATTCAGCTATTCATTTATAGATGGATATATAAGTGTATTTATATAAGGGCATACAGTGCTTTACATAAGTATTCACCCCCTTTGAACATTTCTGCATGTTGTATTGTGTTATAACCTGGAACTGAAACAGACCTAAGAGGGATTTTTAACCTTTTGCTTTGCACAATATGTCTAACATTTGAAAGTACAAAATATTATTCTGTAATACTATAATTCGAACAATTGAACAAAATAGCAGACATATGTTGATTGTATAAGTATTTACTACATCCTTGGGTCAATACTTAGAAGTACATTTAGCTGCAATTACAGCTGCAAGCCTTTTCACTCATTCTTCTTGGCAAAACTGGCCAAGCTCTGTCAGATTAAATGGTTTTAAGTCTTGTCCTGTTGTAAGGTTAACCTTTTAAAGCTGTCCTGTTACAAGATGAACCTCCATCTCTTCAGGGAACCTCGTATCTTACAGACTGGGACAGGTTTTGCCCTATATTTGGCACCATCTATTTTACCAGTTTCCCAGTCCCTGCTAATGAAAAGCAAACCCACAATATGATGCTACCACCATCATGCTTTACTGTGGGGATGGTGTTCTCAAGATGATGAGCAATGTTGGATTTACACTAAATGTGGCACTTTGCATTGAGGCAAAAAAAAAAGAAAAAGAAAAATCAGTTTTGCTCTCATTCAACCAGAGATCCTTTTTTTGAGTTTGCTTAGTCTCCAACATGTTTTTCATCAAACTCATATGGCATTTTTTTCTCTTCTTGCCACTCTTCCATAAGCTCCAGTTTTGTAGAGTGCCCTCGCTATGGTTGTCCTGTGAATAGTTTCTCTCATCTAAGCTGTGGAGCTCTTTAGCTCCTACAATTTGGCCTCTTGGATGCTTCTCGAACTAATGCTCTTCTTAGCCGGTCCTTGATTTTTGGTGGAGGGCCTCTGCTAGGCAGCATTGTAGTTGTGCCATATTCTCATATTTTCTCATATTCCAGTAGTTTTAATGGTGTTTTGTTTAAAGTTTGGAATATTTTTAATAAATAAACCCTGATTGATCCTTTTCCAGAATTTTGTCCTGGACTTGTTTTGATTGTTGAATGTTCTTTAACAAATGTTCCAGGAACAACTGTATTTATTTTGAGATCATGTGACACATTCATTGCACACAGGCGGACTCCATTCAATTAATTATGTGACTTCTGATAACACCAGAACTAATATACAGGTATATTAGCATTATTAGTATTTGTAAATAATTGAATATTCTGGGATATTTTGTGTAGATTCATGACACATGACCCCAGTGAATTCCATTTCAGCTCCAGGTTGTGACACTAAAAATGCAGCAAAAGTTCAAGGGGGGGAATAATTATGCAAGGCACAGTACATGTCCACGGTATCTATCTGAAAGTTCATTTGAACTCAGCTGGGTTCGCAGAATGTGTATCTAAAGGGTTTTTTTTCTAACCATGTCGGTACAGATGAAACTACTTCGCAGTTCGCTATCTGAATACAATTCTTTTGTACTCACCGATTTCAGTTATTCTGAAAGGGTTTGGAGAAGCAGTCACTAAGTTCACATCAGTTCTGCTGCATTTGTATGAATAGTGTGATTCTTTGAATGTGTGTACAACAGACTAGGCTATTCTGGTTTGAGCCACATACAGTATATATTTTATGCTGTCCCCTGTTATTTTGTCAGAAACACAGATAAATCCTGCATAAAAACACACATACAAATGTTTCCTCCCACATCTCCACACAGCCCTCATTAAACAATGATCATGAAAACAACATATGAATACAGAGAAGCGTGCTCTCTTGAGTGCAGGACAAGGTCTGCTGCAATGACGCTTGAAGAGAAAAGAGTAAATTTATGAAGTGTATGAAGAAATGAATGTAGTGAGTGTGAGTGAAGGAGAAGAAGTGTGCAGCCTCTTGACCTCTGGGGCTTCCTTGCCTCTCTATGGGCATTTTCATTATGAGAGAACTGTGGCAACGTGTAGAACAGCATGTCTCCATCTATACCTATACAATCCATAATGCATGAAGCAAGAAGCCGTGTTCACACACCAATGTCGTGTTTGCCCTTTAACACAGGCTTTTCTATCTTTCTCTCCTGTCCTCCTCCTACACCCTGCTACACTGAAGTGACCAAAAGCACGAAGAGATAAGGACATGTGAGGTGCTGTTGTATGGAGATGAGTTTGGATATGGCAAGTGCTTTTGAGGTTGAATATAGTAATGTAGAATGAAAGGAGAGGGGAGGGAGATTGTAAATAGCGAGGAAGAATGTGTTCTGTGACACTGCACTATTCACAAGGGCTGAAAGAACATAATTCAGTCAAAGGAAGTGCTTGTGTGTGTATGCATGTGTGTGAGACAGGAACAGTGAAGACAAATTAGTAAAAGAGCATGAGTAACAAGGAATGTGACAATATGAGTGTTTTAGTGTACACAAACCTTTTGCAAGTAAACATAGAAATCATGGAACTCAACAGAGCATGGCGAGCAAAGAGCCGGGATGAAAAAATTAATATTTTGATATTTTAATATTAATAAATATTTATTAAAAAACTGTCAGAATTGATATTAAACATCTCTAATAACCTCTTACACAAACTATACATGCAACTATAGTGTAACTCCTGTGGAAGTGTTGAAGATTGCTACATACTGACTTAATTCTGACTAAATACTACATAGGCTCACCATCCTCTTTATTAGGAACAGCCGTAAATCAGACTCTTTATGAAATTATCCAATCAGCCAATCATGTGGCAGCAGCACAATGCATAAAATCATGCAGATACAGGTCAAGAGCTTCAGTTAATGTTCATATCAAACATCAGAATGGGGAAATATCAGTGACCGTGGCATGGTTGTTGACACCAGACGAGCTGGTTTGAGGATTTCAGAAACGGCTGAGCTTCTGAGGTTTTATGCAGAGTTTATACAGAGTGGTGCGAAAACAAAAAACATCCAGTGAACAGAGGTTCTGTGGGTGAAAATGCCTTTTTGATGAGAGAGGTCTGAATGGCCAAACTGGCTTGACCTGACAGGAAGGCTATGGTAACTCAAATAACCACTCTTTACAACCGCAGTGTGTAGAAAAGCATGTCAGAACACACAGCATACTGAACCTTGTTGTGGATGAGCTACAACAGCAGAAGACCACATCAGGATCTACTCCTGTCAGCCAAGACCAGGAATCTGAGGCTACAGTAGGCACTAGAGAGATGAAGATTGGAAAAAGACCAGGTGAAAGCACAAAGTTTTTCATGTATATGACTGTAAAACCTATCCAGCAGCTTCTGTTTATTACAAATAACATATTTGCCCTCAAGATTAAAACCAAGGTGTTACAGGGGTCAACTGCTTTGACACCAGCAGCAATACAGGAATGAGATTTGAACCCTTTAAACTTGAGATACAAATCAAACAAACAAGCATACGCACAATACACATGCAAACACACACATATACACAGACATGGTGGCAAATGTGCTACAGGCTTCTTAAAATATACGTCCCCTCCTAGACCACCTGAGGTGAACATTTCTCAAACACTGGGCCTTGCTCACTCAATTTCTCCAGCACACTGTGGCAGCAGCAATAATCTGCCCTGGAGACAGAGTGACCAGCTGGCAACACACACACACACAAACACACACACTCAAACATGTACACAAACATTCACACATGCAGTGTATATTGTGCCCGATGTCTGATCCACCTGATGGATGTCTGTGTTGCTAACACTTAATCCAACACTAGCAGAAGCTCCCCGGTCTTTGATTACTGCAACACATCAGATGCTGTGTGTGTGTGTGTGTGTGTGTGTGTGTGGTGGGTTGTGTGACAGATAGAAATAGAAGAAGAGATGTTTTGTTTTTCATGCACACAGTACTTTATCAGTGTGCCAGGTCTGTTCACGTTGCAGTTGCGTTTATTGACTTGAAACTGTTACTGTTAATAAGCTGCATCTTGAATGAGTGAAGATGTCAGCTGTGAATCTGTCTCACACACACACACACACACGCACACACACCACACACACACACACATATGCAGAAATTCTCACGAATCAGTCATACAATAAAACTATGGCTTCTTTTGTGCAGAGAACAAGAAACCAATTACAGTTCCCTAGTTGCATATTTACATGGGATTGTGGTTAGCGCTACACTGAACTGATCATGTTCATTTGAGAAATACCTCTGCCTCAATTTGCACCACTAGATATCCATTATTACGTACTTTTATTATAACACACTCTTTCATTTCCTTTCTCTCCAGTGTGCTGATGTAATTCCTCATGCATGTACTCTGGGAACTGCAAAAAACAGGACTTAAACAATTAATGAATTAGGATTTGTGTGTTCTATTTCTTTCTGGATTAATACGTCCATTCAGCCATCCAGCCGTTCGATTAGAGGTCGTAACTTGTAATTCTCAACCATCGACCAGAAAAAGCCAAGGAAAATTACCCTCAGCTTGTATTCCTACTTGGGAGCTCAACATGGCTGCACACAGCATCAAAAGTAAACAAAGTCACACTTTTTACCTTTAAATGAGTTACACTGTATATACAGGTATTTGCTTTAGATCAGTCAACATAGTCAACATTGCTTGTTAAATCTATAATGTTGACTATACAGTTTGCTGTTTTGAGGAAGAAAATATACAACACTCATCACAGATACCTGGCTAGCTTGATGCTGACAAATGATGAACATGCAGCTAAAGAGTACACACTTCAAGACCCCAGCAAAGCGAGGAGCACTGTTAACATTCTGCAATAGCTTTAACAGAAAATTCAGTGTATAAGCAGGCTTTACAGCCACAGTTGTTCAAAGTGACGGTATGAACCTTATTAGTGACCATAAAATGAACAGTTATATGATCTCAGAGCTGGAACAAAAATATGTTACATACAATCATATATGACCTCAGAGCTGGACCAATCAGTAATTTTTTTATTTGTAGCTGCCCAGCAAACAAGTATGTTCAACCACCAAAAAAGCCCAGTACTCCTTCATTTACGTTTGCAAAACAAAGATTTTCATTTGTATGGAGCTGTGTCTAAACAAAATGTACATCATGGTGGTGTGACGAATGGTAGAAGGCTTTTACTAAGTGGATTAATTAGCATGCACAAGTGATCTTTTCAGAATCACAAGCACATAGATATGTGGAAACAGTGACAAAATTGGGCAAAATAAAGTTCAGCACAAAGCCATCATCATAGCCTCTCCTCCTAGCACAACCTTGTGATTAAACAAATCAAGAGCAAATATAGAATAATATCTTTTAGACTCCATGTGATGACAGAACACCAAATCTCAAGGCTTAAACGATAGCCGAACGCCTGCTGACTACATCATTTCCCTATAACCATGCACTTAACCAGCTAATTATTTGGCCATGCATTATTATATTAAGTTAGCTATCCACCTGCACTGTGAAGCGGTGTCCTATCAGTTTTGTAGCATATGGCTGAATGTGAGCAGAGAGTATAGCCCTATACACCTCAGAATTCATCTTGCTACTTCTGTCAGCAGTCACATCATCAATAAACACCAGTGAACCCGTTCATTGGCAGCCATACATGCCCATGCCATAACACTTCCTCCACCATGTTTGACACATGATGTGGTATACTTTGAATCATGAGCTGTTCCTTTCTTTCACCATACTTTTCTCTTCCCATCATTCTGGTACAAGTTAATCTTGGTTTCATCAGTCCAAAGAATCTTATTCCAGAACATGGGAGGTTTTTTTAGATGTTTTCTGGCAAAGTCTAATCTGGCTTTCCTGTTCTTGAATGTTACCAGTGGTTTGCACCTTGTTGTAAACCCTCTGTATTTACATTCATGAAGGCGTCTCTTGATTGTAGATTTTGACAATGATACGCCTACCTTCTCCAGAGTATTCTTGACTTCTGTTGATGTTGTGAAGGGGTTTTCCTTCACCAAGGAAAGGATTCTACGAGCATCCACTTTAGTTGTCTTCCGTGGTCTTCCAGGCCTTTCAATGTTGTTGAGCTCACCAGTGCTTTCTTTCTTTTTAAGAATGTACTCAATTGTTGATTTGGCCACACCTAAGGTTTTTGCTATCTCTCTTATAGATTTATGTTGGTTTTTCAGCCTAATGATGGCCTCCTTCACTTGCATTGAGATCTCCTTGGACTTCATATTGGTAGCTCCAGTCGAACAGCTGCCAAATGCCAACTCAATACCTGATATCAACTCCAGACCTTTTATCTGCTTCATTTGTCTTGAAGTAATGAGGGAATGGACCACACCTGGTCAATTAACTTCTTGTCAGTCAATTGACCAAATACCTTTGAGCCCCTGAAAATGGAGGTACTTTGCTTAAAATGGCTGTAATTCCTAAATGGTAAATGCTATATTTTTGTGGAACATCTTATAATAAAGCTGAAAGTCTACACTTCGATCACATCGTGTTTTATTTCAAATCCACTGTGGTGGTGTATAAAGCCAAAATCACAAAACTCTGTCATTGTCCAAATACACACACATATATATATATATATATATATATATATATATACACATACAAATTTGTGGTCATGGGTCATAAGACTGGATGACTACCCAAAATTGAATGCATGGGGGAAAAAAGAAGAATCATTTTTATATTTTTACTATAGACAACTATAAACTCATATATCATTACAAAAATGTCACTGCACTGAATTACCAGCACACACTTGTTTTTTTTTTTAGAATATTTTCATAACTGTTACAAGACAACAGCTTAATTTCTTGCTCCTGATATGAACATCATGTGTAAGGAATTTAAGAATTACTTTTTGAAATCTGGAGAACAAAAGTGATGATCACCAACCAAGCCATAACTCACAGCACAACTCACAGCTAAATTCGTCCAAGGACTCTAAACCCGAGCAAGGCCAACACTACAACGAGTGTGTATTGAGAGGTTTTACAGCCTCTGCAGCTGCTATTACTGTGTCTACCATGACACAGAGAATGGTCAACATCCAACTATTTTTACAAACAGCAATCATCAAAAATATGGATGTACAACAGCAGGCCGTTGGTCAAGGCAAGCGTAAAAGATTCAGAAAGCCTGTTATTCTGGGTTGCTAACTGGTGGTCATAACCACCTTTTATAATTAGAGCATTTGTAGGTGCAAAATAAGGCCATACATTTGTGTAGCGCATTTTGTACAGTAGGGCAAATTAGGCTCACACACGTAATGTAGCACCTAAAGCGGTTGTGTCATCATATTCCTGGCTCGAGCTCAAGCTGCCCTGCTGCACTGAGGTCAAGACTGGATGGATAATAATAATAGATTATAAGTAGGGCCATTTGTTTAAGCTACGTTTAAGTAGCATAATGGTGACATGTTTACACATGCCTGTGCTACATTGGTCATTTACAGATGGATTAAGTTTATGATCAGTGAGGCATCAATATTCCTAAGTTAAGATATATCTATATAAAAAAAATCTGTTTAAGGACATTTATATCCATGCCTGAATTTAGCTGCTGTGTACAATACAAAACTTTTTCTTTTTGTAGCTTTTCTACAGATGAAACTACTCAATTCCATACTTTTGACTTATAGTTGAGTAAGTAACAAAATCTGTTCCATTTTAGTTGTTATTTATGTGTACTATCTAAAATAATAGTAGGCTACACCTAACCCTAACCATGGTGCCAAAATGTGTAGCGATCTGGAAAAATGCTGTCAGATGTCACTGTGGCTGAATTCTGCCTGTAACATATGTTGACATCTCTATTTTAAAAACACCATCAAAATATTTCACTAAAATGAAGTGGAAACGTTTTTAATCTTGCCTAGGCTATCTTCCTGTAAAGATCATGTTAAGTAACATTCAGTCGAAAATAAAGACAATTAAAAGCTTTCTAGCTAAGTGTGATTTCCTCACACAGTGAATGTCCCACTTTGGATCGAGTTGTGAGATGTCTACGTTCCATAACGAAATAATAATAATAATAATAATAATAATAATAATAATAGTAATAATACTGGCTGTCAAATTGTCTCCTGCACCACAGTCGAAATGTAATCTTTAAATGCAATTTCCTTTTTCATTTGTAGGGGTAGCCAGACTTTAAAATGCTTTAACATTTCATTTCATTTTAACGTTTCCATTCACTGGGAACTAAGGATTGTAACCCAAACCTGCTCCAACATTACAATACACAAAGCAAGCTCCATAAAGACATGGTTTGGACTTGAGTGAGAAGAACTCGCACATTGCCCTGACCTCAACCCCACTGAACACTTTTGGGATTAATTGGAATGCAAACTACATGCCAGGCTTCTCACCTGACATCAGCGCCTGACCTCACTAATGCTCTTGTGGCTGAATTAGCACCAATCCCCACAGCCACGCTCCAAAATCTTGTGGAAAGCCTTCCCAAAAGAGTGGCTGTCGTAACAGCAAAGTGGGGACAAACTGCATATTAATGCCCATGGTTTGCTAATGGGATGTTCAAGCACATATGGGTGTGATGGTCAGGCATCCACATATCCTTGGCCATATAGTGTATTAGAAACTGTCAGAATTTCACCTGTTTTCCCAGGCCACCACACAAATACATTTTGGGTTATTTTTGAAAATAATACCTTTAACTGCTAAAAATAAAGTAAATTTGGACCCCATCACAATGACATAATTGTCATGTATTCCTTCCTGTGAGGTCCTTTTGTCCCCAGAGTAAGTGAAATGCATGGCCACCCACACAAAAATAGACATTTCTGTCCACAAGGCACATACACAACACTCTCTACCATATACACTAACGTTACCAGCATCAAACATACCCAAATGATCACTGAGCATTGAAAGACTCAGTGTATGAATACAAAATAGTGTGTCCACTTCAGTGCAGGCCAGGGTCCAGACCAAATGAAGAGAAGTCTACAGAGAATAGAAGGAAGTGAGTGCAAATAAAGGCAGAAGAAGCGAGTAGCCTCTTGACCCCCAGGGCTTCCATCCCTCTTGTAACACCTTTTCATATATATGTGAAAAACTTGGCAATGTGTAAAGTAGCCTGTCTCCATTTATACCTATACAATCCATAATGCATGAAGCGATAGCCACTCAATTAGCAATGTTCACACAACAGCAACATGTCATGTGTGCTCTTTAACATAGTTTTCTTTTTATCTCTTTTCTCAGCTTCATTCTCCACTGCTGTGCACATGTATGGAGGTTATGTTATGCCTAGGTGGGTTGAAAAGAGAAAGCAGGTAGAACTAGAAAAAGAGCAATGAAAATGAAGTCTTTTAGTGTAAGATCAAAAGATCCCAAAGATCTACTCCAGTTCCTTCTTTTAGCTCGAGCAAGTGAACAAAAGCCCATAACTCATAGCACAACTCTCAGCTAAATTCGTCCAAGGACCCCAAACCCGAGGAAGGCCAATGCTACAACGAGAGTGTAGCGACAAGTTTTACAGCCGCTGCAGCTGCCATGACAGTGTCCACTTTGAGACTGAGAATGGCTAACTTCCAAGTACTTGTACAAACAGCAATCCTCACAAATATGTTTGGACAACAGCACGCCATTGGTCAAGGTTAGCCTATAGGATGGAGGAAAAAAGTCTCCTCCTCAGTGAGTGGTTATCAACATAGTGTTCAGTACCATCACTTACCAGCTATAATGGTGGTATAACAATAGTTATACTGTAGGTCATACATATTATGTGGCTTGTAAGTATATAATGTGTTGATTTGATCCAAGCAGTCAGATATATGGGTAGAAATTCAGCTTATTTAATACATCACTGTCCTACTGCCACTACAAGCAGATTCAGAGGGACTGAAAAGGTCATGAGCGTTTCTGCCTAGAGCCACATCAAATGGCATGGACAGATTTAAAAGAAATTGTAGGAGTTTGCAATTGGGACAATGTCTAAAGCTGTGCCGCAGCACTCATTAGCCATTCCCACTCAGACCTCTGGCCTTGTCTTATGCAAAAAGGAGTGCCCACTTAATGAGAGATGGCACCAGCGCACATGTCAACATCGATGTCAGTGCCACATGGACTGGAATGCAGACTGAAGAGCCACGTGGCACAGACAGGCACATGAGCCAAGCAATCCCATGCCAGTTAGCCTACGGTACTCACCACAAAATGCTTCATCTGGGAAATAGCATCACACACGTACTGTAGCACTCAAGGCGGCTCTGCAATCATCCACAGCACCTTTAGCTTAATGTGCCTGCCTGCCTTAGGGTCAATATTAGATATGAATAATAACAAATTTCTCAGGATGGTATTTGTTTAATTCAAAATAGCATAATGGTGACATATGTTTATGCATTTTTTTAATTATTATGCAGAAACATGCAGCTGGACTACATTTAATAATTCACTGCAAAAATGACATATTAGCAAGTGCAAATATAGGTGAAATTATTAAATATCTACTGAGATTATGATAAAGCAAAATACTCTTCCTAGACAGAAACTGTAAAAGAAAATCTAACAATCTCATATTTGTTTCATAATATCTTATAATGAAGAATGTTTTATTAGATGAATTCATCTTTCTTTCTTTCTTTCTTTCTTTCTTTCGACAATGATATTTTTAGCTTAAATGTTTGCTTGCGCTTCCTGCAGTATTATGAACTTGGCATGTATGATATGCCACATTAGAAACCATGTCCATTTCACCCAATTGATAAATTTATCCCACACATGCACGAAACAAAAACTGTCCCCTGATTGGCTGAAATGTAGGTTTAGAAGACAAGCCAAATGGCCTTCGATTCAGCTATCAGATTGACCTTGCTGTGCTCCGGGTCATCACTGGGCTTTATTATTGCCTTGGACTTTGAAATCTACTGAAGTGCACAGTAGCCTGTAAGAGAGCAGTGATAAGATCAGAGCAGGAGGGCCTGCAGGAGGTCAGTGCTCTATTAACCTGGGAAAGGATTAGCTAAAATCCACAGCGGAGGGGGGATTCACTTCTCTCAACATTCACAAACCTGGGTGCTTGCATGAGGGGCCCCGGCAGGTGTGTGTGTGTGAGACGTCAAGTGACCGAGTAGTAGGTTAGAAAGTGTTTGTGTGTGAGGGAGTGCATGGAGCCCTGATAAGCAATTGAATGTGTGTATGTGTGTCTGTATGTGTGTATGTGCATGTGTGTGGCCCGTGGCATTTCAAAAAGGCACCTCTAAAACATGAGTGCCTGGAGGGCTGCACATCTCTCCAGCTCGCTTATCTGCTGCTGCTGGCTGCAAAGGGGGCTGCGGCCCACAGCACTACAAATCTCTCTCTCTCTCTCTCTCTCTCTCATATACACACACAAACACACACACAGCTGATAGAGGGACGTTGCAGCTTAGTGGGGGGCTTAAGGCATTTCTCAATTTGATCCCAGCACAGGGTCATATCATCACATAGCTTCCTTTACAACATGGATCAACAACAGCAAGTTTGATTTGGGAAGATCTTGAGAAATCTTGTGATGTTGCCTGTGCCATAAAAGATCGCGTCTTACATATTGCTTAATAATTTAGGAATTATTTGGCATAGAGACTTACTTTAAATTTAATTTGTCACGGAAATCCTTGCCAAAAATCTCAATTGCAAATCCACTATTAGCTTCACAGTTTAGCAGTTAAAATGATTTGTGTGAGTGTGTGTGTGATTCTAAACCAGATTCTGATTATAAACCAGCACTCACATTATTTATTCACGGTTTGATTTTCAAGGTGGAAGTCAGTTGTACCATAAACAGCACCTTTTGGCCAATTGCATGCTCAGTCCCTACACCAGTCAAAAGTCTTGTCATTTAGCATCAGGTTTATGTGCATCCCCAATCTATGTCTGCTTAAAACTGACATAAAGCACCACATATCTTTGTGAAATGGGAGCATTTGTGTTGACTGTTAAAAATAGCTACCAAGAAACAGCATAGGGTAAGCAAGGGTTATGATGGATGAAAACATTCTTCATTAGCATTAGCAAATTCCAACTGAATTTCATGAATCAATTAAATCCTAACAGTCTTTCCAGAGTTAAAAACATCTTCTACAAGGAGCCAAACTTCTGAATCATCACCAAGCATCTGATGAGCTTTATGATTACTAATTTATGAGATACGGATGTTCCCATTAAGCTGTACAGGCACACAAGCTGCCTCAAAATGCTTAAATTCTTTTCCTTAATCCCCTTAAAATTCCTTAACACCATAACATTCGCATATTCGAACATCTAACATCCACAGCTAATAGGAGGTAGATTCAGAGCCTGTTTTGCTACATGAAATTATGCCACATATGATGTTTCACAATCAGAACGTATGCTGAGAATGAAGAGACAAATGTGCTTGGTGTTTCCATGAAGTGCTCCTGAGTGAGTCTATAACACAGTGTGGTAGCCGTGCTCCCTTTAAAGAAGGCCCCTGTGTTATTTAACTAAAGAACAGAGCAAACTGTGAGAAAATTCTACATTTATAATTTGGAGAAACTTCCACATGGAGCTCAAGAAGCTAAAGTCACACCTGCACTGTAAAAAAAAAACTAGCAACCTAGCAGACTAAAATATTAATCCAAATATAGATTTGGATTAATACATAAGAATAATTGCATGCTTTTGTGAAAAGAAGTACTAAGCACAGTGTGCTTACTAGTGTAACTGTGGGATTGGGGTTGAGTTCTGCAGAACAGTGTTTATCTGAAGAACCAATCCAGTCTCACAAAAAAGAAAAACACTCACATGCAACTTATCATCAGCACCATGTATATATTGAATATTATTCTGGTGCATAGCAACCAAAGTATTCTGCACCAACGTATTTTAGCCAAGCTAACCTCTACTACTATGGTCCTTGAACAAGATCAATATGTAATACATAATTTCACCTCTTTTTTTTTTTTTTTTGCCCACTTCATGTGTAAAGTTTGTGCATTTCATGACTTATGATTAGACTTATCAGGCTCCTGAAACTTCTCCTCTTCTCTTCAAATACAATCAGTCTTGCTGGTCATGTACTAACACAGCAGATATATCATAAGTGACAACAGAACCGAACTTCATTAATAAATTAAAAGTATCCATCAATGATTATTTTTCTATGACAGCACGCTCTGTTTAGTGTATTCTGAAGTGCATTCTTTTCCTTAATATCTGCTTCATCATGAACCTTGATGGCATCTTGATAATGCAGAAATAAACATGAAGGTAATGATAGAAGGCAATGAGTCAATAATGAATCATTAACCACATTTTTTTACAGTATGCAGCACTACAAAGTTGCTGCAGGTATGTATAGCTTTGCCTTTCTCTTTTATATAGCTGTGTCCATTGATAACAATTCTTAATAAAAACACGACAGTAAAATACAGACCGCTTTTCTCTGGTTAAATGGGATAAAGCCAGACAATCAAACAAAAATGCATGTTGACATGCTCAAGGAAATAATAAGGCTTATAAATATGACTTTTTTTTTTATAAATATAACTTTTCGAAATATGTAAAGATGATTTAAAGTTTGCATGACAACTTCACAGAACTGTATTACACAATTTGCACGCATTTTAAGTCCTCTACAAGACTTAAATGAAACGCATTTCAAGATGCTCAAAAAAGCCCATTAATGCTCCTAAAGTTCTACAGCCATAATTGAGAATATTAGAGTGAGTAAAGCGTGCAGTGTTTAAAATTATCCATGGCTGACCTTATATAAATATCATTTAAATATATATAAATATATGTAAAAATGCTAATTTGGTTTTCCTACATATATTTATATGTAATATATGTGTATATATATTTCCTACATATATTTATATTTATAATAATATAGTTTCGGCAAATCTAGACATTATAAATAGCAAAATATCAGAGGAATTTTCTTTTTGACGAGTCTGTATTTGGTCCTTCTTGAGGAGAATGAGCAAGGGTAGAAGACATGTTTTAGTTTCTAACCACTAGCACGTGTGCTCCATGTTTTCAGAGCAGTCACATGAGTAACCCACAGTGCTTAGACAGCTGCAGCCATCACAAGCAGCAAAATCATGAATTCTACCACACCAGTGCATTATATTATAGCACTAATACACCACACTGCCTTTAGCTGTAGATCATCAAGGGCTGTGTGCACAAATCAGCAGAATATTTTACCTAAGCCTCAGTGGCAGATGTAAAACAGCACAGCACAGCATGGAACCCTATCATCATTTTTTTTTATTTTCTCTGTGAAGCTAACATGCAACTGTGATACATTCATAGCTTCGACAAAGTGGTAGCAGTTTAAATATTTCATTTGATTTCAGGGGTGTGGATTTTATTATTTATGATCCAAAGAGCTGTGCGCACTCTTGTATAAGGATTATTGTAAAATAAATATTACCTCACTGCTATAACGAGCATGCAGCTTTAATGATACCTAGGCATAGATGATAAGATGTTATAGATAGTTTGGCCTCCTACTGTGTGAGTGATGAGAGCTTTTCTCTTTTTCTCTCCATCCTACTTCTGTTCAGCTGGACCAGGTACTGTGGTGTAAAAGTCAGCACTGTCAGTGCAGGTGTAAAATAATGCACAATTATGACAGTTCACATGATTTAGTACATGGAATGACGCTACACTGTGCACTAATACATAGCATTTTTTATTTGTATTTTTTCAAGTCTTTATGTTTGAGATCCAAATGGTTCATATCTTAAAAATCTTAAATCATTTTTAGACTGGACCTGAGGATGATACCTTCTGTCACAACCTTCTCTTTGTGCTTGTGTGCTTATTTATAAATAAGTACACAAGCACAAAGAGAAGGTTGTGACATTAATACCACATTCATTGTACCTTGTATAGATGAGATTGTTGGAGAAACATGGTTGAACATGCTTGGGGCGTGGCACTATGTGCCATTGTGGTATTTGTATATATATCGTATATGTTGGGCCTACACAAAAAGCATCCAATGGTAGCAGCCTAAAATAAATAAAAACAACAGTTCACGTCTTTGTCATGTGTCAAAGCTCAGGCTATAGCATTTAAATCATATCTTTAATAGAGAGTGTGGTGCTCTCTTGTCTCTATTACTCTTACACAATAAGAAAACATACTCTATACACTGCCCTCCAAAAGTTTGGAAACGCCTGAACAAAATAGGGTTTTTGGGCAATATCAGCATAAATCCTCTTTAGTTAGTGACCATTTTGCATTGATAATAAGGGACAACACTAGGCATCCGAGCAGTCCGTTTATTCAAACATTGACTTGATATATTACTCCAAGCCTCCTGGAGGATTGCCCAAAGATGATTC
>CM040978.1:16389122-16426352 GCA_022985145.1 Pangasius djambal
AAATTTGAGTATTTTTCTATGTTATGTTCATGTTTATGTTCATAAACTTTTTATTTAATAAAATATGTTTTCATAGTTTGTGTTGTCCCTTATTATCAATGCAAAATGGTCACTAACTAAAGAGGATTTATGCTGATATTGCCCAAAAACCCTATTTTGTTCAGGCGTTTCCAAACTTTTGGAGGGCAGTGTATATGATCTGGAGGGATATTCCTTCACTCTTTTCAGTTTCATACACATCACAAGTCATGACATACTGTACACACGAGCAGCCAAGCATACTGATTCACCCCATGACCTGCTACATGCTCTATCATTAGCAGCAGTAATCATTAAAAGTCCTCGCTCATTCGATGCAGGACCTGTGTAAGTACACAATTATATACCGGTAATAGAGCTGAGAGCTTTGCCTTGCAGGATTCAATCCTAGTGTGAATGTTCAGACACGGTTCTCAGATGCTGAGGGAACCAACAGTCCCTGTGCTTCTTTAGCACAGTTCAGGCCCTGGCTTGAAACCTAGAGGATTTGTGTTTCATAATGGACTCAGTCAGGGAGAGAATGAGCAGGATTAAGTCAGCCTGTATCAGAATAAGGATTTGATGATGTCATCCGTATGAATGAAGCAGTTAGCGGATTAGCACTCCTGAGGCGGAAGTGATCCAAACAAATGGATGTGAATGTCTGGCCAAGAAGAAGAAAGAATAAGGAGAAGGTGATGGCTGAGCTTGACTCTGGTCTGTGTAAAACAGGAGCAGCTCTGTTCTAATCTAGCTAATCTAGCTAATCAGATATTCAGACATTTGGATAACTAAAAAAAGATTGTTATAATATTTACTATAACATAGTAATATTTATTTAGAAAAAAAAAACATGCACAGCAACTATTTTTAACCTTTTAGAATGTTTTTCATTTCCATCTTGTAACAGCTTTGTGTGGAAGCCAACATATGCTTTTTCTGTTGCACAAGATGCTTTTCAAACCACTAGTCACAGAGAGATAGTGAATGTTGGCTCCCAGGAGAACATTTAGCATTTGTTCACCTCTGCTGTACTTGCTTAAATGACTGCTACATGACCTAGGGCTGTTGCTTTTCCTTTCCATACAGATTACAGGCCAAATAAATCAGATAAACTGATCACAACACACATCACTCTAGCTATATCCACAATTTACTTTATCTTGTTAAAGGCACAGGTGTGCAATATCGTAAAAGCGAAAATCCTACTAAACTGTAGAATTCATATAGTTTACAGAATAGCTGTTTTTATTATTTTATTCAGTAAAACAGCCAGAGAATAACTAGCAAACCTGAAATAATGTAAATGCAAATGTCCATTCGGAGCTGATTTCATCAGATTCAATACAATATGGGACTACATTTTCAACCAAACCTTCCTCAGCATCCATGTGACAGTATCATGTAGATGTATCATGTAGATTTTCCCATTGCTTATTTCAAGTCATGAATGATATGATAATTATCTGAGGAACTGTTTAAGGTTTGTCATAAATAAAAATGCACAATCGTAGTGCTGCTATTCACAAAACTGAGAAATGCTGGCCTTGAAATGCTAACTCCTTTCCTTAAACTTCAGTATGGTAATCTGATATTAGAATATCTGACAGTTTGTTCATGCTTTTGCCGTTGACAAGGTAGCCCATTACCCTTAATTTATGACCTCTCGGCTTCTTTTTCATGCTCTCCGGCAGTCCCACACATTGTTCAAATGCACATAAATCTGTCCTCTCAGGACTGGATATATTTGGCTACCATGTTCTGTATGTAATGGCCATGCACGGACACGGGCAGCCACTAAAGAGTCCAAGGTCCATTCTATTGTCCCTGTCACTCGACAGTTTGAGCACATGGCATGACTGCAGCCTATTCCCTTCTCTACCGCCCCCAAAATTAGTTGGGGCATGTGGCTATTTACTCCTCATGGCCCAGGAGGTATGCTAGCCACAGCTGTTGGAGTGGCTGCCAGCTACTGGCCAACCCTTCTCTCTGCATTTACCCTTATCAACAAGGCTGGCCACTCAGCGCTTCCCGAGGGAGGAGGGTGAGGACAAAGCCATGCGAATTTACTTTCAAACGGGCCGCCTGGGACAATTATGCTTGCCAACAAGCTTAGCGTGTTATTAAGCATGCTAGCTAATTTTTAAATGTTCATTCATTCATTCATTCATTCAATTCTTTTTCAACCACAAAGTTTTGGCACCAAAAAAACAGAATGTATGCTTTTTAAATTGGCCAAGGTCCAGGACCAGAAGGTTCCATTTGTAAGCTTTTTGGTACCTGCTCACCTACAGGACCTACTATCATATATAATATATATATATATATATATATATATATATATATATATATATATATATATATATATATATATATATATATATATAATATCAGTACTTATCATATACACACAAAGAATCCCCACAGAATACAGAGATTTGTTAATGCTATTTCTGCCATGAGAAGCACCACTGTTTTAATATACACTGGAAAATAGCCTGTGTCTGGGGACATACTGATCAGGTACAAATAAAATTATATGAGAGTGTACACTGCGTTCTCACTCTTCAGCTGGATATCACCCAGATTCCTATCACACCACATGCATCATAACTCCTGAGCATGCTGTAACCATAAAATAAAGTAACATGAATCATAACTTGACCTTTGCCTTTTGAATTGGCACATTATAATTTGTACTTTAAAGTTTAAACTGTAATATACATTTTGAATTGTTGTGCACTTTGTATCTTCCCTGTTACTGGCTGCACAAAAGTATTAGCACTGTTCTGAGAGCCAAAAAAAATTGTACAATTGTATCTTTTTTCTTGTCATTTCACCATGAAATTTACCATGAGTTTTTTGCCATCTTACATTAATAAATCTTTTTTTTTCCCTCAGCATACAGTCCATAATTTGTGGTATTTTACATTTAAATAAAAACTTAGTTGTATACAAGCTGTAAACTGAGCTGCTGTTTTTGTTAAGAGTTATTGCTTGTTGGAGTGGTGGAGTGTGTATTTTGGTTTGGTGGTGCAGTTGTAGAACAGTGTGATGGTCTAAATGTGCCCCAGCATTGCTTGGACGGCACTGATCTTTTTATGTCCTCCATCAAAGGTTGACTGTGCCATATATCAATTTCTATTTTACTATCTCTGCCAGTCCTGGGCATGCATACAGCCACCCCTTGCAGCCATTACAAATTACACAGATCTGAAATTGCAATGAGACATGTATCTATCCATTTTAAATGTGTAGTCATTCTCAGGTCAGTTGCTGTGAAGAAATCATAGTCATAGAAGTGAGAAAGTGAAACTGACTATAGTAATATTTCAAGAATCCCAAATTATTATGCAAAGTGGAAGAAAATCCAGCATCATTGGATTTCCACATTCATAAGAATTGCATAATTATTTTTTTTTTGTCCTCAATCAAAACTTGTGAGATACATACATTTTTTTTAAGAAGACATAACTTTTTTAAGAAGTCTATCACTTTCTCCTTATACGCATAGAGAAGATCCCCTTAATTATCATTATAGGTTGACTGGGAATATTGCATCTTTATTTATTTTTTTTTAACTTTATCTTGGAACTGAGTACTTCCAAGATAAAGGAAGTATAATATATTAATTAAGTATGGAGAATTTTTTAAAGTATCCTCCTGTCATCTTTCCCTTTTTCCTATGTTTATTTCATATATAGAGTACAGGTACATATACATGTACCTGTAGAAGCATGAAATTGAACACTTCAGCTGAAGCCTTGGTAGTTCATTCCACTGAACTTTACTTATTTATAAAGTCCATATGCCAGCCAAATGAATGATTTTAGTGCCCTCAAACTAAAGTGGTAATTAAATTTGCATTTATAACATTGTTATGTATACCTTTAATGTCATGAATGTACTATAACTAAAAACACACTAATTAAAATTCAAGATAAGAATAAGAATAATTACAGTAACTCACTCAGTCTATCAGTAATGATAATTCTGAAATACATTATGAAATAAATT
Organism: Pangasius djambal; assembly: GCA_022985145.1. Classification (NCBI taxonomy): domain Eukaryota; kingdom Metazoa; phylum Chordata; class Actinopteri; order Siluriformes; family Pangasiidae; genus Pangasius; species Pangasius djambal. The sequence goes on from CM040978.1 coordinate 16,393,158, forward strand.
ATGAAATAAATTCTGAAATAATTATGAAAATTATGAAAATTTTTCTCTCTTCTCTCTTTTATGCAAGACGTTTCATAAAACCTCTAATGTCATCTTATGGGTTTTGACATAACCCTTTCATAAATTTCTGGCTACCCTTCAAATAAAGAGTTTCCAAAAATTCTTAAATAACCTTATTTCTCTGTGCAGAAGTTTGAAAAATGCATTGGGTAGTTGATTAGTAGAGATAGTATGGTTATAGATGGGTAAGAATACAATACATAGGTATAACTTCTTCATCCCAGTTATTGATCATTTGAGAAGAGAACAGAGAACAGGAAAAAACACAAAAGTGTTTTGAAGTCTCTATCAATAAATACATTCTGATACTGGTCCGCTAGGTCACAAACTAAGAATACCATCAGTCCAAAAACTCTGCTGGGGAGGCAATATAGTAACAAGCGCTCAGACAATACAAAGGTTTTTTTTAAGTGCTAATTTAAGTACTTTAGGAAGAGGTAGGTCTTTAGATGTCGTTTAAAGACTGCCAGTGACTCAGCTGTTCGGACATCTAGGGGAAGTTCATTCCACCACCTAGGTGCCAGAACAGAGAAGAGTCTTGATGCATGCCTTCCTTGTGCCCTGAGAGATGTTGGGACCAGTCGAGCAGTGCTAGAGGATCGGAGGGAGCATGATGTCATGCGGGATGTGATAAGTGCTTTAAAATAAGTGGTTACTGGTCTATTTTTGGCTTTGTAGGCAAGCATCTGTGTTTTAAATCTGATGCGGGCAGCTACAGGAAGCCAGTGGAGGGAGCATAGCAATGGGGTGGTGTGGGAGAACTTAGGAAGGTTAAAAACCAGTCGTGCAGCTGCATTCTGGATCAGTTGCAGAAAAATCACCAAGAGAGTGCTGTGTGATTAGCAATGTGAGAGGAAAAGGACAGTTGATTGTCTATGGTTACTCCAAGGTTGCATGCAGTAATCGAAGGTGAGATCAGAGAGTTGTCCAGGGAGATCGCAACTTCCTGACATGGGGTTGAATCACCTGGGATGAACAACAGTTCAGTTTTGCTGCTATTAAGTTTCAGCTGATGAGCTGTCATCCATGATGAGATGTCAGCCAGACATGCTGATATCCAAGCAGAAACATGAGTGTCTGAGGGAGGGAAGGAGAGGATGAGTTGAGTGTCATCCGCATAGCAGTTGTATGAAAACCCATGTGAGGATATGACCACACCAAGACATTGAGTATAGAGGGAGAACAGAAGAGGACCAAGTACTGAGCCTTGTGGGACACCAGTGGAGAGTCTACGTGGAGCAGATTTGGATCCCCTCCATGTCACCTGATATGACCAACCTTCCAAGTAGGAAGCAAACTACTGCCATGCTGCACCACAAATTCTTTGACTCATGAAGGTGGACAAGATTGTCTTGTAGTTCACTGTGTCAAATGCTGCTGAAAAGTCAAGGAGGATGAGGACAGTTTGGTTGATCTAGCAGCATGTAGCTTCTCAGTGATGGCCAAAAGGGCAGTCTCTGTGGAGTGTGCCGGTTTGAAGCCAGACTGGTCAGGATCTTGGAGGTTGTTCTGTGAGAGATAGAAAGACAGTTGATTGTAGACAGTTCGTTCAAGGGTTTTAGAAAGAAAAGAAAGAAGTGATACCAGTCGGTAGTTGCTGATGTCAGAGGGATCTAGAGTGGGCTCCTTCAGGATGGGAATAACCCTTGCTCTCTTGAATGAGGTTGGTACGTGACCAGATGTTATGGAGCCATTGACGATAGTGGTGATGAAGGGGAAGAGGTCTTGAAAGATTGTCTGGAGCATTGTAGAAGGGATTGGATCCAATGGGCAGGTGGTAGGATTGCAGAACAAGATGACATGCAGGATCTGTTCTGTTGCTAGTTTAGAAAAATGTGTCAGCGTAGGAGAATCCTCAGTGTGTAGTGTAAGAGTTGGGCTAGAAGTGAAGGTCTGGCAGATTTTTTTTCAATCTTCTCATCATAAAAGGTGGCAAAGTCTTCAGCAGTCAAGGAGGACGGAGCAGGAGGAGCCGGTGGGTTGAGTAGTGAAGAAAAGATGTTGTGGAGCTTGCAAGGATCTTGTGCAGAGCTTTCCAGCTTTTCCTTGTAGAAGGCAGTCTTAGGCAGATGAGACCTAAAGTGATGGCCAGTGTTTGACCTCAAAGACCATTTAAATGTAGATTACACTCACAAAATGCTTTATCAGGGAAACTAAGTTAGATATTACTTATAAATGACAAGGTATCATGAATTGAAGACATTTCAAAAACACCATGAACGAGCACAATTGTACAATGATCACTGGTGGATGTTTTCAGCAGCACTCTGCATGTTGCCCCTATTTACTCATACATGCAGACACACACTACTAGGACAGGTGTGTTAACTCTCCTCCTTAGATCACAGCTCATGGGAGAGTGTGTTGCCTCCCTCGCTGAGAGCGCATATTTGGTGTGTGTGTTGTTTTTCCGTTCTGGTGCCTCCACTTTCATCCTTTGAGATTTAATTACCATCTTCCTTTCACCTCCAATTAGAGAGGCCAGGCCTCTCAGTCCTAATACTAATTCACCACAGCATCCTGTTCACTTTATAAATAAACTCCTAACATCTAACCTGCCTGGTTCCTGTGCATATGCACTGACTACACTAGGTATCTGATGCAACCATGGCTTTTTTTGGGAACCAAATAATTTAATGATATAATGATAGTTCAGTGTGTAATGCATTTTAAACTCACCTTATAGAGGATGAAGAATGAATCTCTCTCTTTCTCGTTCTCACTCACCCTCTCTCTCTCTCTGTGTAAAATGTTGTGTGAGATCCACCTGCTTTAATGTCAGGCTGATGATTTCACTATATGATTTGGGGAAAAAGTACCAGACGTGTACAAGGCGTCTGAAAGGCTCCAGACATCTGAGTTTGAGAGCATCTAATTCTGCTAATATAGATTAGCTCCTGTATTGATTGAACAACAAAGACAGGCGGGGAAGAATGCTCCAACATTCAATTATCCACACGGATAGACATGAAACCAACACCCAGCTTACCGCCAACACCTCCCTTCTGTTCTCTATGTTGATGAAAGTGACTGGCAAAGAATTATGCATTTATACTTAGATAATGCATATATATTAATTCATTAAAACCAGACAGCTGAAAATTGGAAAAAGACCAGGCAATGTTTTCCAATCATATATACACAATATATTGTCTTCTGCTGCTGTAGCCCACCTGCCTGAAGGCTTGACATGTGTGTCCTTTTCTACTCACCATAGTTGTAAAGTGTGGTTATTTGAGTTACCCTAGCCTTCTGTATATATAACAGCAAATCTTTCTGATTTGGTAAAGGAATTTTATTTGAGTTAAAAGAATGTTAGTTGGATTAATACAATCAATAATTTTGGTAGAAGTTTATGTATTTCACAATGCTTGGTTAAGGCACCATTTTCTGTCATTTTTCCACCTTTCAGATGTTCATGAGCTGTTTTTTCTGTTCAGATATTCTAACATTGTAATAATCTGTATAAGTAGGTATGAGACAATAATGTAATATTATATCAAACTTTAATTCAGTCTTTAGTCAATTGCTTGTGTATTGGATTATTTTCCTCAGTTCTTCTAAATAAAAAAAATGTATATGTTTCATGTAGACTTTATATATTTGAATTTAAAGCACCATATTTCTAGTAGCTGTAGGTCATCGCCACTTTTGCCACTAATGATGAACTGATATCAAAATATCACGAGCAACACTGTTGCTCACCTACCTGCCGAACAACCAGCTCATCCAGAGATTTATACCTAGATGTTATAATACTAATAGTATTTTATAACACAAAAAGTTTTTACCACAACTGGGGGCTGTTACTGAAGTGACTCTGTTAACTGTCACCGGGCACAGTCCTAGTGCACGCTAAGAAGAAAAAAATTAAATCCACACCCCACAGTAAAATTTGACAGCTGCAGGGAGGAGTTTGGAAATTAACTGGAGTCCACTGTTAAGCACAAGTAGTTGTGTGGCTTTACAATATACGGTAGACTTCAGCTCAGAAGGGAGAGCGAGCACAAAAGAGCAAGAGAGAGCGATGGAGGCGGGGTTGGTGGTGATAGCCATAAGCCGTACTCCATTGCGTGACAGTGCTGATGGGATTGCAGCGATGGCAGGAGGTTAAGAGCTTCAAGCGTCCAGGGGCATACCAGGCCACCTGGCTGCACACACACTCTGCACACATTCAGAATGACTGAGCTGCTCATCATGGGCTGGCTGCACGGCACGGAAATGAAGAAAAGATTTAGGAGAGCTGATTCTACTGATTCTAGATCAGCAGCTACCTGCCGAGGTGATCTAAAGTGGGAAGCAGAGTAGATGCTGAAGGACACAGGATGCTGTTCTGTAGCTGATGCTAATTAACCATTTTGACCAAGTGACCAGTGTTTAAACATAACACACAATTAGCAGGAATGTCAGTTGAACGTATTTGAATGTATTTATGCATACAACTTCATGTGTATGAATAATAATGCTTGAAATAACATCTCACATCTCTTTAAAAATTAGACATGACAGTAGGAGAAGGGAATGGCAAAAAAAAACTGCTTCAGTTCAAACTCTATTAATTTTATCACGTTAACCATTTAGCATTTTAGTTATGGCTAGAAATACAGTATACATTGTCATGCCTGAATGCTGCTAAAATTAGCACTTCCTTCATTTTGGATTTTCTCTGCTGTAGTATGAAGGACGGCCATTTTAAAGATCAACATTGTCAAAGAAGTCTTCTATTGTTTAACTATATGAATTAATGTACCAAGTTCAACAAAGCTGAACAAGACACAATGTTTTGCTCAACACATTTATTCATGATGGATTCAAAATTCAGATTGTGATGCCAACTTTTTGGTATCCTTGCAAATTTTGAATATACATATAAAACAAAGCAGATTTCTATGTTCTTATATGTACAATGTTAATTAATGTTAAGTAATTAATTAATGTGAATATTATTTGGTTTTGGCCAGTAAAATGTTTCTGAAAATGGAATAAAAAAGAAATAAAATGAAAATAATAATAATAATGCAAGCAGGCATGTACATGAATACACACACACACACACACACACACACACACACACACACACACACAGAGTGTGTATACCTCCAACAACTTCATACTTCATTCTCCATCTCTCTCTCTCTCTCTCTCTCTCTCAGAATTCTGATTGGCTGAGAGAAAGAGAGGCTTCACACCAAAGGCTCTCTCTCTCACTCTCTCTCTCTCTCCATCAGTGAGTGGATGACAAGGGTGTGTGGTGATCTGTCACCATGCTGGTATCATCAGAGAGAGACACTGAAAGATGTGTGACAGATAGAGTGTCACATTCAAGCCCATTCTTGTGAAAGAAAAAGAGAGGGACATTGCATGCCAATGCCATCTTCACTGGGACAGGACACTTAGTGTACTATTACACATGATGATAATAAATCAAGCAGAACTAACACACATGATTTTATGCACATTCAGTCAAAGACAAGTACACAAAACCTATAGAAAGTACAGTCCTCATGTCCGCACTGAAAGAGCCTCAATGATTCAATTAGCATAAGAAGAGAACTCACATGCTAACGTACTAGTTATGTGGAAAAACAAGGTAGATTTCCCAAGAGAAAACCAAAATAATGGGCTTTGAAAGTCATCTCTTTTTTAGCAACCTGATATCTCCACAACAGCAGTAGCGATTATGTAATTATGTATAAATAGCGTTTGTTATATAGCTCAGCACTGTTACCTGTAGCTGGGCTGAAATTAAGACACCACAAGATTCCACAAATAATTCTTCCATGCACCAGTGTGCTGTAGACTGAACACAATCTCTTTTACATTTTAGAGGCTATAGCAGACAAAATTCATTCCACAATACCAAACTTAACACCTGATAACTGTGTAAATATTTACAGAATTGCCCATACATCAGTGCTATGGGCCACTGCTACATTATTTGTGTAGAAGTTTGTGTTTCTTTCCACTGTTATTTATTGATCGTGTAGTGTTTCAAGAAGATTTAAGCACCGTTCATCTAAGCCTAGCCAGCTAGCAACAAGGTTGCTACAGGTTCCAAAGGGACATGGATCAGCAGCACTCCATCCCCCACAGCAGCTCCCTGGATCTGGTTGAATTTTAATGGGATTTCCAGCTCAGCAGGACACACCTGCTCTTCAGCCACAGAGCCCCCCGTATCGATTGGCCCACCACGGTGCACCACCATTCATCAGGCAGCCTGTGACGCTCCAGCAGCAAAGCGTCCAGCAGACACATTCACACACACACACACACACACACCAATGACCCTAACCAGGTGTGTTTTACTGACACCAATCACACAGCACAGGATCGTGACTGGTGAAGGGGAGGGGTTGTTTTCGAACAACAAAGGTGTTTTCCAACAGCGATGCAATGAAGCTGTGATAACATTTCTGTGTGTATGAGTGCGTATGAGGTAGGCAGGGAGTGTTTCAAGATTCCACGCTTAAATATGAACAACGGCGTAAGATTTTAAGAATTATTAAAGAAAAGGTAAATATGATTTTTTTTGAGAAACTGTAAAGTGAAAAATGGTCGCACTTTATATTCAGGATCTTCATTTTCAGAACCTTACAATAATGTTACCTGTACAACTGATATGGAACTACACTGGTATTAGAGACACTTAATATAAACTGAGGCCAGGTTAAATCAAAGGTCTGATGCAAGAAAAGAGCTGTAATATACTGGGTGTATATCTTGGCATAGTGACAGTTAGCAGTATGTGTGGCCAGGCCTTCAAAGGTGCGTCTGCACAACATGACATGTGCCCTTCTGCCACCATCACTCACCTTAACGCCATGGCTATGGCTCCTTGGCGATGTCATCGTTACGTCTCTATTCAATTACTCTGACCTCCACACATGCCCTGGACTCCCACCCCTGTCCCGCTCCATTGCTACAGAAGGTTAATTAAAACAGAATGCGTGGCTAATTTCTTTTCTAACGAGAGTGGGTGAGGTGTAATAAGTCAAAGAGACATTATAGGGCTTCACTGAAAGAGATTTGTGGACAAGGCTGCATAACCCTTTGTCTCACGTGTTTTCCTTAGTTAGAGAGTGAATGTAAATGAAAGAGAGAAATGAAAAGGAAGAAGAAATGAAAGAGTGAATGAGTTAGAAATAATGTTTCTAACCTGCTTTTGAGTCAACAATTGAATAGCTTGGAAGTGGGACATTAGTCATTGTGGCTGACCTCACAGCTCTAGTTGTGTATATTTAATACTGAATGTGAACACAGGTCAGGGTTCTTGTACCTCTAAACACTACAACTTCTTTGTCTTCAAATTATACATATGTTAATAACTACAAGACAAGATGAGAATTTCAGAGTGAGGTCACAGATCACATTTTATACCATTGTAAACGCTTAGCATTTTTTATCAGGTAGCTATGTTACCATAGCTATTGGTATAAAATTACTAACTGTGGTTCTCAAAGTTTTTACAATCAGGGACCCCTTTAACTGTAAAAACAGTTTCAATTTATAAACAGATTTAATTGATAAACAAACTATTAAAAATTATTTAGGCTCCTGAGTGGTGCAAGAGAAAAGCGTTCGCCCTAACATCCGGAGATTGCGAGCTTAAATCCCAATGATGCCACAGTCCAAGGAAGCAAAATTGGCCATGCTCTCTGGATGGGAGGGGTGGCTCTCTCTCTGTCCCACACAGTAAATCACAGTGACACTAGCCAATCGTGGGCATCTGTAAGCTCATGTATGCCGAAGGGGGCACTTTCCTCTGAGTGTGTTACGCCACCCTGTGACACAGCATGAGCAGCAGTTTGAAAAGATGAGGCTGGCAGGCTTCATGTGACTCAGTGGAAGCATGTGATAGCCTTCTCCCTCCTGGGTTGGTGGCTGTCAGGTAGCTGGTTAGAGGAGACCTAACTTTTGGGTGGGAACTGCCCAAGACTAAATTAGGGAGAAAATCATGAAAGTCCAAAAACAATAACGTACAATAATGTTTTGGCTATATTGAAGCCAGATAGATTTTTTTTATTGCTGATCTTTCCAATTATAGAACACATTTTCATTAAAACTGTTATTAGATTCTGGCTGATATTATTAATAAGTATAATAATTGTGATAATGGTATATTGTGGTTTCCATAATTGTAACAAAATTAGAAATTTGCATATCCACTGGCTATGCAATTTGTCAGCTCCTCTCTACCCAGTACACTAATGGGCAGGAACCAGCACAGGAACACCGCTAAGCAGGTATTATAAAATGTACAAACAATGTACACAGTTCCTAAAAATCCCTGAAAAGCTGCACCATGTAGCAGCATCATAGACACTCCCAGTGTCGGTGCTGTGATGGTTGACTTAAGGTGGTCTCTTTCAACTGATAGACAAGGTACAAACTGTACATAGCAACAGATGGCCTCCAGCAATTATACATGTTCAAAGTGATTTATATGGTAAGTGTAGATAATGGCCAATAGTATTATACCAAAGTGCTGTTAAAATGCTCAATTCTGATTGTTAATTATTAATATTATTTACTTAGAAATATTTTTCTATAACAGCACAGCATGGCTCTAATATCTTATTCAACAACTTCTACAGTAAAATCGCCTGTATGGCAGAAGCTGTACAGAAACAGATTTAAACATGTAACATTGCTGCTATGGTGAAGTTTTCTGTAAGGAGATGTGAATTCAGCATTTTGGAATGAGTCTCCAGTGTCAGCACTGCATTAAACCACAGCATTAAACATAGCACAGCTAATAAATGTATGAAATGTGAGTTCTAACTAATTACAAACTAATTGTTGGTACAATGCTGCAGTATAGGAGAAATAAAACATTTCAAAATGTACTGTGATGGGATAATGACCAACTTTGGAGTGTTTAGGGTTACTCTGCATCACGTCAAGTCACATCATCCTTGTTGATTATTTTCCTATAACAGCATGTCCCATTGTGTTTTATTCCTTACTTATGCAATTCACTCTGAGAACTGAAAACATCACTCAACAGTATAATAAAGTGGATCCTCCTCAGTCTATTCTACAGAAGGAATTCTGAATATCTACATTTGAAGCTATTTTGTTTCTTTATTTCCTCATCCGGAATACATTTCTTTATCTGTTCTAAAGACAATTTGAAACATTTGTTTTGATCATCACATTAATGTCCATTTCTATTAACAGTATATGTGCATAATCCATTACACAAATCCTGGATCAGTTATAAAAATAGTAATATGAATATAATCCAGTACAGCACTGTTAGAATTTAATAAGCTCTTGTGGTTTTAATGTAAAACAACTTTGCATGTTTTAACCACTCCACTCACAGCTGGAAGGCATGGTATGTGAACTGAAAGTAAATTGAAACAGGAAGCCTCATGCATTTTTTTTTTTTTTCATTCCAGTACTACTATTACATAAGTGCTTGTTGGGGTGTATAGAAACAAACACATGGAATGTAAAAATAGTCATGGTGTGCTCAGCTTTATGTGGTTGGCTCCCAGCTAGGCAGGAATTTGAAAGAAGGAAGAACAAACCTTTTCTTTCGAGGGAGTGTGTGCGTGTGTGTGTGTGTGTGTGTGTGTGTGTGTGTGTGTGTGTGTGTGTGCGCCTGTGCCTGCAGTTATATGAGAGATGCTGACATGGAAGGAAAATTTTCCCAGAGGATGACTTACAGGCCTCAGATGTTAATCATTTCAAACATTCCTTAACACAGGTATATCAGTATTGAAACTTAAGAAATATAATGTATAGAGCATCCTAGAAATTCAATACCAGACTCACAAGCTTGGTTTAGGAATCGAAGCTAAAGTATCAAAAAGCAAATCCCAACCAAGAAAGGCCAATCAAGTGAAACCCCAAACAAACAGGTGATCAGTGTGCATCCAGATGAGGTATTTGAATACACAGAGCACAAACACAATACTCTTATCTTGCTTGCTTTTTGATTTCTATTCTTTTGGCTCCTCTGTTTTGAAAGATTAAAAGTGCAAGGAAAGGGCAGAGAGAGGGAGGGAGGGAGGGATGGAGAAAGAAGAGAGAAGGAGAGAAGGATAAAAGGGAGGGGGGAGTTTATTGATGTGCAATGCCAGGGCTGATAAAGCGTTACGGGAGAATGGCTTTTCTATCAGTCTCCTTCAGCATGGCCGTTTCTGCTTTTCAGGCCCGACACGTCAGGGGAGGCATGCGGATGCTTCTCCTGAGTTTGGTTCATAGTGCAAGTAATTGCGATGGCAGGAGTGTGTGTGTGTGTGTTTGTGTGTAATTGTATCTCCATGTGTTTTTTGCAGTATGGTGTTCTAAATGCATACAAGCATACAAGACCATACAAAATGAGCTACCTAAAAATAGGTAATGGAGCAAGCACGTCACACAATGAATATTGATTATATGTGAATATATGATTATCATGGCTCCAGTTCCAGTCATGCCTTTAAAATACCCCCATGGTGGACGATAATACGCAGACCGGATCAATATTCCTCTCCTCACATTCAGAAAGCAGGAGGCCTGGAAATGGCAAGGCTAAAGACTGAGAAGAAGCCGCTACTTTATCAAAAAAACATATTTCCCAGGTCCAGCTGATTTACAGTGACGGCAGCCAATAATGACAAAAATGACTTATGGGCTGTGCACGAGAAGGAGAAGGAGAAAAGGAGGTAAGGAAGAATGCGCCCTCATTTTTTAATCAACGCCCTGTCATCACAGCTGTGGCCACGTGCAGCCATTTGGCCGACTCTGGCTGGCCATCGGACTGAGCTAATGGAGTTCTGCCATTACGGGCCTAAATGAAGGTGACAGATATTAACCTGCAGCTCCAGGAATAGGAGCGCTTCCTCGAATTGTGTCAGAGGAAAGAAATATCACAGCTAGCAGAGCACAAGCCACAGGAAAACAACTCTATTTTCTGTACTTGCCTGGTGTCAAACGAGTTGAAATCTGTCCATTATGATCATCCTAAGCAAGTCTACATCTAGTGTAGTGCTTTCCTTTTCAACCATTTATTAATTAACTATGTCGGTATGGCTTTCTTGGAAATTTCCAGTTAACAGAGTCTTATTTCACTATTTATGGTTAAGTCTTGTGATGCACTGGGTATAAAAAATGCAAATCTGCTCTTAGAAACAGTGCTGCCCCTGAGAATTTCATTCAAATAAATCTGTATTGTTAATTTGCTTTACATTTTAGAAAATACTTGGTTACAGTCATTATAGCTGGTTCCATTGCTAGTGCTTGACTTCAAAAGCAGATCATATCCTCTACTGCAGATAATAAATGTGTATTTGAGTATCTTGTGATCTGTTTGAATGTTTGTAATACAAAAATTAACACCAAGTCTTCAAACTCTATTTATAATGATACTATACAGCTGACAACTTTCCAGATTCCAGCTAACTAGCATGCTATAGCATGTAGAAATAACTTATCTAATAATATATAGGGCTGTTGCTACAGCAGTGGCTTATATAAAATGTAGGAATTGTTTTCTCATTAGATCTCAATATCTTGCTATAAGCAAACAGAATATTCAGTACCATGTCCCATTATCTTGAGACATGCAGCTGTCTGCATTTTTCATGTAATGATAACTGAAGAAAAAAACACTGAATGTTTTTAAATATTTCCTTATTCCAATAAATTTTTGGGAGCTGCTTGCTCTCTGTCTCTGTCAATCTCTCTGTTGCCATGAGGCTCCTGTGCTTGAGTGATCAGCCCTGTGTTTTTTCCAGCCCATTCATGGTCTCAACTAGCAGCCAGGGCTCATTAGGAAGCCTGGAAAGCTGGAGGGCAGCCTTGGCCTTCCGTGCAGGGTGAAAAGCTGATACGTGGTTGAGGGCTCCAGTGTGATTGAGGTGTGCGCTGTACTCTGAGCTCAGCTGACACTGGTTAAGGGATCACAGCGTTTGTGTAGTCATGAGACTGAAACTCAATCCCAGAGCATGTTGAGTAGGTGAAGGAAAATGCACCAGTGCACAGTGTGAATGGACATTGAGCTTTGAATTCCTTTCTGTTATATCATACCAGTGTACATACACACACACACACACACACACACACACACACACACTTAAGAATAGGAAGGCCTAAATGTCTTGTCACATGCTTGCCAAGCTATCTATATTAGAATGAAGTTAAGTATTTAGCAGGAGATACACGTGACTTGCTGCATTCTTGGGTTCGCAAATTTGAGACAGTCAGGATAACCTCTTTAACACTTTACTCAGAAGCGGTAACTCATTAACACAGCAAGTGATCCAGCCGAATGGCTCGGCGGTGGAAAAGTAAAGGCAAGACTCCTCCGTCAGTGTCCAGCGGAAACAAACACAGCTTGCTGTCATCATCACCCTGGTTTGGAGCATGCGTCAGGCCTGGTGGAGCAGATGTAATGGGAGAAGGCAGCTCTGTAACCGCCACATACTGGATCTGTGCTTGTCACACGACACTGAGGGTCACGGCTGGGCCAGGCCAGCGAATCACAATGAACACTGCCATGGCAGCATACAACACATGCTCTTTTTTAAAGAAAGCAGAGGAGTGACAAGTGTACGAGTGTGCGCTATGCGCACTCATGTGGAAAGGGCAGTGCCACGTGCAAATGTGCAAATGCACGTGCATGTGTGTGTGTGTGGCGTGAGAGTGGGCCATCAGGGCGAGGTCATTGGGTGAGACGTGAACTACTGCTGCAGCTGAAATATATATATATATATATATATATATATATATATATATATATATATTTATACACACAAACAAAAGCACTGAAAATCAAAATACGCCAAGATATACATTTGAAACGTTAATAAATGCAGCAGCATCCCAATATAAGCTCTTCCTATTGGGAATAGCTTACATCAGAATATTATACAGATACGTTTCTGACGCCAGTAAAAATTACAGCACTCGGTCACTTTCTTGTCTCTCATACACACATATAAACACACACAGAACTTCTCTGTAGCAACACCATTAAAGTAATTCCTGGTCTAAATATTTAATGCAGAGTACAGTCGATAAAACAATTCAAAGACTCAAGTGCCCAATACTTTGTGCAGTTAAGGGATTCAGATTAAAATAGAACTGACAAGTGAAGCTCCAAAGAGGCATCTTCCGCCAGGGGCCAAGGTTCACGCCAGTCAGGCATTATGGTGTGAGCAAAATGTGTTATGAGTCACTCCAGCACCGGACACATGGGCAAAATGGAGATCAGGCACAGCGCCAAGATGGGATATCTCTTGGGGCATCAGCGCAGTCTCCATAGTGACGTAGAGTCAATTAAAATGCAGCGTCACAGTCTATGCATCAACTGTCTCACTCTCACCACAAGAGACATGGGAGTTCCTGTCTGATCTCTGAACTACTGATGCTGCTCAGCTACTCAACTGTGCTATTTCATATGCAGTGATGTAATGTTAATTCTCCAAGTGAAGTCCAGAATTCATTAATGTGTGTGTAGCAAGAACTTTTGAAGATCAAAAGAACTAACTGACTACAGCACAAGTTCAAAGTTTCCTCAATTTTGGCAATATTAAAAAATACGAGATACAAACGAGGTAAAGACAGGCTAATGGAAATTTTAATAACTTCTTATGTTCCTTTCTAAACCCTAAGGTTTATTAGCCAATAAGCACAAAGTAAACAGTGCAATATTAAAGGAGTAAGGAGTGAAAGTGTAGAACCACACACCGTTCGCCTTTTTGCCAAGAGATCAAATCCCGACATTGCCACAGCCATCAGTAGCCAGCAGTCCACAAGAGCAAAAAGCATTGCTCTCTTCCCTGTCAATCAGAGCGACAGCTGCCAATCGTGAGTGTGAGCTGTGATGAGGCATGAGCTATCGTCAAAAAGATCATGGAGGAAGCATGTGCTAGCTTTCACTCTCCCCAGTTGGTAACTGTCGCGTGATGGGGAGAGCTAGCTAGAGGATGGGAAGTGGGAAAAGATTTTTTTTTTTTAAAAAAAAGAAGAAACATGCCAAAATTATTTTAAAAAAGCTAAATGTTAGATATCCCAATATACTACAGGGTATGCCAAAAGTCTCTATATATTAATTTTAAATTAACACTTTTTAGCAAAATGGCTTCCAAAAATTTTCATACTTAGTTTATATATTTTTTTCATAGAGTCTTTAAGAATGCCTTTGACAAAAGAAGAACATATTGAAATCATTCTCATGGCTGGATCGGAAAGTTGTCGCAAGGTTGTGATGGACTTTAAAAGGAAACATGGCAAGCACATCACATACCACACTGTACCCAATTTATTAACAAATTCAAAAAGACAGAAATGTTGAGGACCAACTGAGAAGTGGACGTCCACGAACATTCACTGATGAAGGCACAACCGATGTGGTGCTGCCACCACATCTAAAGCTACCCCCACTATGTATGGAGACTCATGGGACACCCTGTTCAATCTTAATAGTTTAATTTTTAAAAAATTTTAAAATTTATTAATTTTTAATTTTTAAATTTAATCATGGTCTCATGCTGGCAAAACTGTAACAATTCAAAAGTTGCAAAGGTTAAGATTAGAGGCATCATATGAAATTGAACAAAAATTTGCATGAGATCAGGTTTGTTGCATTCCACTTGTCCTAATCTACTTTGCACTGTATAGAATGTGCTCAGTGTTCTCTCTGCATATTAGAGCCATGTGAGTGTGTGCTGTGTGGCATGCGTGAGTGTGTGCTGTGTGGCCTCTGCAGACTCACTGCACTCAGACGTGCCCCTGCTTCGTTACTTGGCTTCACAAACAGCATAATTTCAGACTGACATCGCCTCAAACGAATGGCTGTCAAGCCCAATGCTGCCTTGGGGGAACTCGTGGGACACCCGTTCAAAAATGTCCTACTTGCCAGCAGGAAAAAAAGCATGAGAGAAAGAAATAACAAACTGCATAGGCCCTGGGAACAACTGTTTAAGTCATGACAGGAAAAATGGCCAGTGCTTGGGGACAGAGAGAGAGAGAGAGAGCAGAGGTGTTGGGAGTGTGTGTTTTCAGAGTGAATTATTCTGCTTTGGCAGTAATGTGGTAGTGTGTACTGATGTACACAAACAGCTCGGATTAACTTAGCTTTTATTGACCGTCTGACAGTTGACGTATTTTCATAAATAGAACCTGAATGACTGACCATTAATGTCCATATACTGTATGTTCACTAATTGCACTCAAAACATTTTCAAAAAAAAAAATGTACAAAGAATGGCTGATATGCACCATGATTTTTTTTTACTTCTAGAGAAACAGATTTTACTGCTACAGAATATACAAAACCAGTTATGTATTCAGGTTGGCAGCATACTGAAGTGTCTGTGAATAGGATGTACAATATGTGTGTGCGTGTGTGTGTGTGTATGTGTGTGTGTGTCTTTCTGGACTACCTGGCCACACTACAAAGTCTTCTCCTTCTTTCTCACTGAGTTACTACCACAGGCCCTTGTCTGATGCCAGTTCTTCCAGCTCTGGTGGGTGGGTGCCAGTGAGCGGGGTCTGCCTCAGCTCCACTGTCTGGCATCCTGCACACGGAGCCGGGCGCCCACTACACCCTCATCATTTACATCCATTAAGTCAGGGATGGTTGGTGAAAGAGTGTTCGCCAGAGGCCCAGTGCCAGGCCTATAGCAGCACAACAGCAGGCCTGCTGCTGCTGATAAACAGAGAAACTCCTCTCTCTGTCCAGTTCTGTTCCCTCGCTGCTGCCCAAAGACATGAGAACAACATCCAGCAGCCAGTGCTTTTATTTTCTCCATTTCAGAAAGTTCACATTTATCCAGTTTAATGTAAGCATTTTGTATTCATTTCACAGAAAGTGGGGTGACAATAGGATTTTTAGCAGGTGATAACAGATTATACCAGGCATGAAGGATCTCTTGATGTAGTAAATTTGTAAATTTCCACATATCATGTGTGAATGGATGGCAGAAAAATTCTAGGTAAGGTATTCATTCATTCATTCATTCATTCATTCATTCGGTCAGTCAGACAGTCATTTTCAGTGGTCATTTTTTCTGGTCAGGGTCACAGTGGATCTAGAGCGTATACCCAGTAACACTGGGCATTAGGTGGGAGAATACACTCTGGATGGGACACCAGTCCATTACAGGGCACCATGCACACACACATTCACATACTCATTCACACCTAGGGGAAATTTAGAATAACCAAATGACAAAATTAACAAAATGAAATGCTAACAGCAAATTGCTTGTGTTTGACAGGAATATTTTTTGTGCTTGTTAAGCTGGTTAATCTTGAATAGTCTAACATTTCATGCTAGTTTCTTTGATTATGTCTACAAGCAAAGATATGCTAGCTATGAAACATTTTCATTTAGGTCGAAGTTGGGAGTAGCAGCACCCAATAAAGCAATAAAGTGTCATCTTGAGATTTAATATTTGTCCATTGTCAAAGAAGATTTTAATCCATTTTTCCCCAGATGGGATTCACAGGACATTAAGACATTACCCTTGCAATTTGGAGTATAACTTTCATAGATTTTCCAGGCTTAGACAATCTGGCAATTTTTTTAATTAATGATCCATGCTAATCTTTCTAACATGGAATTCTTTTGCCTGAAAAACTCTTTATACATTGATGTGACTGCAAAATGTTCATTCTCAATATATGAGTCAGTCCATAAACAGTGCTTAAGCCTAAATCACACACCTCTGTGTATTTTCCAAGTCACTGTAAGTTGGCTGTATGCTCAGTAAGACACTACCTTTAACAGATTACTGCTGGCATACTCCACGCTCTCTGGTGGTGCAGGAAAGCAGAAGGTTAACCACCCAACGTTAACCTCGTTCTAATTCTGTCTTCCTCGTGACATCATCAGCCAGCGCCCCAGCAGTGGCTTTCGATGTCACTATTCCCTGATGGTTCCTTTAGTGAGAACATGCACAAGGACCTGGGGGCTCCCTCCTTCTCTTATTTCATACCTCACTGCTTACGATCCTTCATAGTCAACATACTAACCTCAACCTGTCTCGAGGGCGTGCATTCACACGTGTGCATACATGCATACATACAGCCACACACACCTGACACACTTACAGGAGAGAGAGCTTCAGCTCTTTCAGGGGCTCCATCACCTTGTGGCTCCAGCACCTTGAAATACAGTTCTTTCAGGGGCTCCTTTATGGGGCTTCAGCACCTTGAAATACAGTTCTGTGTTGTAAAGAGAGCAAAGACCAAGACTGTCTTATGCCATCTGATTTTTGTGGTAATGGGAGTAAGTTATTGTGCTGATGTATTAAGTTTTTAGTGTGTACTGCACTACACAGATCAATCAGCTTCACTAAACTTATACAAACAGGTTGTAGTAGTCAATGTTCATGAACTAAAACTGAAGGAGAGCTGGTTAGATATTTTCAAGATGGTCACTGCATATTGCTTATTCTGAGATTCTTTTGAAAAATAATTTCAATAAAATAACTGATGAGCATTGTAAATAATTTCTACTTCTGCTTAAACATACAGAGCCTATAAAAAAATATACCACAGACAAATAGTTCAGATTAAGGTGAACTGCTTGTTGAAGCCCACGCCTGCCTGCTTCCCAATGAATTCTGACCAATCCTGCCCCCTCCCACAGAAACTTTGACCAATCCCACCTGCTCACTAAGTCATCACTTTTGTTTGTACCAGCCTGTGGTATTTTGTAATGAGCATAGTTGGATCTATTGCCTTACATATAAACCAATTAATCATTTGAACCCATAATTCTCAAACTGGGGTCTGGGGGGGTCCCTGATATATAGCGAGGTGGTCTTATAGCGAGGTGGTTTAATGCCTACAGATAATATCAACTGGACTCTAATGACAATTTTATTTATAATGAGAAAGTTACAAAATGTTTAAAAAAGAAACTATGCAATAAATAGCCAATTCCATTATATATACAGTGTGTGATATATATATATATATATATATATATATATATATATACACTCCTGAACAAAATCTTAAGACCGGGGGAAACATTCCAAGTATTCACATTTCGCACTGGTGGATCATAACCAGGTTGTAAGAACTGCATCAAAATGTCAAAAGAAGAAAAAGGAGCAAGAGACAAAAAAACAGAGATTGGCAATTTATTAAAAACTGCATTTAAACTCCCAAAAATACCCACAACAGAACTAAAAGTGTCAAAAAAGGACTCAGTAGTGAGTAGCCCCACCGTTCTTGGTGATATATTCAAACACTCGTTTCAGCATGCTTGATGCAACTGTTTCCAGGAGGCTGGTGGGAACGTTGCTCCATGTTGTGAAGATGGCTTCACGAAGGGCATCCACAGTCTGGACCTGACGTCTGTTTTTGTAAACTTCCCTTGCCATCCATCCCCAAACATTCTCAAGGGGATTTAGATCAGGGGAACATGCAGGATGGTCCAGAAGTGCAACGTTATTGTCCTGGAAGAAGTCCTTCATCAGGCGCGCGTTGTGAACTGCAGCGTTGTCCTGTTGAAAGACCCAGTCATTACCACACAGACAAGGGCCCTCAGTCAAGCGGGATGCCTGCTGCAACATGTCCACATAGCCAGCCGCCGTTTGACGCCCCTGCACAACCTGAAGCTCCATTTTCCCACTGAAGGAAAAAGCACCCCAGATCATGATGGAGCCTCCTCCACTGTGCTGCGTAGAAAACATCTCCAGTGGGATCTCCTTGTCATGCCAGTATCGTTGGAAGCCATCAGGACCATCCAGGTTAAATTTTTTCTCGTCTGAGAATAAAACTTTCCTCCATCTTTCAGTGTCCCATGTTTGGTGCTCCCTTGCAAATTCCAAACGGGCTAGTTTGTGGTGTGGGAGGAGACGTGGCTTTCGAAGACGTTTTTTGTTCTTTAAGCCCTTCTCTCACAGATGCCGTCTTATGGTTATTGGGCTGCAGTCAGCATCAGTAAGGGCCTTAATTTGGGTCGAGGATCGGCCTGTGTCTTCACGGACAGCCCGTTGGATCCTCCGGCTCAGTGCAGGTGAAATTTTTTTTGGGTCTACCACTTGATTTTTTTTGTCTCATAACTCTCAGGATCTTTTAAGAAATTTAAAATGACTGTCTTACTGCGTCCAACCTCGGCAGCAATGGCGCGCTGCGAGAGCCCTTGCTTGTGCAGCTCAACAATCCTGCCATGTTCAAAAACAGAAAGCCTTTTTGCTTTTGCCGTCAGGAGATCATGACAGTGTGACTGTCTGAAGGACAATGACATTAAATCCATATTTTTTGCACAGATTTTAATTGTTAAAGGCTATGTTCTTAAACTTTTGATCATCTGATGACCAGGCTGTTTGAGTTTAAATGCAGTTTTCAATAAATTGCCTACTCTCTATGTTTTGTCTCTTGCTCTTGTTTCTTCTTTTGGCATTTTGAAGAAGTACTTACAACCTGGTTACGATCCACCAGTGCAAAGTGTGAATACTTGTAATATTTTCCCTGGTCTTAAGATTTTGTTCAGGAGTATATATATACATATATACATACATACATACATACAGTCAGGTCCGATTTTGCCTTTATACACCACCACAATGGATTTGAAATAAAACAATCAAGATGTGAACGAAGTGTAGACTTTCCACTTTATTTTAAGAGGTTCCACAAAAATATGGCATTTACCATTTAGAAATTACAGCCATTTTAAGCAAAGTACTTCCATTTTCAGGGGCTCAAAGGTATATGGACAACTGACTGACAAGAAGTTAATTGACCAGGTGTGGTCCATTCCCTCCTTACTTCAAGACAAATGAAGCAGATAAAAGGTCTGGAGTTGATATCAGGTATTGAGTTGGCATTTGGCAGCTGGAGCTACCAATATGAAGTCCAAGGAGATCTCAAGGCAAGTGAAGGAGGCCATCACTAGGCTGAAAAATCAACATAAATCTATGAGAGAGAGCAAAAAGCTTAGTTGTGGCCAAATCATAATTTGGGTATATTCTTAAAAAGAAAGAAAGCACTGGTGAGCTCAACAACATTGAAAGGCCTGGAAGACCACAGAAGATAACTAAAGTGGATGATCGCAGAATCCTTTCCTTGGTGAATAAAAACCCCTTCACAACATCAACAGACATCAAGAATACTCTGGAGAAGGTAGACATATCATTGTCAAAATCTACGCCTTCATGAATGGGTTTACAACAAGGTGTAAACCACTGGTAACATTCAAGAACAGGAAAGCCAGATTAGACTTTGCCAGAAAACATCTAAAAAATGCTTTCCTTGGTGAAGCAAAACCCCTTCACAACATCAATTTTAAGCAAAGTAATTTCATTTTCAGGGGCTCAAAGCAAAGCATCCCCAAACTATAACACTTCCACTTCCATGTTTCACAGTTGTTATGAGGTTCTTTTGCTGAAATGCTGTATTTGGTTTATGCCAAACATGCCCTCTGTTATGGTGTCCAAATAACTTTTAGACTCATCTGTCCAAAGCACATTATTCCAAAAGTCTTGGCCTGTGTTCTTTGGCAAACTTCAGTCTTGCCCTCATGTTTTTCTTAGACATCAAAGGTTTCCTCCTTGCACACCTCCCATGATAATCAAAGTTGTGCAGTCTCTTTCTGATTGTAGGTTCATGCACTTTGACATCAACTGTAGCAAGAGCTTGCTGTAGGTCCCATGATAATATTTTAGGGTTTTTGGAGACTTCTTTAAGCATCTTGCAGTCTGCTCTTGGGGTGAATTTGCTTGGATGGCCTGACCTGGCCATGCTGGCAGTTGTTTTAAATGTTCTCCACTAGTAAATGATTTTCCGGACAGTGGAATGGCTGATTACAAATTCTTTTGAGATCTTTTTATATCCCTTACCAGACTCTTAAGCATCAACAATCTTCTTTCTGAAGGCCTCAGAGAGCGCTTTGGATCTCACCATGGTGATACCTCTCACTTCAACAATTAAGAGCAAACCAAAATAAATGTCTGAGGTTTAAATAAGGCAAGCCTCCTTCAAAATGCTCTGTAATGATATTCTAATAATTTGCACCTGATGTGATACACCTGTAGGTAATTTTAGCCATTTTAAGTACAAATAAATGTGGGGGTGTCCTTACTTTTTCCTCACAAGAAATTGGATTTTTTAAAACTTATATGTTACTGATCATTTTAAAAAGACTTTTCTTAAGTTTTATTTGTTTAGTTATATTACTTGAATCTCCCAATATTGTTAAAATGAAGATAAAATGTCCATATGTTTAACTATGTTAAAAAAAACACAGGCTTTCATGGGGTGTCCTAATTTTTTCACATGAGTGTATATACACTGCTCAAAAAAATTAAAGGAACACTTTTTAATCAGAGTATAGCATCAAGTCAATTAAACTCCTGGGATATTGATCTGGTCAGTCAAGTAGCAGAGGGGGTTGATAACCAGTTTCAGCTGCTTTGGTTTTAATGAAATTAACAATTGACATTTTTTCCCTACTCATCTTTTCTGACTGTTTTTCACTAGTTTTGTATTTGGCTAGGGTCAGTGTCACTACTGGTAGCATGAGGCGATACCTGGACCCTACAGAGGTTGCACAGGCAGTCCAACTCCTCCAGGATGGTACATCAATACGTGCCATTGCCAGAAGGTTTGCTGTGTCTCCCAGCACAGTCTCAAGAGCATGTAGGAGATTCCAGGAGACAGGCAGTTACTCTAGGAGAGCTGGACAGGGCCGTAGAAGGTCCTTAACCCATCATCAGGACCGGTATCTGCTCCCTTGTGCAAGGAGGAACAGGATGAGCATTGCCAGAGCCCTACAAAATGACCTCCAGCAGGCCACTGGTGTGAACGTCTCTGACCAAACAATCAGAAAGTCTTCATGAGGGTGGCCTGAGGGCCAGACGTCCTCTAGTGGGCCCTGTGCTCACTGCCCGGCACCGTGGAGCTCAATTGGCATTTGCCATTGAACACCAGAATTGGCAGGTCTGCCACTGGCGCCCTGTGCTTTTCACAGATGAGAGCAGGTTCCCTTTCAGAAACTCGAACTGCATCGAAACGCGATGGGAACGCCCTCAGTGTGACCACGCTCTGAATCACATGTGTAATCAGTCCAATGGATGGGCGAGACGTCACGAGCGGGGTGACATAGCGACCAGGAAGCTTAAAAGTACGTGCGGTGGATACAGCGGCAGCTTTCTGTTATTCAGCAAGCGCTCTGTGTGTGTCAGTCTGATTTTGTATTGTTTGTCTCCCAAAGCATTATGCCAAAAGCTATTAAAAAACAATACATGAGGGCGAGAGTGGGCAGTGTGTTCCTCCCTGCCCGCGCTATATTATGGGTGGGGATACACACAGCCTGTGTGTTGTCTGCTTGGGAGCAAAGCACGCAGAGTCAGCTCTCGAGGGAGCCGGCTGCCCGCATTGCGAGCATTTGCCGCTGTGTGCGCTTTGCTCCCGGACGGCTCTCTTTGAGGAGGGAGCCTTCACCAGGGTTCCTCACGATGCTGGCCCAGCTTCTGCCGAGGCAGAGCAGTGGTTACACTCGTGAAGTTCACAAATGGATTTGGTGGAGGCAGTGGAGATGGGCGAGTCCCTTTCTTCTTCCTCACCCGCCAGATCCACTGCCCGCTCTCTGGGATCGGAAGCCCGCTCTGTGGTTTCTTCCCCCCGGGGCCTGTCTTCCTCCGAGGAGGTTGACGTGGAGGGCGCTGATGAGGATTCGCCCCCTCAATCTCCCCAGTCTGAGGAGCTGTTGGAGGTGGTTACTCATGCTGTGGCCAAGCTAAACATTGACTGGCCCGCCGAGAAACGGACTGAAACGCAGAAAAGCAAGCTCGATGAATGCTTTCTGCGGAGTAAGCCGCCACCTCCACGCCGGAGACTCCCTTTCTTCCCCGACCTCCACACCGAGGTGTCGAGGTTGTGGGGGAGACCTTTTGAAGGCCCCTCTGGGGAAGAGCAGTGTACACCTCATCATAAGGTGTCCGCCTCTCCTCAGTGCCCTCAGGAGATCGATCTGCCAACCCTGCCACCCATGGTGCTTCAGGGCGCAGTGGTCTCCGGCGAGCGCTTCTCTCAGTTTCCGCCCAGGAACGTAGCGGTACTGGGAGGCTCGCTACCTCTTCGGAGGTTTCTAGTGCAGCTAGTTCGGCCGTCCCCTGCACAGAGTAGAGAACCACTTATCAGGGCATGGTGTAGGATTCGACCACGATGCAGGCACGTCTGTCTCCTGCTTGGCTTGAGTCGATCCTCACAGCAGTCACGAGAGTGAGAGAAGGCCGGTCACTCACTGTAAAGCAGTTCCAAGAACTGCTGGGTCTGATGGCAGCTGCGTCCAACGTGATACCTTTTGGCCTGCTGTACATGAGACCCCTACAGTGGTGGCTCAAGAACAAGGGGTTCTCCCCAAGGGGAAACCCGCTTCGCATGATCAAGGTCACACGGCGATGCCTACGTGCCTTAGACATGTGGAGGAAACCTTGGTTCTTGTTTCAGGGCCCGATGCTGGGAGCTCCTTGTCGCCGCGTAACGCTAGCAACGCACGCATCTCTCACCGGTTGGGAAGCAGTCATGAGTGGCCGCTCAGCCCGCAGTCTGTGGAGCGGCTGCCATCTCGTGTGGCACATCAACTGCCTGGAGACGATGGCTGTGTTTCTAGCATTAAAACACTTTCTCCTGGACCTAAGTGATCGCCATGTGTTGGTGCGCACCGACAACACAGTGGTGGTCTCTTACATCAACCACCAGGGAGGTCTGCGTTCGCGCCATATATATATATATATTTATATTATATAATTTAGGTTGGTATTTATACATCCCAGTTTTCAAATGCATACGTACTTTGTTTCAAAACTGATTACACTTATTAAGTTCCACATTGAATTGCTAGGAAGTTGGATTAAAATTAATATTGGTTAACTAAGTAGCAAACTGTATATTGAACAAAATCAAAACACTAAAACTGATTGTTATAGTAATGAAAAATATAATGCCAATTTGCAAGTGACAACATGGCATTTCACCATCCTCTTCAAGTAACACATAGTTACAGTCCAACCAGTGGTTTTCAACCCACATTATTCACCATTACTTAACACCACAGAAGTGGTGGAAAGTTTATTCAAGTTAATTTTTCATTTATGGTAATAATTGTAGTTTTTGCTTCTCTCATTTTTCATGTGTTATTTTTTTCCTCCTGTTGTATATGGCATATTGCATTAAGGAGGATACACAACTACAGCACAACCTGCCGTGATGCCACTACTTCTCTGGTGTTTTGATAAAAGATTTTACTTTGAGGCATGTTTATAGTATTTTTGCATTTGTAGTACATTTTGGTCATAGAATGAACAGTTGGTTTGTTCAGAGAAATGTGAAGACTTGAAAAAGTGAAGTTGGAAGTGAATAATGCTTATTAACAATTGTAAAATAAAAACTATAATAAAATGAAATACAGTTATTCAGGAAGTATAGAGTTATTCTGTATAATTCTTAATCTGGATTCTGTTACTACATCACTGATGTCTTAACTGGAGTTTACAGGTTAACAGTAGTAGGCAGACAATTGCTGGAGAGATGCCTGGACAAATGCTAATGTTTGCATGAGGCTTCTTCAAGATCTTTACCATCTACAGCCTTTTCCTCTCAGGTAAGAAGAAGGAGAAGGAGGAGGAGGAGAAAAGCTCTTTATACAACATAAAACTCCATGCTAGCATTTTAAATATGTACCTGCTAGGTTTAAAATATCTTATAATAACAAGCATGTTTGCATTATCAATGATAATATAGTTAATTGTAATTCGTTGGGTTAGATGGCAATGGTGGTGAAAGGCTCATCCATAGTATTTCAAGTTGTGCTTGTAAGTTTTGCTAATGCGTGCACAGAGAGGTGTTTTGGGATGTTTGTATGTTCGTTGACCAAAAACGCTCACCTTATCCCTCTTTTGGAAGCCTAATGCCATCCCACTATACTTGTTCTCACTCTGTAAATGACACTGAAATGTTCTAATACAATTCTGGCTTTTGCATGTGAAATATTTTAGTAGTGGTTGAGTCTGGCTCTCCATGTTGTAAGCATGAAATGCACATCACACTTTTTAAGTAGAAAAGTGCCCCTTAAATCAAAATTTCTGTTTCAGTGTTTCTGTACCTGCCCCTTAGCGTTTTGAACACCAGTATAATACTATATTTGAAACAAAATATAATAAAATAGTTTTGGGAATAATCTTATTTTAATTTTTCCATGAAAACGATCAAAATTCTTTGATGATTTATATCTAGGCAAAACATTGTGATTGTCCAATTACATAATCTCTAGAACCATAAATGTCCCATCCTAGAGGTGGCTCTTCCTCTACAGTAGTAGCTCATTAGCAGTAAACATTGGTTCATCAGTGTGTTTTTGGCCGTGCATCTTCCCATGTACTATTCCATTTCCATTCCATTGTAGGAGGTGGTAGTTATGTGACAGGCAGGCTTCTCGGAGGAGTGTTTTACCAATGTCACGCTCTTCAATGCTTGTCCAGATTTATTTAGATTAGGTGGGAGAGTGGCGTATAAACTGGCTGTTGTCCTAAGTCAGTCAAGCACTTCAACACAATGTCAGTGTGACTTCCTGTTTCAGAAGGAAATACGTCAACATGCAGATTCAAATCACAGCTAAGAAGCCATTTCATGGGCATTTTAATAAATCAGCTCAAAATGATTAGTAAATTCATGGCACACCAACTGTTAAAAGCAACTCTCACTTCAACAGCAGGACAAAAGGAGGGAAAAATCAGCCTTTAAAAACTCTGAATGTAAAAAGGCAGCAATAATAGGCCAGTGGGAAAATGCACACAATCCCAAGTGTTATGTTAAAGGCTCGAACTTTGCAAAGAGTTTCAGCCAGCAGTGTTGATAGATCAGTGTGGAAGGAGGCTCCCACCAGGACACGCTGTCACAAGCCTGATGGGCAGATCAAGTTCGACTCTCAGCATGGAGAGAAAAAGAGAAAGAAAGGGGAAAAAATGGCTGAACTGAGTGAAGCCGACAGAGTGGCTGAAAGGATGAGAAAAAGGTTGTGAGTGTTAATTACAAACAGCCTGCAGAAAAGGGGAGAGACAGAAGAGGGGAGATTAAGTCAATTGTGGAGGATGGCCTAATATAAACCAGGATAGAAAAGGCAAGGGGAAAAATAGCTTTAATTAGCATTAGCTATCATTAGCATTCAGAAGGCGGAAGAGAAGAGGAACACAAGGACAAATTTGGGTGATGGGCGATTTTTGTAGAGCAGATCAGAAGCTTACAAACTGTAGGCAACAACATTGTGTGTACAATCAGCTGATTCCTCTCCTCTCCTTCACAATGTCATCAGCAGTTACTCTCATGACAAAGGTGCAGAGCCTGAATTAGTCCTGTGGTTTCGTGATTGTAATATAGAATACTTGCTAGTCCTCCACCGTGAAGAAAGACATATGGCTTGATTAATGAGTACTTGTGAGACGATTCCCAAAACATGCAATGCAGCAATTCAAAGTAATCAGTAACCAGCCTTTCAAATATTAGCACATCATTATAAAAACAAGATGAATAGATTTAAAAATCCAAAGCTTCTAAGGAAAAACACAAAAGATCGGAAGTCAAGACCATATTTAGGGATGGAAACGGGACAGAATAATGTTCTGGATAATAATCGACTGAATGCTAAAAGTGATTATGCTGAAATGAAGTGTGCCGAGTCATTTTGCCTTTTCATCTGTTCAGCATTAGAGAAGTCAAACATATGAAAAACATTTTGATGGACACTAAATTGCATGTACCTTCTCCTCCTTAAACACTCAAGTAAATCCCCCCAACTTACTTACTATAATCACAGTGCTGGCTTTTTTCTTTTTTCTTTTTTTTTTTTTGCAAAAGAGCATCTCAGTCTCCTATCCCACATGTCACCATGCCTCAGCATACCAGTAGCTCAGTGTGCACCAGCAAATCCTCTTCTGTGTCAACCATCCATCAAACCTGAACCTCCCCAGCACCTTAAGGACGATAGCTCTGTGTCCCTGCATCCAATACAGTACATGTCACTCTGACAGCTAAGGACTGTTTATGTACGAGCAGTGGTATAAACACTAAAAAAACAATAGTAAGAAATGTAATTACACAATATTAACCCACCTTACTTCAGACAACACTGTTATTTACTGTGTACATATATTCACTGCTTTTACATTATATACACTTTTTGGCCAGAAGTATGTGGACACCTGACCATGACACCCATATGAGGGCCTTCCCCAAGCTGTTGCCACAAAGTTGGACGCACACAATTGTATACAATGTCTTTGTATGCTGTAGAATTAAGATTTCACTTCAATGGAACTAAAAGGCCCAAACCTGTTCCAGCATGACAATGTCCCTGTGCAAAAAGTGAGGTCCATGAAAACATGGTTTGCCAAGGTTGGAGTGGAAGAACTCGTGTGTCCTTCACAGAGCTCTGACATCAACCCCACTGAACACCTCTGGGATGAATTGGAACTCTGACTGCACCCCAGGCCTCCTCGCCTGACATCAGCACCTGACCTCACTAATGCTCTTGTGGCTGAATGAGCACAAATCCCCACAGCCATACTCCAAAATCTAGTGGAAAGCCTTCCCAGAAGAGTGGAGGTTATTAGTTCAGCAACAAGGGACTAAATCTGGAATTGGATGTTCAACAAACACATGTGGGGGTGATAGTCAGGTGTCTGCAAACTTTTGGCCATATAGTACTGCAAATCGGTTTGTTCTTATGGTGCGATACAGGCCAATGCAAAATGACACATCACGCTTTTTATATTTATAGTTAATTTAATGGAATGTCCGTGAGACAAGTTAGTTCCCTCACTAGCCTCTCTTTTTTTCCCTCTCTTGATGTTTATAAGGCAAAAAATGCAACTTATCATGAAACTGAGAAACCTTGAAGTACTCTGTCCTGAAGCCTTTGCTATGGCCATGACTGTTACAAATTGCTGACAGTGGAGACTCCTTCCACAAAATGTTAAACGTCTCTTTACAGAAAAACTTCACTATATCAAAGAGTATATGTTTTTCTTTCTTAAATAACTTTATTATTTGCTTAGATTATGCCATACAAGTCCCTGTGAATTAGCTAATACTATAGAAACAATAAAGTGTTCGAAAAAGTGCATTAATATAAACCTGTCGTATGAATTAGAGCCAGACAATCAGGGCAGAGCTGTTACAGAAAATCAACACCTTCTGACTAATCAGATTCGAGATTTCAACAATGCTGTGGCATGATTTCAAAAATAATGCAGCTTTTCCAATAACAGTAGCACAATAAAATGCTACACCACCTTCTTTCTTTTCACATAACCAAAATTGCTTGTTGAATCAAACAAATAAGAAGGTGCAAACTACTGTGTCAGGAATCAAGCCTAAGATTTCTAATTAGTGTAGAACACGCTGGAGAATAACAGGAATGCACTACAGCTAAAGAGGAGGCATTTTTCTAGCGATGAAAACAAGACTATTGAACATCCATGGCCATATTTATCAGTGTTTATGAGCGTGAAAGCTTAAAACAGTGATGAATGCACATTTTTTGTAACCTGTGCAAACCAGAATGCAAATACAAACCGTTATGCACAAATCTAAGGACACACATAAAGGAGTGTATATCATTATCCTGTATATTATTATCTAGTTTTTGTTAACCTTCTTGATTAGGTACGTAAGTTAAGCCAGTGATCAGGAGTAATAGTATTAGGCGTTTTAATAGCTAACTGTTTAGATGGAGTTCAGGAATGTTTTAGCCTAATAGCTAGCGTCAAACAATATGAAATAACAAGCAAGGATGTCAAGCGTTATTCTTCATGTTGCTGCAAACATCCAAACACAGCTGGTTAGTTCAGTGTTATATTGTTTACTATATATACACCTATTAGTTAGCTAATTGCTAGATAGATATTTCCAGAAACCAACTGACCCAAGAGTAGTGAGTGAGCCCTGTCTGTATCTGCTGCATTTCTTTTTTGATGATTGTTGTTTTACAGTTCAGTAATGTTAACTGCTTCTTACTAAGAGTGTTTTACAAATAGAGCTGCAAAACCTCTGTGCAAAGTACTGTACTGTATGTCTTCTTTGGTGCAACAAATTAGCTGAACAATAAAATGAAAACATCACAGCTGATTTTGCTCAATTTGACAAAGTAGTTTCAGTGTAGTTAGCTACTATTTTTAGGAGCTTGTAGTGTAGCTAGCTATTTTATCCAAAGGGTAGTTAGCTATTTCAAAACTTAGCTATTTTAAATCAAAAAATAGATGCAGTATAGATTCCCCAAAACTGCATGATTGCATTTTTATACTTGTACACAGTTGTCAAACAGAACATCAATACGACTGGCTTCCCATCTGAACAGAGCTAGTAATTACAGTACTTTTATCCTTCTCAACCGTGACAAAATAAAAAAATGTTGTTTTGTCATAAAGTATCTGACTGCTGTTCCTTACCAGATGTTTTGTTGTTGTGTGTTTTTTTTTTTCATGTCATGTGTGTTTTAAGGACTGCTTCCTGCATATAAGATGCTGCAGCAAAAAGAGTGACATTTGTCTCCATTAGGCACAGGCTAAACGCTTCATTAAGAAGGAGTGCGAGGAGAAATGTAACCCTCACTCTCTACTTGTGTCGGAGGCTAAAATCCGCCGTGACGTGTGATGTGTTTGGGGTAATGGCAACTGTCACAGTGTCAGACAGGGCATTTGTGGTCGCAGTTTGTGTCACCACAGCCCATCAGAGGGAAATTACACAGCAAAGAGAACACAATTAGCTTTCCAACTTGTTAAAAACTGTCTCTCCCTAAATGAGCACCACTTTGGAAAGTAAAAAAAAAAAAACAGGTCAAACTAATCCCAGTGTTTATTACACATCTTTTCTTTTCATCCTTCGCTTCAGGGTTCACAGAGTGAGTAAGGAAGTTGGGGAGGAAAAGAAGAAAATGTGTGAGGAGAAAATGAAGCGGGCGCCATCACTCATTCCTCAAATATGTGACAACAAATCATTATGGGTACCAGGACGATTGATCAACAGTCAGCTGGTAATTGATATCAGCAAAGCGTTTTTTTTCTTCTTTCCTCTCCACACTCTCATCTCTCACACACTCAGGCCACCACGGTGTCGAAAATATTCCCTGACACCATGTGGCACGCTCAACGAGGTGGCTGCTTCAACCTATCAAAGGAAAATTGAATTACAGTAATAACTACACCAGTGAGATCTTATTTGTATGTGTTTGAGCCGTTGCACCTTTTTCACCTCGTATATCCCTCGATGCTGAAGAAAGCACCTCTTGTACCTGCAAGCATGCAATTCAAACATTTTACAATCAATTGTTTTGTGCCTAGAAGGGGGTGGGAGGATTGTATTTACAGCATGGAGATGCTTTCTGTCGCATCGCTGAGTTTAATTAGTAATATCACACATCGTTTTCCACACAAGCTAAGTGTCAGTAACCATTAATGACCTTCATTTGGGTTGCATTGGCTGCGATGCAAATGCACATGCACTGGATACAATAGTGCCAAAATAACAACACACCATTTTGCTTCCTCCTCCAGACAACTTTCAAGTTACGTTATGTAAATCATTCGGCCATTAAATTGATGTGCCGCAAGATGGTTAAAAGCATGCATTTAAAATGATATAAAGCAACCACTGAGAGGGAGAAATCCTTAACCCTTTAATGCAGAGAGCAAAAATTATTCCAGATGTTATTATTGTTCTAATAACTCACTCAGGTTTAACTTGCAGGTATTTAAAAAAAATAGCACGCACACACACACACACACATACATACATACATACATACATACACATATATATATATATATATATATATATATATATATCACCTTTTTTGTGATTTTGCCTTTATACACCACCACAATGGATTTGAAATAAAACAATCAAGATGTGATTGAAGTGTAGACTTTCAGCTTTATTTTAAGAGGCTCCACAAAAATATGGCATTTACCATTTAGGAATTACAGCCATTTTAAGCAAAGTACCTCCATTTTCAGGGGCTCAAAGGTATTTGGACAACTGACTGACAAGAAGTTAATTAACCAGGTGCGGTCCCTTCCCTCGTTACTTCAAGACAAATGAAGCAGATAAAAGGTCTGGAGTTGATATCAGGTATTGAGCTGTTCGACTGGAGCTACCAAAATGAAGTCCACGGAGATGTCAATGCAAGTGAAGGAGGCCATCATTAGGCTGAAAAAAACAACATAAATCTAAGAGAGATAGCAAAAACCTTAGGTGTGGCCAAATCATCACATTCAGCCAAATGCTACAAAACTGATAGGACGCCGCTTCACAGTGCAGGTGGATAATGACCCTAAACATACTGCGAAAGCAACTCAAGACTTTTTGAAGGCAAAGAAATGAAATATTCTTCAATGGCCAAGTCAGTCGCCTGATCTCAACCCAATAGAGCTGCTTTTCACTTACTGAAGACAAGACTGAAGGCAGAAAGACCCACAAACAAGCAGCAACTGAAGGGGGCTGCAGTGAAGGCCTGGCAAAGCATCTACAGAGGAAACTCAGTATTTGAGTTTTGAGAACATGGGCTCCAGACTTCAGGCAGTCATTGACTGCAAAGGATTTTCATCCAAGTATTAAAATTATGGTTATATTTACAATTATGTCACTTTGTCCAAATACCTTTGAGCCCCTGAAAATGGAAGTACTTTGCTTAAAATGGCTGTAATTCCTAAATGGTAAATTTAATTTAATGATCATTTTTGTGGAACCACTTAAAATGAAGCTGAAAGTCTACACTTTGATCACATCTTGACTGTTTTATTTCAAATCCACTGTGGTGGAGTATAAAGGCAAAATCACAAAAACTCTGTCATTGTCAAAATACTGTATATATATATAATGTATATGGTATGGGTCTAAAGATACTCCAGAACTCTTTGCACCATTTGAGTCTAAATATGATTGTGTAAAAATAATTACCCAAATGGTGTCTGGAAAATTATTGGTGCCCCTCAAAAATAATTTTTATTTTTATTGCTTCCAGTATTCAAAAGACATTTCTGGCTGGTGACCTGCACAAGTCATGTAATGGGTTAAAAAAAAAAAAAAAAAAGCTGTAACAGAAATGTGTTTCGCCTTATCATCCAACATCGTGAGTTCAAATCCTGACAATACTACAGCCATCTGTTTCCGGGAGTCCAAGAGAGCTGAATTCAGGGTCCTGAGTTTGAGCCTCAGCTCAGGTTTGAGAAGGTTCTGTTTCTGACTTATTTCATGTGCTATACATTTTATATAATAAGGACAATTATTATTTGTTTGAGGAATTTGTTTGTGGATGTTGTATGAGGAGGTTGTTTGCGGGGTTGCATGAGGAGGTTGTATGAGGGATTTGTTTGGGTTGGTTGTTTGAGGAGGTTTTATGAGGAGGTTGTAAAAGGAATTTATTTGAGTTGGTTGTTTGAAGAGGTTGTATGAGGAATTTGTTTGAATAGGTTGTTAGAGTAAGTTGTTTGAGGAGGTTGTTTGTTGAAGTTGTATGAGAAGGTTGCTTGAGGAGGTTGTGTATGTCTGTAACGTGTAGACTCAGGACAACGGAGTTGGGGATCCAAACGCAAGGCTTTATGTACTCTTTTGCCTTTACCTCAGATTATACTGTTTGCTGGTGCTCGACCCTGCCTGTTTTGACCACGATTGTATGGTCAAAACAGGCAGGGTCGAGCACCAGCAAACAGTATAATCTGAGGTAAAGGCAAAAGAGTAATCCAAAACACGGGCAATGGTCAGGGCAGGCGGCAAACAATCAAAAACAGGGAAAACAGTCCAAGGGTCCAAACACAGAAATCTAGGCAACACGGAAACTAGGAAACACCAAACACCAAACAATCAACAGCAAACTAGGAGCAGGTGTGAGTGACTTTTAAACCAGGGCAAGGAGAACACGACAAAACTAACCAATGAGAACTTGACACACAGACAATGGAGCACATGACAAGATCACATGAGGGACACATGGGAAATTGAGTCCAGGAACAATAGCCAGAGTCTGAGGTGGAGTGCCCTCTAGAGGAGTTCGTGGGCACTCCAGCTGGCGATCGTAACATAGCCCCCCCCTAAGGAGCGGCTTCCAGACGCTCCTCAACAGAAATAGACGTGAGCCCAGGAGGGAGGTGGAGCGGAGGCGGAACAGGGGGAGGGGTGGAGGGC
>CM040978.1:16436091-16453368 GCA_022985145.1 Pangasius djambal
TTTGGAAGAATGGTCAAAAATTCCTATAAACACACTCCTCAACCTTGTGGACAGCCTTCCCAGAAGAGTTGAAGCTGTAATAGCTGCAAAAGGTGGACTGACATCATATTGAACCCTATGGGTTAGGAATGGGATGGCACTTAAGTTCATATGTGAGTCAAGGCAGGTGACCGAATACTTTTGGTAATATAGTGTATATGACTGCAAAGAGTCAGGAGTGCAGCAGTGTGTGTGTACAAACCATCACAAATCTATCTATAAATTTAACTATGAGCTTACATTCACTGTCTCCACTGAGTATAGCTAGCCTAACATTACTGAGTGCTCTATAGAGAATAATATCATGTCTTTATGGTGATGAATGGCGACTAACAGAAATGTTATTGGCGAAAATACACTCATTTTAAATTTTATCCCAACTACACCTTCAAGGTTATTTAGGTATATGCATGACAGTAACAGAGCTAATAAGCTAAAAAAAAAAAAAAAAAAAAAAAAAAAAAAAAAAAAAAAAAAAAAAAAAAAAAAAAAAAAAAAAAAAAAAAAAAAAAAAAAAAAAAAAAAAAAAAAAAAAAAAAAAAAAAAAAACATTTGTTAATTTTGTGTAACCAACTTTAAAGGAAAGCAGCAGGCTGGAGATCAAATCAGCGAGTTCTGTCTGTTACAAGCTGGACTGCTCAAATTTAAAATGCTGTCACAAGATCAGAAGATCAAAACCAACATGTTGGGTTGCTACCAAATTAACCCAATAATGAAACAAATAACCCAACTAAATTATGTGTAATCCAATGTTTTTTACTAAAAGTTACACTTTACTTAAACTAAAAGTTAGACTTACCAGTCTAGCAGCAATGCGAGCGGATCTTATTTACATCTGGAAGATTTAAAAGCAACATTCACTTTCATGTGCTAAAAAATTTCTGTCTGTCAGGTTTCCAAGTAGTACTGTAAAATGTTTAGCAGTTTCATGCACAGCAGTGTTAAACACACTGACAAGCTCTGTTTCTCTTTAAAACTTTCTGCCACTGTCTTGATTGTTGCCATGAGCTGCGTCTCAAATCTGAATAGGACGGTAATAGGAATCTGAAAACTGTAATAGTAAAGCTATTGTACTCAATAAAGGTCTAGAATAATATACAAGTATGCCGAGACACAATACTAGTTTGTTTAACAAGAGGTAAATTGACAGGGAAATCTGTCCATTTTAATTACTGAACTACCCCAGTGCAGCGTGTCATTATAGTGCAAAAGATTAAATTAACATGTACCCTAAATGTGGCTTTCCACAAACATCCATACGACATCTGGTTCAGACCAGTTACTGGAGTGAAGTGGCTGAGGTTGAGGAACTATAGAAGATCAGGAGTTGAATAAAGTTATGTTCTGCAATTTTCTATTTATTGTTATATTATGTGAATGAAAAATGACGTCTTTTTCCAGCAGTCCTTTTTTTCAGTGTTTTCTTGTGTTCCCAGTGACATAGTGCTAGGGTTCACATTAAATAAAAAAAAAAGTAATAAAATAAAAACATTTAAAAAGTCAATAGCAGTAATGACAATCAAAGAAGAAGATTTCTAAATTTAATCTAAAGGTTGATGTTATTAATGCTAGGAATTAGCAAAGATATAGTGTTCTGCTGAGGTCTGATGAATGTTTGATTTAAACATGCCTCAAAGCTGTCTAGGAGATATTTGGAGTGGAAGGAAGCACTGTTGTATGTTATGGAATGGCCTGTCTAGTGACCCAGCCTTAAACCCAATCACGCTGCTCTAGGAGGAGTCAAATTGAAAGGTTTGAGTTTCCATCCAGCTTCACACATCTCTGAAAAGCTCTGCAGGAGGCATCGCAGGACATCTCTGGAAATTTAAGAAGTATCTCATCACTTCTTTGAGAAATGCCAGGATAAAGATGCCTCTTTGTAGGAAGAAAGTGTGTGCAACAATTATAGCTGCTAAGAAAATGCATAAGATTTTTTTTTTTTTTAAATATCATATGGCATTACATGCAATGCTGCTTTCATTAAAAACCTGGACTTTATATAAAATATTGCAAACTTTAATTATTGCCAGAAAAAAAAAACCTAATTTATTAGAAACATTTTAAAAAGCTGTGTGCCCAGACATTTAAACAGTAATATACATATTTAGAGAAAAACAATCTGGGTGCCATACTATTCTATTCTGAAGAGCAAACAGAAATGGTAGGGGCAAAGTTGACACTAGAAAGCAATGTTTTAAGAGGCACTCAGAAGAGAAACAAAGCTTAAATTGAGAAAGCAGTTATAAAAGGTTTCCATTGTACAGAGCCTACTCTTAGCTATGTTGCAAGATGGAATAAACATGCATCTGGACCAACATGAATAATAGTAAATCTATATGTAAATGTTGGTTCTCTTGGCCCATCCACTTGGCCATTATGTGTAACAAGGCATTCACTACAGCACAACAATGGGGGGAAAAGCAGGATTGAAACTGAAGTATAAAGCAAGGCAGAGCAGACACTGGTGAGATGAGAGAATGCAGCACATGTTTGGAATAAAGCTTTATAAATCCTGCTGGATTAGTGTAGCTAAACTCACTGAAAACGATACAGGCTACAGGCAGAGACAAAAGGCCATGGCTGCCATTCTTCTCAAACAGGAGTATAAACATGGACAAGGCTTAATTATGCTCCTAGCAAGCACTTGCAGATGACAGACCAATTAGTCTAACACTTTGTCACAATTTGTGACAGTTACCAGTTTTGACATGACAGATTTTTTTTTTTCAAGAACCCTAAGAATAACGGTCTGCCTTTGAAAACTATATGATAACAAATACACTATTTGGCCAAATGCATGTGAACACCTGACCATCACACCCATGTGTGGTTTTTCACCAAACTGTTGCAACAAAGTTGAAAGCACACAAATGTCTAGAATGTCTTTGTATGCTGTAGTTTTAAGATTTCTCTTCCCTGGAACTAAGGGGCCCAAACATTTTTCAGCATGAAAAAGCGAGCTCCATGAAGGTATGGTTTGCCAAGGTTGGTGTGGAAGAACTCGAGTGGCCTGCACACAGCCCTGACCTCAACCCCACTGAACACCTTTAGGATGGCGTTCTTGTTGCCCAACCTCACTAATGCTCTTGTAGCTGATGGGAAGAAATTCACACAGCCACCTTACAAAATCTAGTGCAAAGCCTTGCCAAAAGAGTGGAGGCTATTACAGCAGTAAAGAGGGGACCGACTTTGGAATGTGATATTCAATAAGTGCATATGGGTGTGATGGTCAAGTGTTCACATACTTTTGGCCATATAGTGTATATGCTTCATTACAACAACATATTGCCTATTAAACATACCGTTACACAACAGTAAAGCTGGAATAACAACTACAAGAGCACACCACTGTCACTCTCTAGACTGCATATCTGTGTGCTTAAGTCCACATTAAATCAGAACACAATGGCTGAGTTTGAGAGATCGGTCCTTGATATTTTGCTACGACATGACTATCAGTTTGCAGGAGAGTATTTGCACTTGCCAGTCACTGCAAATATCAACACCAGACTGCACGGCACAACTGAGCCCCAAGGATCTCCCATCAGCAAACTCACCACTGACTCACTGACAGAGACCAATTAATGGAGGAGATCCACCAGGTCAAGGGGGACCATGACTGCTGCATGTGTGTGTACATAAAATTGTACATATTGTAAGTATGGATCTATATGCATGATTAATGTCATTTTGAAGTCGAGCAGCTCCCACTCCCACCACTTTTCAGTGCTAAAAAATGATATGAATAATCAGTCATGGTGATAATTAAATCAAAATGTTGAGGATGGCTGTATGTTGGCTGAGTGTGGAACTGCTGGGGTGCGCAGATGGGGAAAGATGTGTGATTTGATATGCAATGACAGAACAGAAAATGCTGGCTTACTTTTAATAGCTTGTCAAAGTTTAGATAGAGCCGTTACATAGGCAGAGGAGATGGAAGCCATTTTGTGGAAATGAAAATGGTGGAAAATGGTGGCGGTCTGGTTAAAAAATGTGAAACAGGACTATGCCAACTTGCCAAATGCTTCACGACACTCTTTCAAGAGATTTGTATTTTCCCTAGATCAGATTATTTTAGTTTGTTTTAGACTTTGTTGGATTTCAGCATAGGAACCAGTAAACTGCATAAACTGTATTGTATTCTAGAATGTAATGGTTAGTTTTGGGGGTGCAAAGGAGAATGGCAGCAAATTCTGCTTAATACAACTTTGATTTAAACAATTTAAAAGACTGGCTTATATTAGAAAAGCAGTCACATTCTCCAAGTAGGAACATTCCAGTGTTTCCTGGCTCTGATGTTGCCTGAAAGTTTAAATTGTGAGGGCTATGTAGAAGTGCATTGCTACTATTAATGTTAAGAGTAACATTACTGTTCCGCAAGCTTTGGAATGCTGTTGAATTTTTTCTATGTCATTTAACATGGAGCATGTGTATCTTGCCAGGTTTACACTCAACACCGGTTTCATGTTTAGACTTCTCAGTATGTTTGTCCTTTTGTCCTGATTCCTCAAGTTGCTATTGGTGATTAGCACGTCTTGTGAGAGCCGGGGGCTTTGAGGAGGCCAGACGGCACAGTGGCAGCCATCAAAGAAAAACGAGTTGGCCAAGCGAAGGTTAATGCATGCGACGTGGTGAACACAGACAAGCCAACCTATCAGGGAGAAGAGGGTCGAGGACCTGTGCAGCTCCACCTCAGGCCACTGCTGCTAACACCATGATTAATACATGCCGTGGCTAATTAGCCTTGTGCTGGACCAACGCTTTAATGGCAGAACGCGTCAAAAACAAGCGCAGCTGCTGTGAAAGTCAGAGAAAGACAGGACGAGAATGGGGAGGGAGAGCACTATTAACCTGGCTTGTGCAGGGGTTTGTCTGGCACCCTTTCCCACACCATTACCCAAGCCCAGTACACCATGCCTGCTTGTACCCTTTCAGATTTATCTCCACACAGCACCTACAGGGACCATTTACTGCCTGCTGAGGCCTTTAGCTTAACTCTCATTGAGCAAGAGATAAACAGTTTCCACCAGCAATATGAGAAACCCACCTTCCTCAACCCACACACATCATATCACAAACACACGCTTAACAGCTAAGCACTACTTGAGGCCTTTGTCATGCAGCCTATTACAGATGAATAGTTATTCTTCTTGCATGATAAGTTGTTGGCATTAAGAAATAGTAGCAAGATAGAACAATTCTTTAATTGTAATAGCTTATATTTCACTGACGCTATATCTTGTGATAAATCAGTCCTTTCTGTTCATCCTGAGTTTCAAAACCTTATTTTTAATGAATTGTTTAGCAGAGCTAAAGTTACTAACAGTAGTTTATATCAAGTAGCTGGCTCTACTAATTTGACCAGGAAACAGTGAAATGATTTTGTGCCACATAAAAATAAAAGCTACCTACCAAAGAACAAGAACCCTTCAAACTACTCAAAAAAAAAAAGAACATGGACTGAAGGAATACAATTGGCTTTCTCAAAATAAATATGTTGTAATTATAAAATAATAAAGCAAAATGATACTCAATTGGCTTTATTATGTACAAATATATACAATGGATATAAAATGTTCACACACCCCTGCTAAAATTGCAGGTTTCTGTGATTTAAAAATGAAATCAAAATAAATCATGTCAGATCTTTTTCCACCTTTAATGTGATATAGCAACCAAAAATTCAAGTAAAAAAAAAACAAATAGAAATATTTTATGGGAACAAAAAGAAAAACCTGGTTGCACAAATGTGCACACCCCTTAAATAATATTAAATGGTACCCCATTTTCTCCACTTGTTGAGGATGGCCTTCACAGTGTTCCATGGTACAGCTAATGTTTTGGAAATTCTTTTGTACCCCTCTCCTGATCGATACCTTTTGACAGTGAGATCCCAGACATGTTTCGTAAGCTCTTTGTGGATCATGGCTTCAGCAGTCAGATGGAACCAAGAAGATGTCAAGAAAATCCAACAGAAACAGCTGGAGTATTTGGGGGGTTAATCTCAATTACTTTATTACTTTATACTGAGCACAGTCCCATGCCCCATTAATAAAAGAGTATGCACAATTATGCAAGATATGTAAGATTTTTTCTCTTTTTTTTGTCTCCTAAAACATTTCTATTTGTTTTTCACTTGAATTTAGTTGGTTCCTATATGGAAAATGATCTGACATGATTTATATTGGTTTCATTTTTCAAAAACCTGCAATTTTAACAGGGGTATGTAAACTTTTTTCTAGTTTATATAGTTTTAGTCTCTGTTCTGTAAATGTTTTGGCCCATTTTCTCCCAATCTGGCCATTGATGAATCCCACCCCCTAGCTGGTTCTCCACTATGGGATGAAAGCCAACACCTTGGGAGGGTGAGAGCTAACACAGTGTTTCTTCCAAGACATGTGCATCTCTACCACAACTGATGCACATGCTACATCACAAGGCAGCCAAACACGCCTGGAGGAGACCAATAACTACCCTCTTCTGTATACATGAGTTCACAGATGCCCATGATTGGTTAGTTCCACTTAAATCAACAAGGGAGAGAGTAACGCCATCCTTTCTATCTAGCGAGCAAGAGGAAATTATGTTCTCTTGACTGCTGGCCATGAATGGCTTTGACTTGGTCAGGATTCAACCTCACAATAAGGAAAACACACTTTTTTTGTACTACTAACCCCCACCACAATTTAGGAATATCAGAATGTGAACACAAACATGTGGACAATAGTAGACAGCAGTGCAGAACTTCAGTAAATCCGGTCAGGCA
The DNA here is from genome assembly GCA_022985145.1 of Pangasius djambal. Taxonomy (NCBI): domain Eukaryota; kingdom Metazoa; phylum Chordata; class Actinopteri; order Siluriformes; family Pangasiidae; genus Pangasius; species Pangasius djambal. Next base: position 16,442,897 of record CM040978.1, read on the forward strand.
TGGGTTGCTTTCAAGCCTGGATCTAGAAACAGAGCTAAGGATCAATGGCATGATTCTGTCTTGAGCTCATGCTCATATTATTGATTTTATTCTTGTCGCTGTCCCAGGTCCTGAAACTTCAATGTTAACTCTAAGTGAGGCCTTAGCATCAAGTATAGCATAAGAGTTTCATTAGAAATGTGTATCAGTTCAGTCAGAAACAAGGTCAGATGTTACAATGCCGTTTGTCAAGTATTGAGAATTGTATCAAAGACTATCCAGCATTTGGTCTGCATGCACGAAAGTAAATATTATAGATCATGACTTTTAACCCAGCTAAAATGTAACAAAGTCAAAGATGGCACCCAATGTTTCATTACAATTTCCAATGTCAACTAAGGGATGGTTTCACGTATGTGATTGTTTATTGATTTAGCTCTAAGGCCTATAGTATAAATGGGACTAGAGACCAAGCAGCACTCTCATGCAGTCTCACTAAGCATTCTCACAATTATTTCTAGCTCCAGCAGTGACAGCAGTACTAAATTAAACCACACAAACACCTTGCTGAATCACATTCGACTACTGGAGGGTGACAACACAAGATGATCACCCCATCATTAACTCGGTTTACACCCAATATAAGGAAATACAGACAGGAAAAACCAAAATAAAGTGTTAGTAAGGTGTGTCACCAGAACAGATTTAATGCACTGTGGAAGGGATTCAGCAATTCTCTATAACTGTGCTGAACGACGTTTTAATAATAATAATATTTTCTTTTTTTTTCTTCAATTTGCCACCCTCAGCTGATGTTTTGATGATGTTGATGGAGAGCACTTTCTAACATGTCAGTCCAAAATCTCCCATAGGTGTTCAATTAGGTTGATATCTGGTGACTGTGAAGGTCATAGCATATGATTTAGATCATTTTCATATTCATTAAACCATTCAGTGAGCCTCCATGCCCAGTGGTTGGGGCAGAGTCATCCTGAAAGAGGGTAGAACCATTTCATGATAGGATAAAGATGATCATTCAGAAGAATTTTTTATCGATTTAAAGTGACTCTTCACTCTAAGAGGACAAGTGGACCGAAACCATGCCAGGAAAATGTCTCGCACAGCATAACACTGGTTTTTCCTTTAATTTATCACCCTTTTGTATGTCCTTCTGTACATTAGGATGCATAAAGATGCATAAGGCTGCTCTGTGATGTGTCCTTCAAGCTCAAAGTCTATCAACACAAACAAACACTCCCTCACTCAGTCAAAAACCCTATCCACACACATGCTGCCTGATGCTAATAAGTGGCAATCATCATAATCTATACCCACACTCCAGCAAAATCCCTGGTCAGACATTAGCCGCATGTTGCTGGCCAATAAATAACTGGGCAAATAAAACGGCTGTTCTGTGCAGCACAAAATGTTCCATGGAGTATGCAAAATAGGTCAATTACAGCCGATGGTAGGTCATTCCAAGCCTATTCCTTTTTATCGACTCTCGCTGCAAGGCCCCAGGAAATAAGGTACGTCACAATTCATCGTTGATGCTGGCTCATTTCTTTTTTCCCACAGAGAAGAGCCGCCAGAGGAAATGACACAACTCATTTGTTTTACAAGGTTCCGCTTGAGCTTTTTTCCGCTCTTTTCTTATACACACTTCAAAAAACCTTGAAATTTACAGGTTTAGTTGCTTCTGATGTAATTGATGATTTAGTTTCAGTGTTAAGTTTGCCTATTGTCTAGGCCAACAAAAGCACTTATCTGGCTGCAGCCCTTGTTTTTAGGAATGGAAGTAACTATTATTAGCCGCCTGCATGTGAATTGCATATCTTAAAAGATGAAAAAAAAAACACTAAAGGAATAATATGCAGGAAGATTGCAAGATGGATCAATCTGGCAGTGCTCCTCAGGGGCACTTTTTAATAGTCAGTGGTTTATGGATACTGTTTAGATACCATGCTGTCTGGACTAGTGTATACAGGGGGAAAAACACAGGCAGACATCCCACATGCGATCCAGTTGCTAAGCTCCAAATAAGTAGAATGGAGATTAGCTAGTAAGGGCATGAAGTTTTAGAAGTTTCAGAGACCTTTGGCAGAGGCACTGATGGGTGTCCTATCTTAAATGTCAGCACCTCATCAATAAAGGTTTAGGGCCACTCATTAAGTTTTGTTGCATGGTTAAATGAGGGCTGTAATGGACCTGCAGTGCCCGAAGGGAAGCAGTCATCAGCATGCTCACAATGACTTTGCCTCACAGATCACTACCGTCAGTTCCATCACTCCTCCTCACAGCCCTTGTTTTTCCACCATGTTTTCCTTTGGCTGTGTTTAATCCTGTGTTGGATCCATTTCTGCCAATGTCCTGTTCTTCTCCTCCTCCTATTTCCTGTCAGCTCCTAGAAAGCTCCTTCTGCTGTAAACACAGCTGTCATGTCGACTGGCTGACTGAAAAGCAGCCAGCAATGACAAGCATCTCCAGCTTGGGTCTATCAGAGTGCCATGTAAGGTCTTCAGAAAGATACACACACACACACACACACACACACACACACACCCAAACAGTCCCATCCAAAACAAGGAAATGCTTAATCTAATAGATTTTACAGAGGCCAGTTAATAAATGTATGCTACCAGAAAACTTAAAGTCAGGGCTCCAAACCTGTCTGAGGAATGAAAACCAAAACTGTTAATAAATGATATTTTTCTAAGAACAAAAATGCAGCTGAAAATGTAAACCTAACTGTTCAGAAATTGAAATGTTAATTAGAAAATTCTGTTACCAGTTAATATATGGCCAAAAGTATGTGGACACATGACTAATCACACGCATATATATATATATATATATATATATATATATATATATATATATATATATATATATATATATATATATATATATATATATTGGAGCAACAACACATCTCACATAATTTTCTTCAGTGTATAAGTTTGTGTGTGCTATACAATGAATGAATAATTTTATGTGTGCGTGACTACACAAGATTGCATCTTTCAAATGAACGAAATTATACATCCAGTTTCATGTGTTTGCCTTAATAAACAGGCAATTTGGGCAAAATACAGGGCAGTCAATGCAAATAGATTAATTTAACACCACAATGTGATTTACTGTGACTGAAAGTCCCTTCAGTAACAGTTATTGTAGCATGCACAAATTAGTATGACTGGAGAGCATGCATTAAATTTGTATTAATAATACTTCAATACAAACATTATGTCTCAGTACCTCAAAGCGGTTGTTTTCATATTAAATATTCGTCTGCAACTCCACACGATGCAAACAGCACTTAAATAGAGACACAGCTCTTATGAAGAGAACTTTAATTCTTATTTTGGATTCATACTAGATTTTGTTCAGTGTTTTTGACACAACTCACAGCCTTTAATCAGTGTTATATTGGACACACAATTATGTGCACGTGGCAAGGCTTATTTTCAGTTTAACTCTTCTGAGATTCTCCTGCGACAGCTATCTAAAACAAATAGCTTAAGCAGAAACCCATATGACGTAATTCACACAATTGTTGTTTGCCCACAACACACTCCCCTTGCACACATAAATTAGTGTACATTATTTGGGATCTTGGTAAGTCAGGGACTCAGACTAAGGATGGGCACTCAGCCAGCTAGCATGTCTATGCATTTTTAAAATAGGACATTTGCTAACTCTATTGACAATGTGTAACACTGCATTGGGTAAATTATTATGGGCTATTTCACATGTTAGAGGACAAAGAGTAGAATTCCATGGCCTGTGTGTGTGCGTGTATGTGTGTGGAAATGTCCATGTCCAATGCAAACACAGCTGTCATGTCTCATAGCTTTCCAAAACTACTATTTTATCATATTAGGCCTAAGTTAAAAAAACAGAATTAACCTTTTTAAAATGATTTTGTTCTAATTGTTTTAGGAAACATTATGCTGGGGTTGAAATGCAACAACAGAAATGTTAAAGTATTGGTTCCACTCGGGGCAAACCGATTAATTTTTTTATTCTGGACCCTGCTTAAAGCTATTTTTATTCAGCTCAGGGAAGTGCATCAAGTGAAGGAAGGAGGTCTTTCAGATTATTAGGACCGAAGTGTCAAATAAGAGGCAGTGAGACCTTGTAATGGATCAGACTACATGTAAAGCTTGGCTGGTGGGGTATTTTGTTTTTATTAGAGGATGCTGTTGAAGTAGGAAGCATAAGACCTCTTTACAATATTTCATCCATTAGGTCTAGTAGAAACCCTTCTCGTGTACCCAGGCTTAAGTGACAGCCAGTGAGGTTTCAGTGATAATATTTGACTGCCAGCTGAAATGGCAGTTATAAATTTACTCTAGATATTTGCGGTAGTGGTTGGTGGGGGGTGGGGGTTATGGGAAGCGAGGAAGTCAGAATGTCTCTAATCTCTGAGTTCTAACATTCCCTTGATAAAAGCACTTTTACAGAAATCACATTTCTTGCCGGATATCCTCTGAACTCTTGGAAAAACGATTCCTCTGTCTGCTGCTGACTGGCGGGTCTTGGAGAGGCTGTTGGACAGCTGTACAGTAAAATATGGCTTCTGTTTGTTGTAGGTTAAAAGAACAATTATTTTTGTTAAGAGTATATACTGGCATGGCTCAATATTGGGGATATGTGGAGCATAGTAATGTTGTTTCCTTTTAATAGGGTCTTCACCGTGGATGACTTTTTTCAATATCTTAAAAGCACAGCCTTACAAGCTACTTTATCCAATCAAAAGAAATCGGATACGTAAGCAGGAGGTGGCATTTACAAATGCAAGGCATGTTGGTGAAATATGAGGGCCAGTTTTCAAAACAAGCCAGAAAAAGAATATAGATGCATCGGCAGACACGCAGTGAGATTCCATCCTACACAGTGTTATTAAGAAAAAAAAGAATGTAGCATGTTACCTGGCTTAACAGCTTTTTAATTACTACGTTCTTAGAAAAAAAAAGGAGTTCTTCAAAAAATATTTGGATAGTTAAGCGTTCTTAGCTTCCTTAAGATATCCTACCTGCATCCCTCTCTGATAGAGAAACCCTTTGTTATAGGGTTCTACAGAAGCTTTAAGGGTTTCCCCATGTAACCATTTAGCCTAAGTTTCAGCACAGATGAAACATAAAAAGTGCACACACACAGACTCAGACACACACACACACACCAAAAAAAAAAAAAAAAAACAGGTGCCAGCTTTTCCCCACACTGATTGCTCTAACTACATGGCACACAAAAGGTGCTTCTTCAGTCTATGAGAAGCAGCTGCTGATAGTACCATGATAACAAGGCCTTAGAGGAGGTGGAACCGTGTAACTTAACAGCTTGTTGATTTATAGGGGTATGTGAGGGGCTGCCATGGCAAGGGCACGCTCCCTTCATCGTATGTGGAGACAGAGGCAGGTTAAGAGTGGCTTGGAGGCACGTGGACAGAAGGAGTCACCTAAAAACTTTGCCTTATTTTTGTATAAAGTGGTCTGAGAATTCTGGCTCAGACAGTTCCTCAACCTCAGTTGCATCACACAAATTATTAACTGGTGTCAACTAGTGATGTTTTCTTATAAATTTAGTTGGGTCCATTTCCCAAAATCTAAACTAGTAGCCTACTTTAAACCATCACAGCATTGATCAGGCAGTTACTAAGGATGAATGAAGGAATGGTACAGCGCAGCAATGTCAGCCTTTGTTCTATGAGCTTCCTTTCTGACACCTCCCTCGCGCCTGCTTGAAATTTCCTGCTCGTGCAACTTTTTTGCTGCATCCCATTTTCTGATACACACCTGTAGTCTCAACCAGATGCCCTGTGAACATATCTGTATTTATATCTGTTTAGAACACAATCCATATAATGTATTTATATTCAGTTACATCACTAATATGAATATGTCAACCATCATCCGTACACCATTCCACTCAGACCTGTGGTTCTCTCAACAGTAGAGCGATTTCTTCTGAGGCTTTCCCAGATTCCCATTTTAGACCAACACAGCGCAGAAGGAGGCCACTACACAAGAGGAAATGCTTGATTCACTTTGGTATATCAGGTGCTTTGATCCCTCATGTACTCCATTATAAATAGAAGACAACTGCTGGAGGGTCCATTCACGAAAGTGCGTAGATCCCTTCCCCTAGAGGTGTGATAGATGGACAGGCTAAAGAAATGGGCTGCGCCCAGCTGCTATGTTACAGTGGGCCTGGGTAACGTAGCTGTCCTAGCCAGAGGTGTGTGGAATAAATGTAACATAATGTAGCAGTGTGTGACAGCAGGGCAGGACACTGAGCTCTTACTACCACTGAAAGACATTAACAACCTGAGGAGTGGGATTCTTTTCTCAGTATTATCTATGAGGGACATTCAAGAGCAACATGGAAAATAGCTCAGTACTCATGTGTCAACTTTTGCGAGATGATGTTTACGGTGACACAATGCAGAAGACGGTATCTTTTTTTAGATTTCGCACCTGATGTCATGTTCAGCAGTGACAGGGTTGCACCTGTAGCTTCCTTCTATCTCAGTCAAACAGAGCTGAAAATACCCAGCATCCACTTCAGCCTGGCGTCCATTAAGCTGAATGTTCTGTACTGTCATTGACAAACAGGCCATCAACAGCTGAGTCAAGAAAAAAGTAACAATAACAATTGAACAAGGCCTTAATGTAAGCCTCGTGGTCTCTTTCAGGCTTGTTACCTTCCTCCCAAGACACAAATATGATTAAATGTATCAGTCTTCCTTGGGGAGAACGTTAGTGTTGACAACTCTAAATGCAAGTAGCAGTTATTTCAACTTCACAGAAACAAATTTTCACTAAAGTAACATCTATTATAGCATGCTGTAAATGCATACTAGAGCTAATATATTGGTGCACTGCTGACACCTGTGAGGAAGACTGATAAATATGTTACTTTGCAAAGCCAATAAATGGCAAATGACTTTTACTGCTGCTGAGGCATTTATAATATTGATGGAGTAGAAGTCGATATCACACTCCATACATCCTCATATAATATCACTCGATCTGTGTCCAAAAAGAAGAGCAAAAGCCAAGAGGAAAGGTACAAAAATCAATGGCCACCCCTGACATTAAAATAAGCATGCAAGTTTTTTTTTCTAATGGAGATAAAGAGGTTATAAATGGCTTCATTGAAAAACCGGACTGGACTTGGCTTTCATCTTGACACGATTAAACCCTCATTAGGTTGCTAATTATTTGGCATGTCTATATTTACTGTTGACAGTGCCAGCGTGCCTCTTGAATCTCACAGAGCCCAGAGTGAATATTTCACAATGACAGTGGACTTGCAATGCATAGCGCTATGGGTTGCCAAGTGCACTAATCGATAAGGGAAAGAACGATGCATAGCAACGTATAATTGAAATAAATTTGCCATAAACAGACAAACAACTGGCTGAGGAGAAAGGATTTCAGTACTGAGGAGATGCAATGGCATTTTGTCACCTTCTGCCCTCTTACTTTGTACCAAGTGAGAAATTGTATTTCTGATAATGATTTCATGTCAGAGCGAGATGTGCCCTACTTTCTTGTACTTTAGCATGGTTTGCTGGAAGGAGCTTTGGGATTAAGCCACTGATGTTCGGTGCTGAAGTCAATCCTAATTATGTGACTTGTGAAGACTCAACAACTATACTTTGAGCATAAAATTTTACCACTGATATTTTTGGCTCCTAAAATTCTGTATTATGGACCAGAAGCTTGCAAGAAATAAAAATGACTGAGCACATAAACATCAGATTTTTCACATGAACAGTTTTGTAGCAGATATACTTGGAGATACATTGACTTGGCAGCCATCCATCTTGGCTTATACTGCATTTTATTCAGGATGCACCATTTGTCAGAAATAACTATTAACAACTATTAATTGGAAGTGCAGTCAGTGTAAATTATCGACACACTTCAAGAGAATGAGAAGCATGAATATATTACAAATATACGAAAAAAAAAGATAAAAAATTTCTACTTAAGCAATTTGAGAAACTATTTACCATTCTTCCAAGTTATTCTTGTAAGAACTTAAATATGAATTTCTCTTAAAAGCATATTTTTCACATCCCAAATTAGATTTTAAAAAATCAATAAACAACATCATTGTCAACATTTTCCAATTACCAGAGTATTTTTAGCCCACTACCAGGAAGTTACCACTTGGAAGTAGATGAATCTTTCAAGAAGACGATTACCCCCAAACATGCAGACACTCTTCAAAAACGGTTCCCTCAAGAGGTTTTTGTGTAATTAAGGGTTCTTAGCTTCTTAAAATGGAAAGTTTGAAACCCTTTCTGGTAGGGAAACAGTAGGACAACTGGCTTTTGACATTTTCTAAATAAACACAGAAATGGATGCAGGACACAAAATCAGTGTTTTGGCACTGCTATTCCAGTATCCGGATCTGAACCTGTGTTCTCAATTAGAGACTACATTCTACATGTGCAAACTTAAGAATATATTCATTCATACATCTTCAGTAACAACCTGATCCTCATCAAGGTCACAGTAGATCTGAAGTCTATCCTGGGAACACTGGGCGTGAGATGGGAATTCACCCAGATGGGACCACTGCATGGCAACATGCACACACTCACTCACCGCTTAAGGGCAATTTTATGCAGCCAATCTATCCACTGTCATGTTTTTGGCATGTTTTTTGAAACCAGAGAACCTGAAGGAAACCTATGCAGATACGGAGACAACATACACAGAAAGACCACACACACAAGCAGTCCAAGCTCAGGATTGAACATGGGACCCTGGAGCTGTGAGGTGGCAACACTACTGTGCCACCCTTTATGCTTAAAACGTCCTGCATAAAGGAAGGTCCAACCTTGATAGATATTACAGAAAGAGGTTCAGTGTTGTTATTCTCTCCAGAGAACAGCTCACTAGTTATGAATAGTGGGGTGACAATTTTAAAACTAGCATGTTGCAGAATAAAAGTTCATTACCTTAAATGTTTTGGGGTTGGCTGTATGTGAGATAAACCTTTGTGACAGCACACACCCACATACAGTCAGCCATCTGGTTGGAGGCACCACAATCAAAGTGAAGGAGAATGAGATATTCACTGGAGTGTATGTCTCGATGGCAGTAGGAGGGGAGAGTAAAGTGACAGAAGGTCAGAGTAGAGTGAAAAAGGGTTAGTAAATAATAAAACTGAAATCGCAAACCAAAAATAAGGGGGGAAAAATGAAGGAGCTCTGTTTGCAGCTTTTATAAGAAAGTGTTCTGAAAGACAAATTTAAACTGTATTCATTTCTCTTTGTGATCAGTGACAAAAGAGAAGTGAGAAATGCCAAGCACAAAAAAATTTTCTATGGAGCTATACACAGAGTCTCAGCTACAGCCTGAGGTTCACTGTACAAGCTACACATAATCCATCAGCATTCGTAAAGTGCTATTCATAATCTTCATCAAATGCACAGCTACATCATACTTTAATAACATGCACCTCCATTAGAGTATTAACATGTGTCATGTTTGGATTTGGCAAATGCAGGTTTATTGGAAAAGTCAAAAAACATACAAGGGTTCAGGCGAACAAAAAAAGCGGACTAGATTAAGTAAAAAAAACTCAATAACCTAAACAATCAAGGTCAAAATGAGAATAGTGCACACTCAAAGATAAAGACTTAATAATGTGACTAGTGATGAGCTAGGAGCAATAGCCTGAAACGAGAGCAGCCGTTTGAGTTGAGTATATGTAGTGAACATGTGATTTGAAACAGGTGTGTGCGATTAAAAGTCCTGGGAGTGAGACCGCGATAACAGGTCATGTGACAGAACAGGTGACAAGCCTTGTAGAGGAGGATTCTGGGAAATGGAGTTCATGTTTACACACAGGGTTGACACATCACATAGTTGTCCAGATTAATGGAGATAAAATGAGTTATGGATGACATCATACTGCTTTTCTGGATGTTACATGAGAGACTTTGGTATAATTGTGTAAAAAGGGATAGGCAACATTCCGGTAAATATATTTATTAAGTTTTAATTAGCTCTTGCAATAGGGTCCCTGGAGGACTAGTGGTTAGGCCACAGAGCTCTCACCGCTGTGGCCCGGGTTCTGTTCCCAGCCAGGGAACCAACCCCAGCCACTGGGGTTACATGCAACAGTGTGCTCTCAGTGCTGGTCCCAAGCCCAGATAAAATTGGGGAGGGTTGCATCAGGAAGGGCATCTGGTGTTAAAAACAGTGCCAAATCAAATACGCGGACCAATGATCCGCTATGGCAACCCTTAATGGGAGCAGTCGAAAGAACAACAACTAGGTCTTACAATAATACTAATGGCTTAATCTGGCTAGACTAGTGAAAAAGGTTTCTCAGTAGAAGAAACTGTACTTTCCAAATAAAAAAAAACTAAATAACAATAGTAATAATTACAATAATATTTATTCTTGTTGCTTCAAAGCAGAGTTAAAAAAGTAAAAAAAAAAAAAAAAAAAAAAAAAAAAAAA
>CM040978.1:16453468-16482559 GCA_022985145.1 Pangasius djambal
TGCCATATGGCTTCACTGCACTTCCTGCTAAATCACCTCACACTGAGCAAAGACATGAATATAAGTTTTATTGATGGTGAAACGATTAGGGAGATGAATTAGAATCTGCAAAGGAAAAATAAATCCAAAACTAAATGAATAACAAACAGCTTCTCCTTCCCTCTCCCTCTCCTTTTTCTACATTTGACTTTCTAATTAATGTAGGGATTTTATGTGTTTGTTAATTGTGTCAATAGTAATTATGTCTCCTTTGGCTGGCATAGCAATGTTTTTATGCTAATGCATGTTCTTCATGTGTGTTTTTGTATTTGTGAAGCTCTAGCCAATGTTCTGCTCCCAACAGTCTGCTAATCTGAATATACCTCAGAAGCACACACTGCACCACATTTCACTGTTTGCTCAAGTTGTGTGGTAGCATCTATTTAAGATCATGACAGTGTGTGAGCAGTGTATTTGGAAAAAAAATGTATTAAAAATTGGGATTCGGCCAGGCCATCTGCCTGTTATAGCGTATTAATGTAAGATTATGAACTATAAAAATGTAACATTGCATTGCCACTGATAATTTAGGTAGGTAGGAGATGCATATAAATGGCTTACAGGGTAAACTGATTGAAAACATGTTGGATAGATAAATCACAGATGTCTACATATATTTTAAGTTTTTGGTTTGCACTTTGGCTTCTTTTAAATTTATTGATATAAATGACATTTATCTTTGTTCCCATCCGTGTTATTACAGATTAGATTTTTTAAAATTAGTTTTGGCTTTCAATTGAAATTCACTTCAGTATTAGTTTCACCTTTATCCTGTAATGAAACATTTCTTCTCCCCATTCACAAGACATGGGGATCCCTGTCATGTAAAGCATATGCTGTTGTAACATGCAGTGTGTTGAGGCAGGATGCAAGTGTGTAAATCAGCATGGTGTTTGTTAAGCGTAAAACCAAAAATCATCGTCATAGTTCATAGCAGGGGCCAAATAAACACAGGCGTGGGTCAGAACCAGGAAATCACACGAGAAACAAGGGAACAAAGGAACAACAAAGGAACGAAGGAACCTAATGATGAGACTGTGAAAAACAGGAAACAGGGGAGTACAATCAAAATCTATGGACAATCATGAGACAGGGGCAGAAACAAGACACAAAACCGAAACAAAACACACATGAGAACGTAAATAAGGGAGAAACAAAACAAAATTTGTGATAGCTTGGCCCTTTTTCAACAATTTAAATGGTGAATGGATGAAAGAATGTTGAGCAGTGACAGCATTCTCCATCACCATCATCAAACTGAGGGAATATCTTTCGGGAAAAAAAGTCTTTATCCCTACAGTGCAGGTCCAGAGACTTTTCAGGAGACCCAGCTAATTTACTTTAGTATTTCCTTTAATATGTCACCATTCTGTAATTGTCAGTTGTGTCAGTTTTAAGTACAGACAGAAAGTTTCTTCTTTTACCTTCTTTTATGTTAGAGAACATTTCAGATTTCTATTTTTTTTATTCAGTTGTAGTTTAATTTTATTTTCTGCACCCTGTTTATGAATCTACCAATCCTACACTTATGAGGGGTACAGTGGTTTTCATTTTAATTTTTTTTAACATGTTTGTTCCTGAGTGAGAATGAGGAATTTGGCTGGTGTCCTCAGCAATGAGATTCTCCCCCACCTTGTTTTTTTTCTTTTTTTTTCTGAAAGGCTTATTTCCTTCGGGAGGATGTGGTGGGAAAGAGAGAGAAACTTCCAGACATACTACATTACTTTTTCATCAGCACACCAGCAGCAGGGACTCCCAGACCTGTGTGTGTGTGCATGTGTGTGCACAGCACAGGTCTGCACTTTGCATTACTTCTGGCCTTTGCCAACTCCCTGCTCACTAAATTGCATATTCTCAAAGACATGATCTCTGCATTTCTAATAGACCCGATATAAACAAGCACATATACTAAAACCTCACAGCAAATACATCCACACCAGCATGCACACACACACACACACACACACACGGTCCCTATAAAAAGGTACAAACATAGCCACATACAAATACACACACACATAAACCCACCAGGTCACATTTCACCAGTATAACAACACATAGGGGGTCACAATTATAAAATGATAGTATTAATTTGGGAATATAAAATAAAAATGCAGACAGTTATAAGTGTGTTGTTATACAGGTTAACTATAATACACATTTAGGAATATGCAGCACTGTGCTCATTAGAAAAACTGTGCTTGAATTTTTGAAATAAAAAAATGTAATTATTCTCATCCCAAAAAAATGTCCAGTATATGAAATTAAAAAGGTGAGGGAACGTTTGATGATACATTCTTGCAGCTGGATGTAAAAATGCCAATCTTTGATTTATGATGTGAAATAAGTTCATCTGCATAATGTCCATACCTCAGATAATATTAGTATTTTCAGAAGAGACCAATTAAAACAGAATTGCACAAACAATAACTAACATCATAATTAACATTCCTGTATCTCTTAATAACACACTCGGGTCACTAGAAAGCTATTATTTTATGGCATGTAAATGATTGCAGTCTACCAATACAGCTGACCTCATATGACCTCACAAATAATGTCTGTGACTTTAACCAGCTTTTTCGCTGCACACACTGTCCACCAATAATGACTTCTTGGTTAAACAGTGGCTAGCCCCATGAGAAGGTGTGCTATGTGAGGCAAAAGATAAGAGAGAAAAAAAGGGGGACTGAAATGGTCAGTTCATTCTTCGCTATGGTATAATAGGTAATAAAACGCAACAGGGCTTCAGACACCACTCTGCTCAGAATTGGTGGGTGATTTTCCCCTGACAAATTGGCAGCATGGCTGGAGGTTAGGATCATAAATAAGGAAATGACCGCCTCCTTTGCACCCCCTCATGATCCCTCAGCCCCGCTGCTTCAGGTCACCCATGACTGCCTTTTTTTCCATTCCAATGCACCTGTAAATGTGAAATTTGCAAGAAAGAGGTTGCAAGGATAAAAAAAGGCAGAAACAGATATAGAATTTGAAGGCAGGATAGATATAATGTCAGCTAGTATAGGAAAAAAAAGTAAGATGGAGAAAAGAGAAGAAAAAAGAGGCTCTATAAATATACTATGTCCACAGAGAGAGTTCTGATGGTACAGCTCAAGCAATCCTATGGCTGTAGGCAATCAGTCAATTTCAGACCCACTACTGAGCCCTTGAGCACCAGAAAAGCACAGATTGTAGAGATGTTTAACAACTCAACGTATCACGACTGACAGAAATTTGTTCTGAGCAAAGATTAAGAAAAGAACCAAATGAGTAATGTCTTCAACAAAATGCAATAACAAAACTGAACACAAGTAATATCATGTAATTATGTTTCATTTCTATTTCTCCACAACTCTTTATCTTGCTCTTATTTAGTAAGAAGTGCAGGAGCAGGTCAGCATCTCATTATAAACACTACTATGTGCTCTAGTGTGTGTCTTGCTCAGAACTGACACTGAAAGGAGTCTTCTTAACAAATAAACATTTTTCATATTGCATACTTGGTTACAATATTGAATAATAAGGAATAGAGAACAAAAGTCATGCTGTTACATATAATAGTTTTTAATTTATTTATGAAGAACACGTTATGCTTTTTATTCTTTTGAATTTATAGGTGCATTTAATGTCGTGAAGCATCCATGAGGCAAGTTAGTTCCTGTTATCACTTACATTATAGCAACTATAAACACTCGTTCCTTCACCAGCCTCTTTTTATATCTGTCTTAATAAGTTAATATGACAAAAACACAACTTGTCATGTTGCTGAGAAACCAGAAAGTAAAAAGTTCTCGATCCTGAGGACTTTCCCATTCCAGAAAACACACTGACTTTTACAAAGCTCTGACACTGGAGATTCCTTCTATAAATGTTAAATAGCCATCTCCATACAGAAATCTTCATGATATCAATATCATGTTTTTTTTATTAATGTTTTTCCATTTATTATTTGGCTTAGATTATGTAGATTGCCCTCCTTTGCTGGCAGACCTGTGAATGAGCTGTTACTATAGAAGCGATAAAATATTACAACAAGTGCAAAAATATAGACCATTAGAAATCACAAGTGTGGTATAAACCATAATAAACAACAAGAATTAATGTGCTGAAAGGCAAGTTGTAAAACCTTCCACATTTTCACCCTGATAAAGACTGTTGTGTCCGCAGTGTGTTTTGGGTCATTGTTTCACTCTGATCAATTTTCCATCTTTTCTCAGCTTCAAAATGGCTTGCTTTTATCCCATAGACAGCTCTCTGGTCTTCCTGTTGGTTTATCCTTTTTAACTACAAATTCAGTCTTGGCACATGTTCCAATATTTTTTGAAAACTGTGTGTGTGTGTGTGTGTGTGTGTGTGTACATACACATCCCCATCCCTAAAATTACACATCTGTGTAATTTTATTCTGTAATTTTAAATATTATAAGCATTTGTAATTGTAATTTGTAAGGATGTGTAATTTTAAATATTCTAAGCATTTTTAATGGAATTGTTTGAATTTTTATGCTCAGACTGTGAGGCTCGGATATGACATCATTGCCCAGTCTCTTTTATTTTGGAAGCCATTATTTCTTACATCAGCTCATTTCTGTGATCAGACTGTACTTACTTTGTAATCATTCACTGTGTTCTATCACTCACTGTAGTCAAGTAGCCTTTTCAAGATCAAAAGCATTTTAATTTGGGACTTTGCTGATTTAAATGGGTGTTTTGTTCCCATTTAAGTGTTATGATACATTTCTTATTTCAGATTGGGCCAGAAAATGAACAATGACAGTATTTGTTAGTGAACTAAGTGTCAGGGGGCTCTCTTGATTGCAATTTTCTAATCTTCTTTCTCTTTCTTTTGCTTTGCACTCATGCTCTCTCTCTCTCTCTCTCTCTCTCTCTCTCTCTGTTTCAGCAATCATTTTCAAATGTTTTCCTCTTCCAGTTCCTCTTTGTGCCATGTGTCAGTTACACCCTGACATATTGGTCAAATTAAGAGGGTAATACACAAGAAAATGAAGCCACATAAAGGAGCTGAAGCTGAAAATATGTTTGATTGGCATGGGTTGTAAGTAAGTCTCCAATATAGGTAGCTCTGCATGCCTGTCAAAACAAACTGAATGATGATGTGAAATGAGAAACAAGCTTATCACTTGTGTTTATGCCTCATGCACAATTTTCAGGTCAAAGGCAAATTAGAAAATCTAGTCAGTAATTAGAGACTCAGCAGTAAAACCATTTCCAATAAGAAATCTAGTTTAAGGCAAATAATTGAATATTAGGCAATCTGTATGCATGCATCATCAAATTATATCACAGAACTTTATTGTTCATTCAGATTTACATACTCAAAATTTTTTTGCCCTAGCTAAGCACTAAAGATTAAAAATAAGAGAAATGGGAAATGTAAGACAGAAGTGACACGCGTGATTAATATAGGAAAGAAAATATACACAATAAACCAGTTAAATGCTACATCTATTGTATGTGGCTTGCACAAGTATTCAAACCCCTTGACCATTTCCACGTTTTGTAGTGTTACAACCGGGAACTGAAATGGACTTGACTGTCATGATTCTACACAAAATAATAACACTCAAGTGGCTAATTACTAACTGTACACATGGACCCCATGCAGCTCATTATGTGACTTTTGATGGCCACTCGTAGCACCAGCATTAATTTAGGTTTATCACAGCAATGGAGAATACTTATGCAATGACAGGTTTTATGTTTGTAAATAATTTTGCAAGCCATATTGGAGACACAATCAGATTATAAAGTAAATAAAAAATATTTCCAGGTCATTTTGGTGAAATGCATTGATGGTTACTTAAAGAATTGAATTGGAGACAAAGTATGTTAAAGACACAAAACCACAATATTTGTCTGTTTTCCAGAATTCAGCCACAACTGGTGGGTTTTTCCAGACCATTATGCATATATATATGCAAGACAAAAATAAATATTTATATCAGATCATTCTAGCTGAATCTTGGAAAAAAACAACAACATTTTTTCCAGTTCCTGCTGAGCATTGTAGCACCATGATGATCTTGGTAACGATACAGGTTAACAATGTGGGAAAAACAATGAGCCTTGAAGCTTTGGACTTCATGCTTTGTAGTCTTGGATAAAAAATGTTTGTGTCTGATTTTAAACAGAGATTGAATTGGTGCACTCCTCAGTGCTCTGCATAATAAGCAGTACGAGAGGTCTTTGGTCTACTAAATCAACATGGCTGAGAGGGAGGAGATGCAGTGATTATTGTAAATACAGGAGCAAAAAAATAAATAATGTAATTTTTTAAAATGGTCTAGCCTTCAGATAAAAATAATCAAATGCGACACTGTGAGCTTGCTATAAGACTATACATTTGCATTTAAATTTACACATTTGGCACATGCTTTAAAAAAAAAACATACAATATAAGCATCTACTGTTTGAGAACTATAAATGCTGCAGAACTATCAACAATCAGACCAGAAAATAGCTGGTGGAAGAAAGCAGCAGAAGGGAGCAGCAACTAAACACAGTAGTAGATTTATTGCTAACAGACAGAAATACTGCTTACATGTGATTATTGTGATGCAATCTGCTGAGTGGAATAGGTTGAGAAGTTCACAGAACCAAGCATGAGAAGTTTCAGATTTAGTAGCATGCACTGTTAGTGTCATTTACAGACCATAGGGATTGGAATAGAGTGTACTGTAGGCTCAGTGGAGTGACTCTATATAAAAAGATTTTGACAGTGATACTGTGTTATATCGAGGGACTTGCTGGGATAACAAGAAGCTTGGTCTTTAAAAGGTTGGTACTGGTGGTGCTTCATCCAGGCTGAGATGTCTGTAAGGCAAATATGCTAAGACTGAGACGTCTTCTGAAAAAAAGAACAGGTAGAGCTGAGTATCATCTGCATAGTATGGATATGAGAAGCCTTGAGATGGCATGACTATTTCCAATGAGTAGGCTAAGAGGCCCAAACCTGTTCCAACATGACAATGCCCCTGTGCACAAAGCAAAATCCATGAAGACGTGGCTTGCGAAGGATCATACCAAAGAACTCAGGTGGCCTGAAGAGCCCTGACCTCAACTCCACTGAACACCTGCGAGATGAAGTGGAACACTGACTATGCACCAAGGCTTCTCACCCAACATCACTGCCTACCTTCATTAACGCTCTTGTGGCTGAAAGGGAAATTCCCACAGCTATGTTGTAAAATCTAGTGGAAAGCCTTCCCAAAAGAGTGGAGCTTGTTACAGCTGCAAAGGGGGGACCAACTTTGGAACTGAATGTTCGATAAGCACATATGGGTATAATTGTCAGGTGTCCACATAATTTCGGCCATATAGTGTAGATCCAATATGACTGGCTGATTGCAGTGGTTCCACAGCAGCCAACAAGATGGTCTTGGTGGAGTACAAGTCAGACTAGTTAGGATTCAGTATGTTGAGCTTTCTCATCTAGATGAGTATCCAGTAACTGGAGGTAAAATTCATATGTGGGAAAGAACATCAAACAGAAGCTCAATATTTCTTAATAAATTGCTCATAGCAGATGCTGTTTTTCGAAGTTCCTCTGTGGGTCTAAACTGTGACTCAGAAGGGGGGGTTGGCTAAGCACAGACGGCCTTTTTATTTCGTTGTTGTTGTTGATACTGTTGTTTATCGGTGTTACTATGCCTTCTCCTCCTGTCCCACCTGAGGCCAGTGAAATTAACAGAAGAATAAATGACATTAACTGTGAGCAGAAGAGAAACAGCTGCAGCTGGAAGAAGCAATGAAATCGGCCCTGATGAACAAACAGGGGGTCTATAAACAGCTCCCCAGGTCTTTTATTTTTTGGACAAGGGGTGGAGAGCCAGAATAGATGGAGTGTCTAAGATCACACAGCAGGGTTCTAGCAGTTTTCTTCTCCTCTCACTAAAACACACAGGGATTTATTTCAACACGTAGCTCTAGGCTTGACACTATGCATTCCCTAGAGTCAGGATTTAAAAAAAAAAAAAAAAAACACATTACTAATACTGATAGCTCTGCTTTTCCAACTCTACACAGTAACCCTTAAGCAGTTCCAGCAGTTTCCAAGATAGGTGTATTTTAATCCTAACATGAATAAAAGTTTAAACTATGGTGATGTGCCATATCATTTCCATGACAAATCAGTTGCACTTTTAAGTCTACAATCTTCCCGGGTAATGAAACATGCTAACCTATTGAAACAGTGCTGTGAATGACAATTGAATGCTGTTTTCCATTAAAGAACATTTATAAAAATACTGGTAATTTCATATTTCATTGTGCAGTTAAGTCACTGTTTCTGCAGAAGAACTCACTAGTATGATAATGATTTGTCTGTGCCATCTTGTCATTGTTTGTAGTAAAGCAGGTGCACTGATCAGTGTGGTTATGTCGGTTTGTTGAGTTGAGTTGAGCATCTACATTGTGGCAATGAAAAGTCATCTTGACAAATAGAGAACCTTCCAACATGACCAACACACAATCACCATTTGACCATTTGAACCTGAAGGTCGTGGGTTTGAGTCTCAGGTCCAGCAGGGATTGTAGGTGGGGGGAGTGAATGACCAGCGCTCTCTTCCACCCTCAAGACCCTTGAGCAAGGCACCGAACCCCCAACTGCTCCCCGGGCGCCGCAGCAAAAAAAAAGGGCTGCCCACTGCTCCGGGTGTGTGTGCACTTGGATGGGTTAAATGCAGGCAAAATTCCGAGTATGGGTGACCATACTTGGCTACATGTCACTTCACTTATCATTTGTGAAATTAACTCTAGGAAAAAGCATATCTGAATTTGTTTCCTCTTTATTATATTGTACATAATTTTGGGTGTCAGCCACTTTGTAGTGTTCTTTCTGAGTAATTTTACAATAATTTTACAGTAATTCTCAGCAGCGAATTACTGTATATTCCGTGTATAATGTACTATGTTATTACCCATAGTGCATCATAAATTCAATGTACAACCAACGCATACTAAATCTGCAGTAAAATACCACACTGCATAGTATTTCTTTTTTACTTGAGACTTATGCAGTCAAATTTGTATATAAATGCAATTAAAAAAACATTGTTAACTAGCTACCTAACCTGTAAACTGTTCTTCCCAGGTTCTCTGGTTTCCTCCCAACTCCCAAACACATGAGGGTAGGCAGACTGACTATTATAAAATGCTCATAGGTATGACGTGTGTGCATGGTGCCCTGTGAACCAAGTCTTATTAAAAAAAACATCCATTTCAAACATACCCTTTTACATCCTCATGAAAACAGTAAAAAACAGAGTTTTAAATTTTCTCTATCTTTGAGGACAAAGATCCTTATACACCTAGAAGGGCCTATAGGTTCTATATAGCTCTAGCTACACTGCATGATATACAAAGCCATGCCATTAGCCTTCTGCTATAGAAGCTGTCCTTTAGCAACAATCGAAAACCTGTAACCCAATTCCTCACCATTACTACAGAAGAGTTCCCAAGGTAAATGCTTTGGTAAATTGATTCAACATCCTCAAAGTGAACCAGCTTTTTCCGAGTGAGCAATTATAGGAAGAGATGGGTTTCTCCATTTCCCCCTCTTAGATTCGTTTCTTTTTCCTCAAACAACTGTGAAGCCAAACAGGAAGGAGTAAACTAGGTGTGTGTGTGTGTGTGTGTGTGTGTGTGTGTGTGTGTGTGTGATGATAGTGCTTTAAGAATGCAGTGTCTTTGGAGAATATTTGGCCTTTTAAATTCTTTTAAGTCATGCACCTCACAGAGGTGAGGTGGATAGTGTACATTAATAATTGATTTACCTTTGAAGATCTATTAATCTGGCTTTTTTGCACGCACAAAATGTATTAAACGTTCACTTTCATCGTGCCATTGTGGGTGCTGTGGGTTTTGAGCTATCTTGTTAGTATGGACCCCTAACATATCTCCATCTATTGTAATGTGCATGCTGTTGCAGCTCCTCAATGCCATCTCACTGGCATTGTTGTGCCTCCCTCTGCATATAATTATTGATGCTATGGAAACATATGCAGGGAAGCATTGAGACTCCTATTTGAATTCATATTGCATCTTCTTCCTATCAGAGTGGAGCCGGTGTCCCTTCAAAGACGGCATCTGGATAATGCAGGTTACATTTTAGATCCGGTCTTCACTCTTCCCCTGAGTGCCTTTTATGAATTGTCCTTTTTAAGTAGTCCAAATTGTGCCCGTTGGTTATTTAGTGACTTTAAAAATCAGGAAACAGGCATGTTGGAATGAAAAAAGATAGAGAGGAGGAAGGAGGTGGAGAAATGAAATGTGCATGGAAAATGTCTCATGCTTAATTCTCAGGGGAGTTGATGAGGCATGCTTCTTATTGCATAATGATGATTGTTTTGAGTGAATGTACACATACACACACACACACACACACACACACACACACATACACACACACATACACACACACATACACACACACCATTTTCTTACACAACACGAAGGGGAGATTCAGTGTGAAAGGTGTGTTCCATTGTAAAACACAGCCTTTGACAAATTATATTTAAATAATATAGAACATTCAAGTGCCAGAGATTATGCCTTAGCCGTTTAATAAGAGTTGCAAAAGGAAACTCATGCATTTAAATATGCTTTTTAGCCTTAACTGCTTTTGGCCCATAGTTGCCTTAGTACACTGCAGTATTATTTCTGCCTAAACCAGTGGTTGTTTGCTTCACAAATAAATGCCATTTTTTCCTGAAGTGCGGAAATCACTTTTGGTGCATTAGATTCTAATTATCTCGAGCCTTGAAGGCAGAGAGAGAGTGCAAAAATATAGAGACGGAGACAGGATGAGTGTCTGAGGGTATGCAAGTGTGCAGAGGAAGTGTTTGCAGATGCCTACTGAAAAAAAGGAAGAAGATGAAATAGAATGGTAGTACTGTGCATGTCTGTGTACGTAAGAGATAAAGAAAGAAAAGGTGAAGAAAGAGAAGGGGACAGTGAGGACACAGAGAGAGAGAAATAAATACATATGCTTGGAAAAAGGTCATTAGCACCCCCGCCTGGAGGGCATACAGGCCTAAGCAGACAATTGACTTATACTGTCTCATACCTGACAGTCTGACACCAAATATGAGGACAGCTGAGTTCTGTGAGTGCCCTAATGGCACAATTCAACCATGCCAGTACTTCTAATTAAAAAAAATAATCTTACTCCCAGCAGCAGCTCATGTCCAAAGATTTTGGTGGGACAGGAATACATTAATAACAACAGAGCCTCAAACAAAATTAAGTCAAGAGCCCATCACACTCAACTTAGGCTAGAGGCTACAATCTAGCAGATTTTCAGTGTATCCCATAATAGGCAGTTGAGAGTGCAGAACATACAGTCATCCAGCATACGGTCTAGCAACTCGTTTTGAGCAGTTTTAGACATACCTTTATTCGACTGTGTTCATAGTAATATATCATTAACTAGGGTCTACAGGTTTCAGAAAAAAAAAATTCCAGCCCAACTACATCTCAAACACCACACAAAAGACCTGAAACTAGGTCTAAAAATTGAGGTTTGCAAAAGGGAAACATTTTTCTTCTTTTTCTCATTACTCTTCCTTGGCATGCGGAAACAAGTATTTCACACACATTTCTGACTTACAGACATTATCCATTCACGTTCCCCTTTCCCTCTCCCAATCTTCACAATATATCTTATAGTAGATTAGGGCTGTGAAGTAATTTTAGACTATTTTAGACAGTTTGGCAACCCTGTCATTAACTGTCTGTCCACTGCTCCTACCCTGAGCATGGGGCAGAGAAAATCCTGGCCAAATGGACCTCTTTTAGTACTTCTTGCAGTTCCAATTTTTGACCACTAGGTGCAAGGATAACTCTGTGGAAGCTAAGTGGACAGTCAGCACCATGGAACAACATCTAGAAAGGCGAGTAAATCAGTGGAACATTGGCTTATATCTTAAACTGCTGGTCACTCAAAAGCAATGGAATCTAAAATGTATTGAGATTAATGAGGAAGAGTAATATTTGTAGAACACCTGATATAAACAGTCGGCCTCTGTTGCTATGGACGAGCCACCATTGCTTACACCCTTAAAAGTTATTCAGCACATGTATGCATGGGTATTCAAATAAAATTTGCTTACAAATGTCCAGATAAGGACTGAAATGACTGAATGCCAATGTAGTTACCTTTAATGCTGAGCCATTAGTAATTATTTCATGGCTATAAATAAGACAAAGTGGTTATGTTTTGTAATGTTTCATGTTACTACTTTTGACTAGTGCCATGGACTCTGGGCAGATGGGCCACATCTGTTTTAAAATTTGACATGGGGAGAATAAATGCATACATTCTGTTTTCATCATCAGGTTTTTTTTTTTTTTTTGATAAGTGTTACTTCACTAATCAGACCAGAGAGGCTAAATAACATAAAAAATCTTTGAAAGACTGTGAAAACGCTCCCCTTTCTGACTTACTGTCTCGAGCTCTGTAGCTAGACTGTAGTCTGATGAGCTGCATCCAGGTAAACAATTTACATAAATGCATGTGAATGGATGAAGCCACAACAGAGGATCTGCTACAGAGGCCGCACTGGTTCATGTCTAAAACAACAGGGTTGCTAAACTATGGGCAGTTTTTTCTTAACTTTATTGGCTCTGCTATGGTATTTTTGAAGTTCTTAGTTCTGAGTCAGTACTGGGTCCGTATCCAGACCACAGTCCACAAACTGACAACATTACACTCCATAAATCTCATCCTATTATCCTGTAGTAACTACAGTGACACCAGGAGGCAAAGCATGCAGTTACCAAGTGAAGAATATAATTCTGGAGCTACAGATGAGTGCTAGGTGTTTAAGGGGTTAAAAAAAATGACCAGAAATCCGTAATCCTTAATATTCCTCATAGTTCCCAACGTAATGGCATATCTGTCAGTTCACATACACTGTATAGTCACCTTTGCCAGACTATGCTCTTGAAAAGAAAAATAGTAATTTGTTTGGACAAAGTAAATTCTACAGATGCATCTCATCATAAAGCCCAGATGATGTGCTCCACTGTCCTCTAACTGTGATTAAGGCTCAGATAGGTTCATCCATAAATAGGAACATCTCTCTCTTTCTTTCTCTCTCTCTCATTGTTTTGTTTTGTTTTATGTATCACTTTTTTTATGGCTACCATAACGATGAGGGATGTAGTTTATGGCTGTTGCTGCTGCTGCTGAGCTGAACTGTGATGAGGACGCTACGAGCGTGGTCCTTAAAGACTCTTGGCTATAAAAACAGGAGAAAGTGGGGGATAGAGATGGAAACAAGAATGCGAAGGAGCTAGTGGTGTGGATCCAGGCTGAACGCAGGGGTTCGGCT
Source organism: Pangasius djambal (assembly GCA_022985145.1). NCBI lineage: Eukaryota > Metazoa > Chordata > Actinopteri > Siluriformes > Pangasiidae > Pangasius > Pangasius djambal. Next base: position 16,466,862 of record CM040978.1, read on the forward strand.
GGTGTGAAGCACAATGCGGGTGACCCAGCAGATTACAGGGGTCAGCAAACTCTGAATAAGCAACTGAGTGAAGCCACTCTGTGACCCAAAGGCTCAGCCTGATGTCGAGAAAAAGGCTTGGGAAGAGCTTTGGCAACACCAGCTGCAAAAACATCTGCACGATTGCACCCTCTAAAAAGACAAGCTCTAATGGCACCAGAGCATACCACACTACAATCTCCCCCAGGGTTGTGAAAGAGGTAAACAAGCCTGAAAAGCAAGGCAATGTAGAAACATTTCAAATTATAACACACTAGAGATAAGAGTACTTGTGTTTTGTTTTAACCTTTTAACCCCTCATGGTTTCTATTTCAGTTATTCATGTTAATGGATATAATTCAGTAACAACTTGTGAAATGAAATGAAGATGTCTAGAACCATGAATGGGTCCTAGCAGTTTAAGGGTTTGAATAACATTGTTTTAAAAATCCTCACCTGTTTGCGTTTGTGCAACAATAGTAATGGGGTATTATACATTTGATATATTTTGTTGCCAAACGTTGTGTTTTTGATAAAAGTTTGATTTTAAAATATGCTTTATGGAAACGCGCACACTGCTTAGGCACTACTCTAAATATTTTAGGTAACACATGTAGTCTCGTGTAATTCTACATAAATCAATATATTTACAGAATTAATCATGAGAAAATAATTCATATAAATAACATACTGTTCTTAAAACACGGCCCTTAATCTACTGACATTAGTTGGTTTTCGATTTAAGCCCTGGCCTCCAAGAGTATCGCTGAAAAAAATTTCAATTATGTTCTGGGAGAAGTAGGCGACAGGGCACTTTGAGAGCAGCGTGCAGTCAGGTGATGTGATGAATGGCCAGCCATAATGTTATGGAGGATTAAACCTAAATTTTGAACGATCCTTTGCTCAACCTATAGGCAGCTCCTCTTTGAACTGAGCGTAATAAGTTTTCGGCTGTCACAATTTTAATTACATTCTTTTTAAGCCTTAACCACACTGACCCTGGTTTAAAAAAATAGTACCAGTAGGCTGGTCATGTTAGAGATTTGCGCATGCGTGTAAGGTAGGTAACCCATTGATTATAAAAGAATGCCACTTAAGTTCCCGAAGAGTGTAGCCACTGACACTCCATTAATGATCCACTTGTACACAATAAATTATGCTAATGGCTTTTAGCCCTTGAATGCAAACGCTCTTTTCAGTCCCGGCGGTGAAGCCATTTATGTCCTCATGGCAATGGGACTATTGTAGTGTCAAGGAGCACTGAAAGCATTTTTCAGAAATAAGTATTTGTATTAATCCACTGGCACCCACAGCTGATTAGCTAACAGGAGTATTGGTCATAATCAAATGATAATGTTAATCAGAAATCAGTGAAACAAACTAGATTTGGTGCTTCATCAGTCACAATAGGACCAGTACTGATATGATTAACTTGTATAGTAAATACCTGGCTTAGATTTCTTTACTGAATTCACCACTGTTGGCATATTCAGAGTTGGTGATTTAAGTGTTAGGTCAGTATATTTTATGGGGAAAGTTATCTGTGAGTAGTTCCGAGGTTGCCAGATTTTTTTCGTAAGTAAAAGAGTTTTTCAATACCATCTAAACCACCGATTTATACACAATTACATTTAAGCCCGAAGAAAATCATGATAGAAGATGTAGACTACATTGCTCTCACACGTAATTCAGTGTAATATAAAAGCAAGAGAAAATGTAAAAATTAAAAATAACAAAGATGAATATGATGACATGAATGAGACAATTGAAAACATTTAAATAAACATCTAAAAGGAGTTTAGTATATGGGCAATATATTGCTACATGATTATCAATTCAGTCACTGCAATTTGGTTTAATTTAACACTATGGCGTCCACCCTCATTATTTGGAATCTTATAATATAGCACTATTTTATATATTGTGCCCTGACAGTTAATGATGAGCTAAATTTAATGTTCCCAAAAGACACTAAATCGAGGCAGGCTATCTTATCATGATTTTATTTCACTATTTTGATTTGTCAAATGTAAAATTTGTAAAATAATGATAGTGTTTGTCTTCATTTGATGCGTTCTCCTGTAAAGAAAATGTCAACAGGTTAACGGACAAGCTGACCAAGCACTAAGTTAGTTTATAATTTCATCCATTAAAAAAACTTGATCCTCAAAACAAGCACTGTCTCTGATAAGAACTGAATCTGTGACTGAAGTCCAGCACAAGTCCAACACAACTGTCTTAGTAGTCCATAGTTATGTCTGAGGGCTGAATACACATGTGCACGACTTCTGTATTAAACCTCACTATGCATGCTTAACTTAATTCTAAATACTACCCTGTGACTTGTGTTTATCTGTCATTAAGAGCAAAACAGAATAGCTACCCATGCTCACAATGTGTATAAAAAGTAATAACAGGAGATCCTGTAAATCTCTGAGTCTTTTCTAGATAAATAGTCCAACTACACATTATCAAGCAGGTAGTGTATATTATACCATCTATCCTCTGAGGAAAGGTTTTTTCCACTTCTCCATGTTTAAAGCCTAGCTTTAGATCCAATGAGCAGACTGACTGGTCACTTAGGAGCAACATCACCACATTGGCTAGCGACGACAGATCTTCTCTCTGCGTATAGTCGTCTGTCTGCATCTGCAGAGCATGCCCCCTCTCCTCACATGATGCACTGTATTATGCATTCCTAAGGATTAAAACGCTGATATGATCGCACCCACTCTTGAGCACAAATTCTCTGAAAAAATGTTACACATCATTTCATGGTATTATGTTTCAGTACCATCCACTGTGTTCTGTAACCTTAAAATAAACCATGGCAGATTTCTCATTCAATAACCTCCAATTCCCCATGTGGCAGCTTCACAAAAGTTTTTTCTGCTCTTGCTCCAAAGTTCTTCATTTCACTACAAAGCTGTGCATTGCTGAGGATGATGGTATTGTTTCTGTACACCATGACATCTAAGGAAAAATAAATGAAGGTTAAACACAGAACACCTGGCTGTTGGAGAAGATTCTGAAGATCTGAGGAACAAAAATCAAGTCTGCCTGTTTGCACACTGAATGAGGATGTTTATGAAGAGAGAGACAAACAGTGTAGATGTGTGAATGAGTGTGTTGGTGTGTGTATGTGTGTCAGAGGGACATTTTATGTACCTGGGACTTATTTCCCTGTCAAGGTCTAAGATAGATGAGATATGGTGCCCTGATAACCCTCTTTATTGACCACTGGACTGAACCAAGATTGAGAATAGGACCCTCACACAGACTTCTCATGCATGTGTTGGAGAAGGATGTAAAGGGGAGATATCATTCCAAAAAAAAAAAAAGTTACCTTCACTGGTATTCCTCCAAAGATTAAGAGACTGACAAGTGTCTTTTTTGTCCAAAACAGACATGACATGAATATTTTCTAACCTACATAAATCTCCAATCCAGTGGCCAAATGTTGTTTCCACCTGTTTGTTTTAAGCTGAATATTCAGCCATTATTTGTGAATAACAGGAATTGAGGTTCATGTGCAGATGAGTAGCTTTGTTTTCCAGTGTGTGTGCGTGTGTAAAGGTAGTGCTAGATGGAGCTGGCTATGTGCTGCCTGAGTATAACCTAGAAAGCCAGCAAACCCCCCTTTCCTCTGCTGGGATGCAAGAAAGCAGGTCACTCACACATCAGAGACTACGGCCCAGCTCCATATCCCTGCCATCAGGGAGAGAAAAGGAAGAAAGATGGAGTAGAGATTGGACAGCAATGTCAAAAAGCATTAAAGGGGTTGTGTAAAAAGGAGTAACATTTGTGGATGTGTGGAGTACACATGCTATAGGTTTTTGTACGCTTCCCTGAAAAAGCCCCAAAATGAAGTGAAACTTATTCAAACCTAGTAGAGAGATATGCCTGTACTGTAATTACACCAATATGCTAAATAAGTCAAAACACTTGCAAATACTTAAGACGCCCTTCACATGTCTCAAGACTCGAAGGTTCAGGTTTGGGTAACTCTACATTCACACTAGCAAGCAACTGAGCGACAGGCAACCATTCATTTTCTATATACAGTCAGGTCCGGAAGTATTTGGACAATGACGGAGTTTTTGTGATTTTGCCTTTATACACCACCACAATGGATTTGAAATAAAACAATCAAGATGTGATCGAAATGTAGACTTTCACCTTTATTTTAAGAGGCTCCACAAAAATAAGGCATTTTGGAATTACAGCCATTTTAAGCAAAGTACTTCCATTTTCAGGGGCTCAAAGGTATTTGGACAATTGACTGACAGGAAGTTAATTAACCAGGTGCGGTCCCTTCCCTCGTTACTTCAAGACAAATGAAGCAGATAAAAGGTCTGGAGTTGATATCAGGTATTGAGTTGGCATTTGGCAGCTGTTCGACTGGAGCTACCAATATGAAGTCCAAGGAGATCTCAATGCAAGTGAAGGAGGCCATCATTAGGCTGAAAAAAAACAACCTATAAATCTATAAGAGAGATAGCAGAAACCTTAGGTGTGGCCAAATCAACAGTTAGGTACATTCTTAAAAAGAAAGAAAGCACTGGTGAGCTCAACAACATCAAAAGGCCTGGAAGACCACGGAAGACAACTAAAGTCGGTGATCGCAGAATCCTTTCCTTGGTGAAGAAAAACCCCTTCACAACATCAACAGAAGTCAAGAATACTCTGGAGAAGGTAGGCGTACACCACATCATGTGTCAAACATGGTGGAGGCAGTGTTATGGCATGGGCATGTATGGAACGGGCTCACTGGTGTTTATTGATGATGTGACTGCTGACAGAAGTAGCAAGATGAATTCTGAGGTGTATAGGGCTATACTCTCTGCTCACATTCAGCCAAATGCTACAAAACTGATAGGACGCCGCTTCACAGTGCAGGTGGATAATGACCCTAAACATACTGCGAAAGCAGTTCAAGACTTTTTGAAGGCAAATTAATGGAATATTCTTCAATGGCCAAGTCAGTCACCTGATCTCAACCCAATAGAGCTGCTTTTCACTTACTGAAGACAAGACTGAAGGCAGAAAGACCCACAAACAAGCAGCAACTGAAGGTGGCTGCAGTGAAGGTCTGGCAAAGCATCTCCAGAGGAAACTCAGAATTTTCATCCAAGTATTAAAATTATGGTTATATTTACAATTGTGTCACTTTGTCCAAATACCTTTGAGCCCCTGAAAATGGAGGTACTTTGCTGAAAATGGCTGTAATTCCTAAATGGTAAATGCCATATTTTTGTGGAGCCTCTTAAAATAAAGCTGAAAGTCTACACTTCGATCACATCTTGATTGTTTTATTTCAACTCCATTGTGGTGGTGTATAAAGGCAAAATCACAAAAACTCTGTCATTGTCCAAATACTTCCGGACTTGACTGTATATGTGTGACACGAAGCAGAGATTTGAACTGTTATTTTCTCAATTCTATCCAAATTAGGTAGGATGTGGTAATGTGACAAATTTAAACATTTAGCTCAAATGATTCCTCTGACTAATCTTATAGTCAGACATTTCTTCTTCTTCAGACATTTCCCTACTCACAACTTTAATTCCTACCTGCAGTTGGTTCCCATTTACAGTCTGACACGCAAAAATGGAAGGAAGACTTGTAACTGTGGTTTCACCTTCATATCCTGTCATATACGACTTCTCATTCAATGTGCATCAGACATTATAAAGAAAAACAAAGCTTGGACAGAAGCAGCACAGATGGCTGGTGCTTCTGATGAGTGTATACAGCTAGTATAGTTAGTATGTTTTGCTAATCTGGCAACAATGCTAGTACACTAGATTAGCATGTAAATCAAACAACAATATTTGACAGATTAGTCAAATATTTGTCTATTATTTGTCTAGTTTGCTTTTATAATTATTACGTAACAGCTTGACAGAGGCTTAATGGAAAGCGCTATATTTTACCTCTCCTGTTTGAGATTAACAACTAAAATAAGTTGAGGGAACACTTCAGCAAAGTATTCTTTAAGAAGGAAAAGTGCTGACAGGCGAAGCATGAGTAAGAGGTGACTGATAAAGAGGAAAAACAAACACAGCCCTCCAAGGAGAAGCACACAATGCTGCTATCCACAGATATGGTCTAATAACATTTTGTGCTGTACCAAGCCCGTTCCGTTAATCTTCTCTACTCTCATTAAATCAGCACTTCATTACCTCAGGTATTCTCTTAATTACTCCTGAAATCTTTTAGCTCAGGTCGCAACTGAGATGTGCTTCATACAGTATATAAATTCTGCCCAGATGTCAAACCCGTCTTCTTGTTGTTATCATAGCACCAGCAATTTACTTTGTTGCTGTTGTTGTTGTTGAATGTCAGAGAGTAAAAAGATTTGCTGTTGAACATATGACTTCAAGGTAGAGACATTTCTAGCATCACAAATACACTAGTTTCCACAGTGGTCTTAGGATGCTTGACAGTCATTGTGCTCCAGACAAAAAAGGCCAACCCCAAATCAGATAGTTGCAAGGCCAGATGTGATTAGAGAGTAGCTTGGTAGAAAATCATGTGTATAATGATGTAGGTCCAGAAAAAAGCAATGTAATGGCAGAAGAGAAATAAGAGAGGCCTGACCGCACAGGTCAGCTTGTACTGAAATAAATAAAGCATCTAAAAACAGACCATCAACCAAATAAATGTTTATATAATGAGCAGGACAAATGAACGTAAACTCTCTGCAATCTTTTGTTTATCCATACACTAGGAACAGTCAAACTGAGGGCAAAGATGTACAAAGATGACGAGTATAGATAAATCAGCCGTGTCCTTAGTGAATTCAATTTCCAGATTTTTTTAATAAAATGCTGTGACTGCTAAGGTAGTAAGATGGATGGTGAGATTAGATAGAAAGAAATGATTTTCTAAGACAGATGTCCTTCAATTCCTTGTCCATGTTTAGCCACAGGTAGACTCCTAGATACACGTGATATGGAAGTCGTGCACCTGGAGTAGCGGACATGCAAAGTCAAAGATTTTTAACACCAATATAGCCACTTTCCCTTTAAATCCGGATTCACTGCAATTTAATTTGACTGACTGTAAGAGACAAGTGATTTATTTGAAGCATAATGTGCATGTAGTAAAATTATTCAGTTCTGAGATGTAAAGTAGGCTGTTGAAGCACTGTTACCACAATCTATTCTCCATAAAAGCCAATAATATATGTAATTTAAACAAAATGGATCCTAAGCTACAGTCATACATAGATAATAGTTATAAACAATATCAAACATGGTGTTTCATTTCAAGTTACTTGGAAGACTTGTAGTTTGCATTATCTAAGTGTAATTAAACTGTTGCCGGTTTATTTTTGTGGTTAGCTTGTTATTCTTGCATACAGATTAACGTCTGTACGAAAGAACTAAAAGAATCAATAGTATTGGTCTTGAATGTCACAATTTTTCAACATAGAAGTTGATACGTTGTCTTGTTGAGTAATTCAAAGCTAATTATCATGTACCTGCTGCAACGGCATCAGACAGTTAAATTTGAAGACGGTAAAGCTGATTTTAAAGTGGTATCTGTGCTGCTTTTTCAATGTTGCTATGCCATCTACAATAAAATCTTATGTTATCAGGGTAGCTATAATGCTTAAACGAGTGACAGCTATTAAATAAAGGACTAGATTGGTTAAAGTGACATACTGTCATAGTTCAAGTGTCCTTCAGATATAATTTCCCAGACATTCACATCACACATAAAACAGAGCTCAACATAAGTCCCTACTATAAGCTCAATTTCATTGCTCTTTAGACCAATTGATATGTTTATTCGAAACTTCAGATGCCTAAAATGCTAATGATCCTAAATTCATATTTTTATCTCTTCTTGCTTGTCACTGTAGCTGAGGTCAGCTCCATCAAGGCCGGACATGAGGGCTTAATGCATGCCTTTATTTCATCAAGGTTTGATTACTTCTCTGAAGATTCTCTCCACTTTCCAATAACCTGATGCTTCTTAATGACATCCTTGTCAGAGTGCAGCAGGTACTGGCATGATCGGAGAGGGAGGGAAACATAAGAGTTTTGTCCATTATCATCTGTTTTATTGTGCCTGAGAAACCAGTGGCTCATAGTTAAAGATATATACTTATCAAATCTGAAATTATTGTGATTGCCTGCAAGTCATATGAATAATGTTTGTGTATTTGTATTGATGTATCGCTTTATGTGTGTAAGGAAGCACATTGTAACCCTTGTTAAACCAACCCTCACTCTCTGGCTGGTTGGTATCTGTTGTGAGAAAAATGAGAGGTTGGTGAGAAAGGACTTAATTGGAAGATAGATACCTGTAATTATGCTGGAGTTTTTGGCATGGTCTACTTACCAATGTAAGCATTAAGAACCCATCCTAAGCCTACTCCAAACAAGGGTTGTGTCCTTGTCCTACCCTTCCACCTCATATAACACATATTCCATCACATATTTCAAATATCTCATAATTTTGACTGACATTATGCATGTAAGACTTGCTGTTCACTACAAGTCACTATAATAAGAGCATGCATAAAAGTGTTCATTTGCTTAGAATGGTTTCAGTATCTACGTACTAGCTCTTATCAGGTAGTCGTAAACTTAATGCATTTCTATTACTGCACAAAAGCTAAGCATGTCAGAATGGCGTTTTTATCAGGAAGTTGTTCTAGGGCAAGGAGAATGTTATTTCATGAACCGGGAGAGCATTAATCTCTGTCACTTGTCCCCTCTGATTTATACCCCGTCCCAATGTGCTGAGGGTGAACCCAGCCTGAATCGCTTTGTGATAGTGGTGTGTTTGGGCCCCTGACGACATCATCGCTGACATTGAAGTCTTGCTCTCCAAATAAATGTGGAGAGTAAACAAGGGGAAGAATTAAGCTTCCTGCACAAGGAACATGAAAGACAAGATAACGCTGCATGCTAAGTGCGTTGTCTTTTTCCCCTCTATCCGTTTTATTCAAAGTCCATTACAATGACTGCAACAACTTGGTGACAATTTTGAATTAGAGCAATTAATCTCCAACTCCCAGCCACAAGTGCAAAGGAAGAGGGTGTGGGGTTTTCCTGTATAAAGTATGAATGAAGACATTTATAAAGCAAACATAAGACAAATATATTATAATGTGTTCACTGATTAATGGACTGACATCTTGGCCTGCAGCCCATGAGAGGAAATGGAGGCACCACTGGATCTTCTCCTCACAATCTGCCTGCAGCAGAAGCATTCAACCAATCAGTTCTCTTGACTTTATTAAAAGACCACCAGGATGGGTACCAGGCATCACCCTCCAATTGCCAAATTGTTTAATTAGCGATGATCCATCGCCAAAATGCTACTTCATTGCAAAATCCTGTTTCCGACTGTGGGGCACGATCATCTTGCTGCTTTAAAGACCTCATTTTGATTAAAATGAGTAATACTTCTAATTCCTCCAATACATTTTAAACACAGCATGTGCACCGAGCCCAGTCAGGCTCTTTCACGTGATTCATATGGTCCCTGTCTACATTCACGGCTTTATTATGTTTGAGTTAATGCATTTTTGATCTTGCAGAGGTTTCCTATAAAGATTAAAGGACGACATGGCCCTGATCTCATATATTAAGCCTCTGTCTCTTCATCTTTATTGTGAAGCTATAAATGCATTGTAATTACCTATTCTGTGCAGCTGCAAAAAAGGAAGAAAATAATGCCTATGCAGAATGTTTTTTTCTCCTCAAAACTACACCACACATGCCGAACCTTTGTCATCTCAGTCTATATGAAGTGTGTACTTGTTGTTGTGTTTAAACGTCAACAGTACGCTTAGCTTTATCATAACATCACACATTATGTAGTATGCATAATGAGGTGTTGTAATCCAGGATGACTGATATAAATGGTTAAGGCTAATATCTTTTAAATATAAAAAGATGTCAGTATAAGGTTTCATTTTTGGCATCCACGTCAGATTATTTTGCTGGTAACAAATGTTTTAAAGCAAATTATTTTGGATTTTTGTAGAAAAAAGTGCAACATAACCACCAATGGCCATAAAAAATTCCACAGAATTGTATGAAAAAGTGAAGTTGGGGCTGATTTCTTTCTAACCCAGCTTGTAGATTCATTCATCTTATCTGTGACTTTAGGTATACCTGAAGGATTAAAGCGTCATCCACTAGGTGGCACGTCAGAGCCAAAACATCCCTTGTCTGTCAGAGTTCCAAGTCAAACTGTAAAAATGTTTAGCAATTTCATGTACAGCAATGTTAAACACACTGATGAGCTCTGTTAAAACTTTCCACTGTTGTTGTGATTGTTGTCATGAGCTGTGTCTCAAATCAAACAAACTTTATCCTTACCTTCAAAGGTATTTAATATAAACTAGAAAAGACTGGTACGCAAACCAGACTTTTCGGTTGGTTTGAAGACTATGCAGTAGGTTTTTAAAATACAAACACTAAACGTGTTAGAAAAACCAGTCAGTATTAGTACTAAATAATAGTATATAAGTATGTGATTTGAGAAACACTGCTAGATTGTTTAGTCAGGTGCCAGACATTGTCACATGGCTCTATAGTGCTCCCATTATTTATGCTTTTTTTCCCCAAAAAGACTTTGGAAAAGAAACTATAAGTAGATAGACTAAGCACATGTTGTCCAATTAAAATACAAATTACACTAAAGGAAAGAGAGAAGAACTATAAGTTTTTTTGGGGTTGAACAAAAGAGTTGCAGCTTTTCTGGTTTACTATGTTTGGTATTCAGAGGAATTCAGAGCTTCACAGCATGAAGCTAACAGAGCATTAACTTGAAAAACACATTTAAAAAATTTGAAATCATGAATGCAGCTGCCTATCTGTCTTAAAGAGTATGTGTACTGTAATAGGCAAAATAATTTTTATTATTTTGCCAACGAGACTTCAGGACATAAACTATTGCTCAACTGTAATGGTTTTATTGTAGAGCTATTGATAGATTTAAATTTCATGCCTCCCATCTAATATCACAACGAGCCCTCACTAGCTGTAATGTAAATGTAAATCCACCAAATTTAACTTGAACCAAAAAAAGCTATGAGGTCAGAGGATTCGCTGGGTGACACCTCACAAACACAACATTTTTTTGAGCGCACACAGTCATACATATACATGTAGCATGCGTGACTGAGATCTCTGTGGTGAGAACGTCTGGGAAGGTGGCTGAGAACACCAGGGGCCTGGAAGAGAGGCCTTGTTCAAAGCAGGAAAATAATAATGAGATTATTAAATACAGCCGGCAGATGAAAAATAATAACATATTGATCGTGCAAGTAGAACTTTAAAGGGCCATAATAGCCTGATTCCCTGTATTGATCAGTCTACTCTCTGTGGATGGTTTTACAGGGACTTTACTGAGAGAAAAAGAGTGCCTTTTGCCATGTTACTACGCAATATTGTTGCAGTGTTATTGCAATACCTTAATTTTTTTGCTTGTGGGTCAAACAGTGTGAATGTTGCATTACCTGTGTACTGTGTGTTAAATTTACTCACATTTTCACAAACTACTTGACAAATCACTTTAAGGGTTATTTCCACCAATCAAAACAACTAAAAAAAATCACTTTGCCCACCATCAGTATACTCGTGGTATTTGATATGTTTTTGTTTCTTCATGATATAATTAGAAAGAGTTCCAGGGTGGTTAAAGAAACTGTGTCAGGGGGTATCAGGTGGATTATATCTGAGCATGAAATTTTCCTGATGCATGTCAGGGCTACGTGTTAGACAGGCTGCCTCCTCCTCTTTCTTTTCCAGTGTGTGGTGGAGGTAAGGTGGAAAACGCTGCTGGGGGGAGCACCAGTGAGTTTAGTTGGAGGCTGAATTAAATTACCAGAAACAGTTGGGCTTTTATTGGGTGTGTGATACTGTCAGGGCGACTGTGTCTCACTTCAGTAACATGCCGGATGAGATTTTTGTATTTCATGAAGGCAACTGTGAATACTCAATGTTATCTCATTATGTGCCGAGTGTGTGTGTGTGTGTGTGTGTGTGTGTGTGTGTGTGTGTGTGTGTGTGTGTGTGTGTGTGTGTGTGCAGACTACTATAGTAGCAGTAAGGGTGAAGGTGGAGTGAGAGCTGTATATATTATGTTCCTCTAGTCACATAAGGGCTATGTTGCCTAGCCTGCTAAAGGGAGCAAAAATAAAAATGGCAGCTGTCTAATGGGCAATAACTTCAGGCATGAGTGGTCAAAAACCATGCAAATAGTGGACAGCCTTACTGAAGCTTATACCAAATCCATGGTTATCATCAGGTTATCATGCAAAAATACTGTTTGACACCATTTTGGGCACAAAAACACATCATGTCATGGTGGGAAAATAATGTGCTAAATGCTGATGATACGTGGCATCCATAGGAAATAAAGCTTAGCCCTTATGTCTGAATCTGCGGGAGCCAGAATGAGTGGCAGCTGCTGGTGAGCTTTAGTAGAATTATATTCAGACAGCAGAGTAGCTGGGATATATGGAGGAGATCTTCATTTCGGTCATGATTCACACAAAAGGACTGACATATGGGACTATTTGTAAATAACGTGAAACAGATTGGCTTCTAGGATTACGAGATGGGTGGGATTCTACCAAAACTAATGGTTTTCTGAGAGAGCCAAATTTAGAGCTTGAAAACAGATGTTGGAAAGCTCCTGAAGGGGAACCATGTTGACATCTAGAACTCCTGCTTTGATAGATGAGGCCTAATTATACTCTAAAGCATCATTTTAATGTTTTCCTGTACATATTCCCAAAAAAGCACACAAAAAGTCCCATACTGTATTTTGTCTATTTTGTACCAAAGAAATTGTGATATGACGCAGCTGACTTACAGCTACTTTAAGTACAGTTTGAGACATGCTGTGGATGCCAAAACTTCAATATCAATAGAGTGTGACTCCTGTGGCATTAAGAAAATGAAATGCTGCATTTCTGGAGTCAAGAAGAGAGTGTAAGCTGAGGAGAGGGAGGAATAGAGCAGAACAGGTGTGCTAAGATGGACTGAGAGTCTCCATTGTAAGGACAGTCGGTACCAGGGAATGAAGGAAAGGACAGGCTATAACTTTCAACTGCCCAAAGAACAGAGAGGGATAGGGTGTCTGTTAAGGGCATGTTGGGGATGCAAATTCCTGCTGGAGCATTAAGGAGAGCAGTAACTCCCTTGTGGAAGCTGGCAGAGGAAAGGTGATATTTGAGACTGGCAGAGCTCATTCAGTTCACATTAAACTGGATTTGGCCATCTTTTAGGAAATCACTTAGTTTGCTACAACAAATGCCTCATTACCGAGCTTCTCTTGGACAAGTATATAAAAGAAAGCATGTTGAAGGGGCGAATAATAAAAGGATAGTTAGACAACACAGAGAGAGAAAAACAGGGGTTGCACTTTTACCAATTTTTACTAGTCGACTTGTAATTCAAAAAAGTAGTCGACTAGACAAATACTATTTCAGGACATTGCTATTGCTAGGCTGTTTTATTTGTGCAGAAAATAATATGTCAAACTCCACTTCAGTTAACAGACATACACAGTCTACAAATTATTTAAGGATGTACCAATTCTTAAAATGCACCCGTGTGAACAAGTTGGCAGCTGAGCTGAAATCACTTTTTTTTCTGAAACTGACAGGGCACAGCGTGGCACTCAAGCTCCTTATAGCTTAATGACAAATGGAGGATGTGATGTCTACAGCAGCATCTGGGGAGATTTTACGCCATGTCCAATGCTGGCCTCAGTAGCACCCAAAAATGAGTCTGGTTCAGTCTCTTTTAGTTGGTATGCGCTGCTGAACTGACTAAACTAGCGGAGTGAGATTGAACAGTGATGTGCAACCCGTGGCTCTGACAGCACTCTTTCACACAGTGCTGGTTACAATGTTATTCACTCTGCCAGAGTGCAAGGATTTTTAGCTACATTCTATTTAGAGTTAAAGGACAAAATAGTTAGCTGTAGGTGGAAATCGTTCAGGACGGGGTGGGAGTGGAATTTTTGCACATATCTTCACTTTTGCTGCACCTCTTCAAACTACAAATTACTAACTAATGTCTATTAATGCTAAAGAAAACTGAAAGAAAAAAAGACTCTTCCCAGCATAATCTTGTGCAGGTGACTATAGAATTGGCTTCATCTAGTCTGAAATATTTTCTGACTAACAAAGAACATTTAGCTTGCTTTCTTTACCATCTGCCTCACTGTTTTTTTTATCACCGCCCCCACAGCAGAGACTAGTGAATATATTTCTCGACTAATCGACTACTGTATGTGACCCCTAATGAATGGTTCATAACCAGACATATGAAACAGAACAGGAGAAGGTTTAAACTGATTACACTGGAAGTGTTAAGACAAAAGCCTCACATTTTTCTTCTACATAACAAAAATGTGGGTGCTTTTTTACCAAGAAGAAAGGAATAAGGTCTAAGCATCATCACCTCTCTGTGGGAATTCTCATGTCAGTTGTTAAGGTGATGCTGACTTTGACATAAAGTTGTAGACTGGACCCCTTGGTGTCAGGAGGATCACCTACAGAATCCTAAAAAGGCATTTATCACAGCAGGAAGATGAATGATCCTCCTGTATTGCACCAATGCTAGCATTAGCGTTGCGATGAATAAGGTGTGATGAATTACTTCTGACGTGTTTCTTTAAAGCAGATCCCTCCTGCACACCTCCTTGTGAAGACAAGACCTACAGTGCCATCAGCAGTAAGTACCATCTAATTCTACAGAGATGGTGAGGATAGCTGCGGTACAACCTTCTGTCCACACACATCTAGCATAACACTTTGAAATGTATGCATCATTTAACTGCTGCAACATGTTTGGGGTGTAGAAAAGGCCCCCCTGTAGCACAAGCAAAAGGTTAAAACAGAAGGAGGAGTTAATACGTCTTAATGACATTATAATGAATGAGGAAATATGGGCCTTCATTTATTAAATGGAGTCAAGTGCGCCAACGAAGTGTGGGGACTCACAAACGCATTAATTATGTGCACATGGTGCGCTGGACGGCTGAAGCGACAGCAAGGTAATGATAGCCGTGAGTATTGTAAATTACCTCCGGGGTGGAGGGATCGTCATGCACGGAGGTCTTCACACTACAAAGCAGGCTGAGAAGCTCTTGACTGCTCAAAGAATGTTCACTTCCTTTTTCAGCCAAGCATATGATGAATAACAAGCAGGTGTCATCTTCACAGCTAATTTGGATTTATTTATTTATTTATTTATTTTTAAAACTTTGCTTGATTCCTTTAATGGAACTTCAGATTGTGTTCTCAGAGCCTTGCTCCTTCTTTGATGTGCCGATGGCTAAATGGAAGCTGTGCAGGTTCATGAGTGTATTTAAATAACACTAATGTTAGCATGCATACACAGACAAGCAGTGCACAAATGCCAACTGTGAAGCCACTCATATTTATACATAGCTGTTATCAAAGGCTAGAGTGATTGACAAAGGAACGTTCAAAACTAAATCTGAAATAGCTCCCAACTTCCAATATAGTGTACTATACTGTATATGACTTGAAATAATGGCTTTTACATCCTTTAGAATGCATTGTACTTCATACAGGGGGTCAGATCAGATGAACCATGGTGGTTTCATGTTTCTCATCCATCTAAAAAGTGCACTGTTAAATCCATGCTAATGTTGGTTCCCTTCTG
>CM040978.1:16482659-16555159 GCA_022985145.1 Pangasius djambal
AGCAATTTGATAGCAAATTGTTTTTATTTATATAAACCTAACACAAACTAAATGGGTTACAACCGTGCAAATGCAATTACTGAAAGTGTATTTTGTGAATTTAAAGTGATCTGATTTCTACTATGTATATTTTTTTATTTCAATTTGTAAGGAAATTTCAATCCAGAACATTCTTTTGGTGTGATACCACAATAAGCTAGTAAGAATAAGGCCTGTGTAGGTTTCTGTTAGAAAAACGAAGGAATCACAATGTTCCATTTACACACATCTCAAATGGTCTTCATATTTAATCGAGCTGGATTTTGTGTCTAGGAGGCAGCTCTCTTTAAAAAAAGACAGAGTCTTGAGCATGAACATTAGAATTTGAGGGAGTTTCACAGAAAATAGCACAAATGGGAAATGGGTTTAAATGAGTAAGCTCGACTCATTGATTTGGAAATTAATCAATGATTTCCCTTTAGTTCACTCAGACCTGGCTTGAATAAGTTCAGAGCTGAGCATCACTCTGAGCCTAAGCAATGTGCTAGCTCTTCATGGGTGGCTTTTATTGGCCCATTTGATAAATATTAATTACTACCTCACCTAAATATACTTAAAAAGTCTCTGCTTCTTAAATAATTAATAGGCTTTTTCAAAAGTATGTCCACTCATTCCAAAATGCAATGTTGCTCATGTATCTCTTGAACAGTTTCTTTCATTAGCCTTCACTGAGCAGCACTAAAGCAACATGGTGACCCTAGAGAACCTGGGAGAGCGTGAGCCACCTGTCCGTTCCTGGCTCCAAAGGATTTACAGCTTTGAGGCCATATGCTGCTATAAAAACATACACGCTACATTCTAACAAAGCCTCATCCCTCACAATCTCACTGTAGCCGACATTCATCAGTGTTTCAGGATGAGAGTGTGAGTCAGACTGAAGTGCAAAAAAAAAAATGCAAAGGTTATGTATTACAAAAACCGTCCTTTCATTAGCTAGGGAGGGACCTGAGCACAAATTATGTTCTAATTATGTTCTAAGTGTGAGAAACATTGTTAGGCAGAGAGTCAGACATTATAATATAGAGAATGGTGGTAGAGAATGCAAAAAAAAAATGAGAGTGCGTGAAACAGCATAAAATGCACTGTTTTTCTATGAAATTAATACAGTAGCCTTAGAATAGAATATATTAGTGTGCATCACTGGTAGAGCAAGACATGGATATTTTTCTATTAGAGATAGCACAATACCACTTTTTCTTCTCTGATACGGATACGATATTTTTTTTCTTTAAAAGCTGCTAAGCTTTAAACTCTTTTTTTTTTTAACTGAAGCACTATTATAATAAGTATATAATAAGTATAAGATATGAATATAATATAATCAAAGTAAAAGGAAAATCTGTCAAGTCTCTTTATATGTAAACATTTCCAGTTCAAAAATTTTTTTCCCCAAAATCCAATTCCAATCTTCCAAAGGATCTGATATCCGATATGTTCACTCTGACATCAGATCAGGCTGGTATCGGTATCACCGATACTGGGTGTCGGATTGGTGCCATCTTTACTTTCTATAAATTCTATACTTATTTTGTATCCATATCCAGTGTTCCCTTCTTACCATAAGGGTGGGAAGATTTCTTCATCTAGATTTCAAAATTAAAAAGTATAGATGAACACTCAAAAATCAAATGTTACTTGATAATTTTCCCTTAGATAACTTAGATGACACACACACAAATGATTCAGCAAGTATAGAACCATACACATGAAGTTGTGCCAGCCACTTCATAGTCTTCCAATGTGTGAATACACATGGGTTCTTCAAAGGTAATTAGTCTTTATATTGCCGCATGTTCATCCAGTTTGCCCCCCACACTGCTTTTGGGACTAAACACATGGACATGGATAATAGGTTCTGTTAATGAGCCGGTCCTTCATTATCAATCTTGCTAGAGGTCCTCTAGTTTATGAGCGTGGCATGCTGTGGACCAATGAGGGAAAAAAAATCCTGATCATTTCTGTGGTCTTTGGATCCATGGTGGACTAAGTGTAGAACAGCTAGATCCCACGTAAAAAGCCCAAGTGTCCCTGTGGTAAAAAGAAACATGTACTAAATTAAACACACCCTCATAGTCACACCTCTCAATTCCAGGCTTTTTCTAGAGGGGGAATGCCCTCTGTGCCCTGCACCACCTGGTCAAAATACTAACAGCTGACTTGTTGCTGACCTCCACAATGGCTATAAATCATTGGTTCGCCTCTGGCAAAGCTCCACTACCTATTCTATGCTTACCATTCAGCACAAGGTAGTAGCCAACTCTAGATCTGCACTGTGGCCAGATTTTGGACAGCTTTATTTTTCAGAGCGGTGTGGTTCACTCTCTAATTCTGCTTATCTACAGGCTCATCATGGCTTAACGGCAGTGCTCCTTTATGACTTTGGGATATTTAGTTATATTCTTGTTATAGTTCAAGGCAACAGTCTAATGGTGTATAAAGCAGAGTCAGTAACAAGCAGTTACTGTGGTACTGACTATAGTTCATCTAAATCAACTGAAACAGAAACCTCATATGCTGTAATAAAATCAAAATTAAGTTGCCTAAAACAGAATATGAATGTTAATCATCATTTTGCGTTTTGCCACACGCTTGTGAAGTTGTTTAGCTACAGAACTCATCATAGTCAACTAGTGATTAACAGGAGGTGTTGGCGGGTTTCTCTGTATTTTGTATTTCTAACTCTTATTGGGTGAGAGTGAGTGATTTGAGCCCTTGGGTCGTGTCATTTGTGTCTCTCCTCTGGTGTGGGTTTTATATAGCATGCTAACTCTATCTGGCTTGTGCCAAAAGTTTTTGACAGGCTGAAGGACAAAATCTACAGATTAGATATGACTCAAACAGTACAGATTGAGTAAAATGACTAGGTGTTGAATATGAGCCAAATCATATATTTTAGATGGCTAGCTAATGTTGGGTGAATAGTTTGTTTGGTAGATCGGCAATGCACACGCGCTGGCGCTTGATCAGGCAGTCACAGTAACAAATCAGCTAATGCTAGCTAAAAGATAAGCTCTTATATAGAGAATATGCTCGTTGATCGGATACGTAGTAAATGTGACAGTTGTTTTGATGTGGACAATAAAGTTATTTTCTTCTGATAAATACTATTCTGTAGCATTGAGCAATGGTGAGTCGTGGACCAAACTGCATACTACCATACTAAATACTATGAGTATGAGAAAACAGTGCAGTACAACTCATCTTATGAAATGTTCTTCTGCAAACAGCACACAACAATATTTTCCTAACAATGTAATGATGTTCAATAGAGGACAATATTATTGCTTTAAATGTAGCTCCTGGCTTGGAAGAGCAGCAGTGACCTTACAGGGATTTGTTAAGGGCATCAGGCCCCCAGCTCTGTACAATTTCCTCCACGTTTAATTAAGAAGCGCAGAAAGGCATCTCACTGGCAACATGGGTTCCTGCAGAATGACATTGACCTCGACTCCCTGTGTTCCCATCCTCCAGACCCCTCTACAGTCTCTCCGTCTCAGACACAGGAAACTTGTAGGGCTACTGAAGGAGCTACAGGGGTGTTTCTCATTACTCCTTATCTCATGCCATCAGCTCCGATAACTCCGAGGCCTGCTGTGAATTCCTTGTTATGTAAAACCCAATGAAAGCAGAAGCAAGATGGAGTCTGTTAGCCTTGCACAACCACGCAGGCACATTCTCTGCCTGGAAAAAGCTGAGATATAGACAGTGAGAGAATTGTTACAATGCATTTGTGTCATAGCTGCGGGGGCATTTTCTCTGTCAAGAGCAATTACAGCTGATGTGACACGTTTTGCGGTCCTCAGGGGTGACAAAGGTAACATATTGACTTAGATTTGAGCTGGAAACAGAGAGAGAAAGCATGCAATTTTATCTTGGTACATTTTTCTAAAATCCACCTCATACGCTGCGTCTGTGATAAGCGTGGCTTATTCATAGTTCCAGAACACATGGCAATTTGCAGAGCAAGTACTGCAAACCATTTGAGATTTAACATAACACATAAGTAATGACAATATCATGTGCTTGTGTAACTACATGATACACATATCCACTGGTTGGCTGTGCGGTAAATGCTTCCACAGCCCTCAGGAGGCATGCCACGGGTAGACAGATGTTGCATTTCATGTCATGCTCTGTACCCTCTTACTCACACCAACACCCCTAACACACACACACACACACACACACACACACATACTCAAACAATAACTCTACTCAATGAATGATAAAGACTTCTCATTCAGAACAAGCTCAATCAAGATCTTACAAGACAAAACTTGCAATAGTAGGAGTACATATACACCCACATACACACACTCTTCCTCTCTCAAACAAGGTCCTGTTCACCTATAATTTGAGCCCTCTCAGGTAGTGAATAATGGCTTTGTTCAGAGGATTTGGGCTACATAGCATAAAACCCTTACTGTTGCTGAAGCTCCACTCACCCTTTGACCTCCCAGATATCAGCACCGACACAAAGGCCTCCTCCTACAGGAGCTGAGGTGTAAGACTTGAACCTCACAAAAGGAGAAGAGGGGTCACAAAAAGGCATATTCTTCCTCCAATCTCTGAGACCTTCAGATCTCTAGGTCAGTGAAGTGCAAAGGCTAAGTATCAGTTCAGGCAGGATACAGTAGGAGTGCATGCACAGACCTAGTTGAAGTAAAGGGTGGCTAAAAGTGTGCTTGCAGAAAGGAAGTTTTGGAGGGTACCTCAGGGGTGTGTTGGATCGTTAATGGTTCCTTGATTTGTAAGGGGGATCTCCGTGGAACCCTCTCTGAAAATAAAAAAAAAGGTACTAAATAGTACCCTTGCTTGTCACTATGGTGGTACCAACATGGGTATCTTTCACCTTGGAAACTGAATGTACTGTGACTTTAAAACTCATTTAAAGTCCATTATGACTTTTAAAGGTATATTCACTTTCTCAAGATAAAGATATGTTCCAAAGGTACAAAAGATGTGCCCTTGTGGGTACCACCACAATGATAAGTACAGGTAACTACTACAGGTTAATGCCATAGCCATCCATGGCCAGGAGCTAAGGAAGCAAAATTGGTTATGCTTTCTGGGTGAGAGGGATGGCATACACTCTCTCCACAAACACAGTGACAGTAGGCAATCATGGGCATCTGTGAGCTCATGTACGTGGAAAAGGGCAGATAGCACTGAGTGTTTTACACTGCCCTGTGACACGTGCCCCTGCAGTTTGAAAAGATGCAGTTGACCGGATTCATATATCTCAGAGGAAGCACGTGTTAGCCTTTACCTTCCCTGCAGAATTCAAAATGAAGAAAAATGAAAGAAAAAAAGAGTTTAGTACCTCTTTTTCTAAAAGCCAAAAAAAAGGGATCTAGATTGACATAACCATGTGGGGCGCATGTCATAGAAACAATTTATTTAAAGCACTGCTTAGTATTCTGTATCATTCAATAAAGATATATTTTCATTACAATATTAACATGATACTACACATACTGTAAAATAACATTTAAAAAGTACATTTGCTAGGATACATGGTAGCTGTCATGTCAACACCAGAGTCAGCATCAGACTTCAATTCCCAGATCACACTGCAGCCTACAAACATGGCCGCTCCAGACTACAACACCCAGGCTACACACTTATTGTCACGTTCTAGCTCACCTGACAACTGACCTGACAAACACTCACTTAGTGATCATTACATACACACACACACACACACACTATAAACAGACACTCAATGCAAAGTATCACCCAGTGTGTTCCTACCTGACATACCAAGCTTTCCTCTGTGTGTTTAATGTTCTGGTTATTGATTTTGATCTTGTTTCTCGTTTTTTGGATTTTAGTACTGATTTGTACTGATCATCTGTTTGCTGATTGCCTGACCTTCTGTCTGTTTTTTGACATTAGCCCTGTCTCACATTTTGGATGTTTTGCCAGTTTTCTAATAAACATCTTAACCTGCAACTGCAGCTGTCCCCAACGCATGACAGTAAGTTAGAAGTTCACTGGGGCTGCTTATAAAATAACTAATATGAACACATCTATAGCTAGAGATTCCCAGTCTTCTTCTTGAGAAATTACCAAATCTGCTACTTTAAATCTGTTAAGTTATACAATATGTACATCACATGTATTAGCTATAAATAAAACCAGCTTGTGTGCATCAAACTGTATGCAATTTTAAAGCCTAAAATGCATTTATCATAGAAAAACTGAACACTTGATTACTTGAATACTATTTGTGTTCACATTGTGTACTATTTGTGTTCTCTAGCTATAGATGTGTTCATATTAGTTATTTTATAAGCAGTCCCAGTGAACTTCTAACTTACTGCCATGCGTTGGGGACAGCTGCAGTTGCAGGTTAAGATGTTTATTAGAAAACTGGCAAAACATCCAGTGGATGAACATAACCCACAAACCCACAAACAATGTTAGTAATAGTAGTAGAAACCTCGTTATTGCGGCTATTTTTTCCTAGTGGATGACCACCAGCAGCAACCATAAGGAAAATAAAAGGTCAAGGGCTAGGGGTCAGGTAATCAAAGCACCCAATCCACTGGTATTGACCGCATGTCAGGGTTAAAATGACAGAATGACCCAGAAGCATCATATCTTCCACTCACCTAAACTGTGAAAGCATTTAATCTTATGATGATCTTATTGTTATAATGCCTGAAACAACAAAATTTTTTAAACTAGCAGAGACTCTATATTTGTGTATTTACCATAACTCCGTTTTGATCATTAACAAGTTTGTTTGGATTTGAGGTATATACAGTATTTCACTCCTTCACTACCTGTACTTAATTCTTTTCATTCTAATATTTGTTCATTGTTCCTGCTTATTCAAACTATTATTTTTAAATTGTTAACATTTTTAAACTATGTGTACATTAATAACTGAAGACTTAATAGATACAATTTGCAAATAAATACAGTATCAATGAGTTGTTAAGCAGTGCTTAGTTCCTATTAATTCAATTTTTATCACACAAGAATTACTACTTAAAATAACATTAGTTATCAATAGCTAACTGTTAATCAGCTTTTTTAACTGTTTAGTAAAACTTAGTACTGTGCTAATTAAAGTTTATTATATCACACTGATATTGAATTCTCGAATCTGACTGGTCAGAAGGTATTGATTAACAGTCTATAACAACACAGTTCTGACAATAGTGCTGGCTGTAATTCAAATCACAGGTATATATTAATGTGCTCGTCCTAAAACATTATCATTTCTATAGTAACAGCGCATTCACTGGAACTTATATAGAAGACATTCCACATAATCAAAGCCCATTAAAAAACATTAAATGGTGTTGTTATTCAACAGATTTAAGAAAAACAACTAATTGCAGATATGGTGAATGTTTCTGTAAGGAGATACTGAGTTAACATTTATGGAAGGAGGCTCCAGTGTCAGCGCTTTGTAACAGTCATTAAGATTTTTCCTACAGGATAAAGTCTTCAGCAGTTATAAGTGATAACAGGAAGTGATGTGACTTGTGGCCAAGTATGGTGACCCCTACTCTGAATTTGTGCTCTGCATTTAACCCATCCAATTGCGCACGCACACAGTAGTGAACACACACCCGGAGCAGTGGGCAGCATTTTTTTGCTGCGGCGCCCGGGGAGCAGTTGGGGGTTCGGTGCCTTGCTCAAGGGTCTCACCTCAGTCGTGGTATTGAGGGTGGAAGAGAGCGCTGGTCATTCACTCCCCCCACCTACAATCCCTGCTGGACCTGAGACTCGACCTTCAGG
Organism: Pangasius djambal; assembly: GCA_022985145.1. Lineage (NCBI taxonomy): Eukaryota > Metazoa > Chordata > Actinopteri > Siluriformes > Pangasiidae > Pangasius > Pangasius djambal. Next base: position 16,490,457 of record CM040978.1, read on the forward strand.
TTACAAGTCGACTCTCTAACCATTAGGCCATGAAATAACTTGTTTGCAGATGTTCCACAACTATAAACATAACTTTCATTTCATGTTTCATTTAAAATGTTTAATAAATTAAAAAAATGTAATCATTGGCCAAATGCCTGCAGATAAAACACTTTGCAAAGTGTCGTTAGAGGAAAATAAAGAACTTTGGGGTGGTAAAAGCATCACATGACCTTGTTTTCAATTCCTTCTTTAATGCACCCTTATTAATACTTAAAAAAGGTTAATAATACAAAAACTATTGTTAGCCATTCGATTAATATTTAATAGGCTTAAATGTTTAGTAATGCTTACTACTGTAGTAAGTAATGCCTATTAATGTACCCTGCATGTTAACCTTGCAATCTTTTCTTTTGTCAAGCACCGTTCCATCTGAGAGAACATCTTGTCTCCCGTGCATGTGTGTTTCTGATGAATATATTATGCTCCATTTTCCTTTTTTCTTTCTCCTCAAAGGGAAATGAATGTTGATAGCTCTATGAAATTCCATCCATTTTCCCCTCAGTGAAAGTGTTTCTTCCCTCTTTTTTCTTCCGCCTGCCAAATGAATTCAAGAACACTTTAACTGGATTGGGGACGAACGAGTGGGAATAAATGACACTACACAGTTAAATCAACATCAGCAGCTGGAGATCCATCTCTCTGTTTTTCTTCTAGAGCCTCAGCTGCCCAAGAGACTGCTGAACTGCAGCAGCGTCATCTTGATATTAACTGTTCTTTAATATAACAGTCTAATATTATCAAATCAACCTTACACGGCAATAAAATATCATTCACCAAATGATAGCCATAGACTGGAATTCACTTCCTTTGTATTGTTCAAAGCATATTTAAAACAATGTCTGCTGCTAACAAATGACTGATTGCAAATGATTGTGGAACATATCACAGCAGCTCCTAAATCAAATTGAAGTATGCGTTAACTAGAAACACACACACACACACACAAGTCCACATTCAAAGCTGCTGAATTTCTTATCAGAAAAAATGGGATAGACTTCTTGTGAACTCTATGTGGCCAATTATAAAAAGCAATTTCAGACTGTAGGGCAAATTGTTCTGATCTTCCTGTGAATATGCAGCACTTTCTGGGACATGGGGCTTAATCGGCACCACTCATTTGAAAACTTGCAGTGACCTTTCACCTAATATCCCCAGACACCTGAAGCTCCAGATGGAGAGAAAGTGCTGGAAGGTTCTTCAGCTCCATGCTTCAAGCCTTCACCTTATTACAGCAACAGCTTGTGTTCCAGCGCTCCTCCAACAGAGCCTGACCTCATTTGGCAGATTGGCTTTGCCTCTATAGATGATGGGTCTGGTGAAATTCCACCCCTATAGAGATTTGCACAAAAATAAAGAGATGATGGATATGCTGTGCAGTAACCAGATTTCTTTTTTGGGGCAAGCTGAGAATTCCCAGACTAAAACAAGGGTTTCTTTTTCCTCTTTGTTTTTCAGTTTCATTTAAATTTAGAGTTGCTTGTGCAGTGCTGAAGTCAGACCTAGATTAAATATTTTATATATACATTATGCAAACATTTCTTTTGAATTAGTATAGAGAGTTGTTCCCACACAGAAGATTGTGTTATGGATTTGATTTTCTTTCTTTCTTTCTTTCTTTGTTTATTGCAATTTGTATTTTGTCCCAGCTTTAGTTTTAGTCACTATCCTTGGTGTCTCATTTGATCTATAGCTATGAAAAGCAAGCATGCATTTCAATCTGTGCTGGCTCCTGCCACCATTCCATCAACCAGAATGCAATTAAGGCCAGCCCCTTGGACAGACTTTAATCCCAGCACTGTGGTTCATCCTTGCCATGTCTGAAATGTAAAATATATAATAGTGTGTAAACAATCCATGTGCACGCAAAGGACAAGGAAAGGAAAAACCACTGTATCAAGAAACTAATGCCTTGACCCATTTAGAAGATCCATTTGCCTCCCAGTCAATTTATTCATGTTTTTAATGGATGTGTATTTAAAAAAGCACATGAACTTTAACCCTTCACTTCAGTGTTTCTGCTCTCATGCTTCAAAATATGAATATTCACATTCAAATCACTGATGGGAATATCAATTCCCACACTAATGCTGTTGTTTTACTCTCACCCTGTCAAGACAAGACATCAAGAATAATACATAAAGAATATTTGCTGTAAGCACAAAATAGACACAATGACACTGTCAGATACCATCCATCAAAATGGCAAAGAAAATTTTGTAATTTATATGGTGCGGTGCAGGCACCTTTTTTCTATCCATAAATGTAACTATAAATGGGAAAGGAGTGCAGATTTAGCTAAAACATTATCACCTTAGAGACTCAGTGGCACAATTTCTTATTCCTTTCCTGCCTGTAAGCACCTCTTTTTATTGTCCACAAGCAAATCAATTTTGCTTTGGTATAACCTGTGAAGCCAAAAAAAAAAAAAAAAAAACCCAGAGTAAAGAATTTGAACATCTACATTTGGATAATGTCCATCCATGCATTAAGCAAAATAGGCAAGACAGGAATACAAAAGCAGAGGAGAGGAGATTAACAGGGCTGAAATTGATTTCTTAAGCTTCTCTCCTTTCAGCAAAGAGCCAGTCAAACAGGATTTACATTCCTCAGATGCCCATGTGTTAAGAATCTGTCCTGTTGAAGAGGTGCATGTCCTCTTGGACTCGCAAAAACTAGCACTCTCCACAATGTGGACAAGATACACCTTGAGAAACTATTGCATGTGTGTGTATGTGTGTCTATGTGTGTGTCGGTCATGCTGCGGGTGCCATGTTTGTATATGACTATTGCATACTGTTTGTGTGCATTACAACAAAGCCCTCATGCCCGAGTAGTATGTGACTTGCTGTGTAGGATGGGACAATCTTCTTCATCAACATACTGCATGTGTGTAATGACAAGGGTGTGTTTGTGTGTAGAGGAGGAGAGGGAGGGGACAATACCTCAATCTGTCAGAAGCAGCTGTGAGACACTTGTCTTCTGTGGAGATAAATTAAGTGTTGGCCCCCATTTCATTTATAATGGCCTTGCTTCAGTAGGTGTCACTATAAATTATGCACTTTAAAATGTAATTGCTGGTTCTAGTCAAGTATGATATCCTTACAGGATAATTAGTTAAAGATAAGTTAGTCTTAGAAGCTGTGGGTGTAGATACAGACATGATAAGTGAATATTGGAAGTGAGAATGTCTCCTGACGTCTGTGAGTGCTTGGGCCCCAACAATGAGCATCTTTCGAGTAACACTGTACCACTCTGACAATGTGTGAGCCCCTCTTACTGGGCAGACAGTCGATTTTACCGTCCCATCATCTTGTCAGATGAACTAAAAATTCAATGCCGCTTCATAAAAATGCCTCTCCTTCTAAATTATGGACAGAGCACACAGGTAATTGAGACACTTAGGCAAATGTGGCAAAAATCATAATTTGCCAAATTGAGTCTGATACATAAACATGAGATTGTCTCATGCATAATTTATAAACATTGCTTAGTCCAATTAACAAAGACACAACAACTGCCTCACAAGGAGTTTTGACATGCATGTTAGGTGTGTCTACAAGACTGATACACAGCCAGGGGTATTGCTAGGCCAAAAATATTCATTTGAATCATTCAAATTCCCAATTTACTGAATGACAGGGCACTGGGACCTGGGGGAGGCTGCTGCTGCTCTACTGCAATGTTGCCTTGGCTGTGCTACCTGCTCTGCAAAGCAAGAGTAGAGATTGTAACATCAGTCACAAACTGCTGTTGTGACAGTATATTGGTTAAAAGCTTTCTAAGATAAACATTAGGCCTGATTTAAAAATATATACAATATACAAAGTGAAACGTTGAAAAGTTAATAATTACAGAGTCAGGGTACCTAGCTATAAAATCAAATGAATTTTAAAAAAAATAATGCAGGCAAATGAGAGGGAGAGATAGAACATGAAAGAGATTAACAGGGCTGAGGGAACTTAGTGATCAAGTAGAAAGTAAGTGGGAGATGTTTAATCTTTCAGTTAGCATTCATGCTGAATTTGAAGACATGGGCATATTACGCAACACACACAAAGCATATAGTTTATACAAAGTATAATGATTGTGTGTACTAAATGTACTAAATGATTTTATAACATTTTTAGTTTTAGTTGGTGCTTTTTCACTAACAACTTTATGCTGCATTCATGATGCCCTGTAAGTGTTAATTTACACATTGTAATAATGTCATTTCCCACTTAAGTACTTTAACCACACTTACATGCCTGAGTAGCTATTCTGTTCTACTATAGTGAACTTCAAAAATTCATTTGGACTGAAATTGCAGTACAGCATCAACAGCAAACAATAGCAAGGACTGTTAGCAGCAGGCTAGCCAGCGGACATTAGCAAATACCGTTAACAACAAGCTAACCGGCTAGCGTTAATGATAACACTAATGTTGATGATTACCTTCTCAAAACAGTGATTAGAATGGTCAATGATATGCATTTAACCACTTACTGTGTCTGTATATTAATTGATCTAAAGCCAATACAGCTATAAACTAATTTAAAAGTAGAGAAGGGGTACTTTACACTTTTCACAGTGTTGACGGCCATGTTGATTTGACATCGCACCATAAGTGGGGAAGGAACTGGTAGCCAAGAAGACTACCCCACGCTGACCAGGTAAAATTTCAAGTTGAGGGTGCATTACTGGTTGTAATACTGGTTGTACTACAAGTTGCAATTTCGCCTCAAATGCAGCATTATTGGCCTCTGGCTGAGGATTGAGTAGACTTTAGAATTTCTTCCCCATTTGTAGAAATGTCATTCCCTTAACATATCCTTAATATATCCCTTAATAAAATTTAATAGAGAAATGTTAATATTTGTGCTGTAAATTGTCACTATGCCCTTGAAATTCTGTCATCTAGGTTATTATTATTAAACATATAAACACAACCACTGAGTAATATCACACTCTTTCTGATTGATCCTGCTGAGATTTTAAGTATAGTCTTTAGTTGTATGTATAGTCTTTGGAATTAAATAGTTAGGACCTGCAACTCATATAAGAAATAGAACATAGCATTACTTGACCTCAATACCTTCAATTGATCTCTGTTTGTCAGAAATTGACAGACAGCCTTTACATACAAACTATGATGAGACAGATCTACTGTATGCCACCCTGACCAAATACCCGTATCTTTTACCAATTTACACCTGCAGCTCTTCCTCTAAAAAGAAATTCATGATGAACATACATGTAAGGCCATTTAAAATGCCCCCAGACCACCTAGTAAAAGGCACTGCCCCCCCCACACACACACACACCCCATTAATAACTCTCTAGTGAAGACCCTGTACTCAGCTGAAAGGAATAATGTATGTGATAAAATGGAATTGAAGAAATGTTACTAAATAGTTACTAAATTTCCAAAAAATATTACACCCTGTATAACTACCTAAAATGTAGCAGTACCATAGCTAACCTTGGAATGATACCCACTCTTCCTTCTTCTCTTCCCCCTTCCTCCGGAAGCTCCCTCAAGCCTTCCACTGTAATTAGGTTCTTTGAATGTGTCTGCAAGGCAGGGGTGGGCTATGACTCTCTAGCACACACAGGCCTGTATACTTGCATTGTTAATTCCATTAGCCCTCTGGCAAATACTTCAATATTTAACATTCTCAATTTAGCAGCAAACTCCCATTGCCCTTTTCTATTTTTCACCACTTACCTCATCCAAATCGAGCCACACTACTCCACAAAGTGGCCTAAAACACAAAACCAATAGATAGCTAATCGATCTTAAACTCCTATATATAGTGTCAGCCACTGTTAGGTATACTGGAAGCAAGGATAATAAACTCAGTAATTTAAACGCAGAACTCAGCACAGATTGAAAAAAAAGTTTAAAAGTTGTGTTCCCAAGCTGATGAAACAAGCAGATTTACTAAGGAAAAATTGGCTCCACAGTTAGGGAGACTACTGAAACAAGTTAAAGAGTTGGCTACAACCAATGAATCAACCACTGTATTCATTGGCTTGTTTCGTAAAGTCAGTCCCTGTATCACTGGAGAGATTATGGTCACATTATTAGTGTCTATAGCATGTAAATATACTTGTGCTGCTTCTGAAGACCAACTCCCAATATCTGCAATGTTTATTATCTTAACCAGACTTGTACTTAATACTTATAAGATGTGACAAAAATGATTGACAATGGACTAAAGTTACAGTTGAGTGAACACTGTTTCCCAATAATAAATGTATGTTTCTAATAAGTATAGTTCAGAGACTACTATTAAACTAGTTCAGTATGCATAGTTTAGGTTTTTTACCTTAAGATTTACCCTAGTTCACTGCAATTACTGTTGGTTGTTTACTGAGCTGTTATGTCTCCCATCTTCATCCCCCTCTCAGGCATTAAAACTATATGTTAGCAATTAAAGGCTGAAATTGCTCTTTTAATAAAAACTAATAATGCTTTATTTATCTTTTTTTATAATAATTACATTCTGGTCATTTTGAGCCATGAGTAATGATCATGCTAAAGTAGCGATGGTATATTTCCCCAAACTGGTTTCAAATTCTTTATTGTGACTTTAGTTCAGAGACACATACATGACAGTTGGCACAAACATAACATAAACTTTATTGTATTTGATGCCTTTTGTGAATCCTCTTGTGAAGATTCCAATGAAAAGCCTGTCTCTGAATCCTACTGGCAATCCAGCTAGTTCACCTAGTCAACCTATGCTAGTCAGGGCAGAAGACATAGAGTTGCTCACCAGCATGTGTAATAAAAATATTACCCTCCACCATGTGGGCATGGATGAACATCTTGTTATTGCCACCCCTGGAGTGGTTCCTAGGAGGGGGCTTCTGTAACAAACTTCATGCCTTAGCGTTGACCCTGTCCTCTACAGGATGGCAGGTGCTGCGCTTTACCTGACTATTATGACCTTCAGCTTGTTTCCTAGACTCTTTAAAATACTTGCACAGCCATTCAGTCAGTGCTCAGCACTGGTCCACCATTACACTAACCTAAATACCTTTTCCTAATTCATACCTAATCTGTGTAATTGTGTTCTTCCCTGGCATATTTTTTCACTGGTATTCCTAGTTTTAATGATTAGCCTTGTGTTTTCACTTGTACTGTGTTCTGTTCGTAGTAAATTGTACTGTGTTTAGAACTTTCTTATTTGTTTGTTTGGTTTACATGTTCTAATAAGACCATCTAAAATGCACTGTATAAAGTTTAATGTCTCGCCTTATTACAACGTGTACGTGTGTGCATATGAATTAACGTGGAATAGGGTGAAGCTGAGTGTCCAGAATACCAACTGCCATTTAGATTTTTTTTAAAAATGAAGAAATTGCCACATGCAGCAAAGAAGCCAAGAAACAGATTGTGAGGAATGGACTGCCTTGAGAGTTTGCAAGTAAATGATAGAGAGTAGCAGAGAAAGGTATGATGGGAGAGAGAGAGAGAGAGAGAGAGAGAATGCAAGCATTTAAAATGATGTGTATTATTCAGTGAGTAGGTGCACTAACATCAGCTTGATGATAACTCCTGCTTCCACTGGTTAGACAGGTCATGACTAACGAGCTGGGTAAAACTCGATATGGAGGTACTGGGTATAGCACTGTCTGTTTGGTGGACATGCTCATGATAAAGAGACTCCATTCTCATTTATGAACGTTGTACTATGCCGCATTCCTCAGTCTTTCTCTCTTTTAGTATTTCTCAATTGTTTTAGTTATATAGGTTCTCTCCTGCACTCAGGTCACACAGACATTGCTCCAAGCACTTTATTGCAAATGCTTTCTACGATATCAAACTGCCATTTATGGAACTATTTTCAGCCCTCATGAAATAGTTATCCTTTAAAGGCTGACCGAAGCAAACACAGGATTTTTTTTCTGTATTTTTTTTTATTATGCTCCACAGGGTGCAGGTCACACGTTCAGCACTGCATGTTGATTCAGGTTCAAATGACAGCAGTGCTACCTCCAGTAATGCACATAATAGCCTGTAGTTTAGGGTTTGTTCATATGAATTGGATCCAGGCACAACAGATTATGACCAATATGTCTTGAGACAATTTCTGCTAAGACTGTGCCTCCAAATGGGTCATCGTGGGTGCAAAGTTAAGAGCAAGAGAAAATATAAGAATACACGTATAACTCATGGCTTTCTTTCTTGTGCCTGTATGCATTTTCAGACCCTAAGGCTTAATGTACTTTAAATACATACAGAAGAAAAATGCAAAATTATTTAGTGCCTTTGAGTTTTGTCCTGTGGTGGCAATGAAACAATGTTCTAAACTGAAATGAGAGCACTGTGAGAATAAAGTTGCATGTGTGCATCTGCACTTTTTTTTGTTTTTGAGGGCAGAGGCCGACAGCTGTTTCTGAGTGATGTTATTTTGTAAACATGGCGGCACAGCAAGCATCCAGTGCACCTATAAACGTCAGTCAGGCACTCTGGCATAATTTCATTTTGTTTGGAATAAATAAAAGGCTCATCCCTCAAAGTGATTGTGTGCCCTCCCAATATTTCAGCTTGACTCCCACTTTGATGAAGCAGTAGGTGCTTAATGATGCTCCTGATTTATATGGTTTGGAGATGGGGGGAGGATAAGTGCAGCTGAGTTGCTGAAGAGAAGTGGCCTCATCTCTCTCCCTCTCTCTCCTTTCTCGCAGATATAGAACGGAAAACACTACACTGCTGATTCCCCTTTATGAATAAGTCATGTCAGCCCTTCTATACATGTATATAAAAAGTTAATTACCATACTTTCTATTAATGGAGACAGAAAAAGTTTTGAGAATCTTGAGTTCATCTTCTAAAGCAAGCTGTAAACTGGTTATAATTATGGCTTGTCTGGTTAACTTGTATTCAAGAAGACTTGTATTTTCTCCAAAATCCTAGAATAGTCTGTAGCACAGCAGTTATGCTCATACCTACATAGGAATAATATTCATGAAATGTATCACTCAGGATTTAGGCCTCATCATAGTTAACCATAATCATGGTTAAAGTGGTAAATGACCTACTACTGGCCTCTGATCAGGGTTGTGTCCCCTTGCTTGTGTTGCTTGACCTGCTTGATGCTGTTCTTATTTGACTGATCATTATCAGTTTGTAGATGTAAATGGTGACTTCTGTACGCATACTAAGGTAAAGTTTGGTGTTCCGCAAGGTTCTCTTTTAGGCCCACTTCCTCCTTTCTTTATATATGCTGCCTCTGGGCAAAATTATTCGTAAACATGGTATTAGCTTCCCCTTTTATGCTGATGACACACAGTTGTATATTTCAGGAAAGCCAGATGACAGACACCAACTTAAAGTTGAGGAATGTGTAAAGGACTTTAGACACTGGATGATTATTAACCTCCTTCTACTTAATTCTGACAAGACAGAAGTACTTGTACTAGGACCACATGCAGCTAGAAGTAAGCTTTTTTTACACTGTAACTCTGGATGGCCTTTCTGTTTCATCATGTGCAGCAGTAAAAGACCTTGGTGTGATTATTGACTCCAGTCTTTCATTTGAAGCTCATGTAGATAATATTACTAAGACAGCCTTCTTTCATCTCGGAAATATTGCTACGATAATATAATAAATAAAATATAATGTCACTACACAATGCAGAAAAACTAGTTCATGCTTTTGTTACCTCTAGGTTGGCTTGCACATGCAGCTCCTGAGATACCAGTGATCCTGACCCCTTCTGCTCACTAGACCTGCCTGATCCATCCTGATGCCCTACTTCTGGTTGGAGTTCTCATCAACTGGAAATCACTCGCTGCTGCTGAGGATGGCCCCACATGGACAGCTTGAAGATCATTGAGATTACTGAGGATGGTACCACTTAAAAACCATGAAGATGGCTTTGGACCACAATTCATATGAACAATTATGAAATTATGGTTTAGGACTACAGTTGCAATCATAGCTTTAGGACTGCAACATGAACAGTTTTGCGCTCAAGTCTCCATCAGGGAACAGTGCAGGGTCAACAAAACAGACTTCACGCGATAACTGTAATGAATTTCCTGGTTACACAATTGCACTATATGACTATGTAGTACACAGTGATAGAAGGGAATTATTTATAATTGCACTATCCGTTGTCACCCAAATGAGGATGGATTCCCTTTTGAGTCTGGTTCCTCTCGAGGTTTCTCCCTCATATCGTCTCAGGTAGTTTTTCCTTGCCACCCTAGCCTCTGGTTTGTTTATTAGGGATAAATTCATACATTTAAAATTTATATCCTGAATGTATTTATTTATGTAAAGCTCCTTTGTGACAATGTCCATTGTTAAACGTGCTATACAAATAAAATTGAACTGAACTGAAGACAGGGACACTGGAGGCCACAACAGAACCAAATTCAGTCATGGTTAAAAGGTTCACCATACAAAGGGCCTGGACTGGAAAAGTTTGCTGTAAGTGAGCAAGTTGATTATGTAAATATTAAAAATTGTGTGAGCATGTGGAAAACAAATTTCTGCAAAATCACTGATTCTCACTAGTGAGAGATGTTTCAGAGACATCCGGCTTTGCTAGATCCTGCACCACTAAACATAGTCATAATGACTCCTAACAACAATTCTCAGCATAAGACAAGAAGACTGATCACATTATTCATATTCTGCCCAATTTTTAAACTGTAACTTTTCTCGACAAGCTAGGCCAACTGCTATGTATGCCATACGTCTTTGCATTTTCATCAATCCAGCTGTTCCATGGAGTGTTGTGTATCTATGTCCCAGAGAACTGGAATCATTCCAAGGGCGGACTGAAAAAAGCCCCAACATTCCAGAATAAACAGGCTAATCCACACACTTTGCCTTCGTGTTGTGTGTGCAATTAATTAAAACCTTAATGCTTATCCTTTATGTAGTTACTGATACTTGATGCGCTGGATTACTGGCAGCGCAGTAGGATGTAATTTGTTTTTAATAAAAACATTGCTGGGATTAAATGGATGGAGTTTTACTGTGATATGAAAAGCCAGGAACCCCTGGTTTCCTTTGTACACTAAACTAAAATGAAGCCGGAGATAGTTTGGCATCTTAAATAGGTATTTAATTGCCCTTAATAGTCTACGAATGAACATAATAAGCGAGATTATAACAACTAATATAATTACTATTTCAATACAAAATGAAACTGAATAGACTTCACTGTATATATTATTTGGATTATACCAATTCAAGCTAAAATAATTGGGCTTAACATTAGAAAAGGTACTATTTATTAGTGGTATAAAGACGATTTTTATGGGTTGCCATGGCAGAGAGCACATAAAATGACACTGTCATCACTAATTGAACATGGCAGGCCTGCAGAAGACCATCTGCTCCTCAAGAAACTGTTACTAAAGTCACAATTATCCCTTTGTAGGCACTTTATTAAGAATAAAATGTGCAAATTAATTCATTGCAAACACTGCACAAGAGATAAGGGGAAAAGAAAAAAAGGTTTAAATGACTGCAGACAATAGCCATTTCCTTCCATGCTATGTTTGCCAACTGTCTAATAATAATTCATTGTTCTGTCCCAGTTACTTTTTGACAGAATGCTTTAATTTTTTCAGATTGCACACAGATTCATTGATGATGTGACATATTTGTTAAGTAACACATTTTGTCATCATGCAGTGCAACACGTGCACTGAAAAGCAATACTTCACAACTTTAGCAGTGCCTACAATCAATGCAGATGATCAATATTCAATAGACCACAGAGGGCCTGCCCTGCATCCTCCTGATTGGTTTCAGTTTTCATTCCTAACCTGTCTTTGGTGTTGTTTTTCATCTTTGTCTTGAGAAAAGCTAACAGAACGGGTGGATGGTCAAAATGTGGCCAGATAATTGAGCTAGTCTCGCTCTCCCTAATATCCTTGTCCAGCCTTTCTCTGACAACCAATTGATACATCCTATTTCAAACATTTCAGCTAACACCTGGCTAAAAACAGCATCTTCTCTTTTGTCCTCCCTTTTCACTAGTTTTTCTTCTTCTATATTGTTATCCACCTTGTTCAAATGGTCTTTTCAGGAATGAGAAAAATGGAGAATCTATTAAAAACAAAAATACAGATGTGGCACATCACATTAAAGGAAAGGTTTGGGTCCAGCGGTCTGTCCTCAGGGCATGAGGGCTCACTGAATAGTTTGGTGAGTAGAAACCTCTCAAATCTCTTTGCCAGTTATGGGCAGTCCTTGTATGATGTCTTCATAGATTTAAAGTAGCGCTTCAGTGAATAATCTGAATAATCAGAGTGCTAATCTTAATCAGCTAGCTAGTTTGTTGTTTCTTAGTGTAAGAGACATTATGTTGACTAATCTTTACAGACTGGTAAGTGTGCTAGCTTGTTAGCTCGTTAAATAGAATATTATTAGCAGTTCATTTACCTAGTGAGTGATAGCTTGCTAACTCCTGCTAACCAACTGCGAACATAAGTCATACAGCCGTTGTATACATCAGGATATCCTGAAACAGGGTGCCTTCTAGAAAGACCCGGCAGGCTGAACATGCCCCAGACTTTTGATATAATTTGCTTTGATTTTTGGCAAATTTTGTAACAGGAATTTACACCATTAACCAATAGCAAAGCAGCTCTGAGAGCACTGTGGCCTTGTGTAGAAAGAAAGATTGACAGGGAGATGGGTGGACGATACATTCGGTTAGCTAGCTAACTAACCAATTTCAGCTATTCGAACTTTCATTGTAGAAAACTTTGTTTATGCAAGGGATTTAATACCCCTTAATTAAATGAAGGGAATTGTAATTGAAATTACATAATTGTAACCTGCTCCTCACTTCTACAAAGCTATCAACAGCTATTAGTAAAATCACTATTCTTCTAATTGCACCAACTTCACAACGGCATTAATAAAGTGCCTGGTGTGTCAAACCCTTAACATTGTCCAGCCTAATCTAATGCGATGTTATTGTAATGTGCAGTTCAGGAATGAAGGATGCAAGTGGATAAACTCAGCATGAAATTCATTATGGTCAGGGGAAATTACCACTTTTTAGTCTTCCGAAATTTTTCATTCTGGATCGGGAAGCTGTTGCAAGGTTGCACACGACACTGTTGCCAAACTTATCAACAAATTAAAAAAGACTGGAAGTGTTGCGAGCCAACCGAGAAGTGGATGTCCATGAACATCCACTGACGAAGGCACAACCAACATGGTGCTGGCATCCATAGTCCCCTATGTATGGAGACTTTTGGGACACCCTGTATAATAGCTAACAATAGTTAACATTATGCATTAAATATAAAACATTGCATATTGTTTTAAATGGTGTTTTTAAATGGTGAACAACCGCTGTTCAGGCAATACCGCTGTTAAGCACAGAGAATTTCAGTATCCATTTCCATATTTATTACAGAGAAAACTCTGACTGTGTGTATGGATAAAACTAATAGATATATGATTATTATTTTAAACTGGTTACTAGACCACATAAAGCTCACGCCTCAGTGTGGCTCTCAGGAGCACATTCATCACAGGTGCTTCAGCACTGTAGAAGTGCTCGGAGTTATCAATGAAACTTTCTCCCATATGTCTCGACTGCCTCTTTATCTACAACAGCAGCCTGCAGGCAACCTACAACCTTAACTCACTGTACATCTGACCTCCAACATGGACTCACTCCATTCTTAAATGTGTATATGTGCCTGTGTGTGTGTGTGTGTGTGTGTGTGTGTGGGTGTGTGATGGAGAGAAACTAAAATCAGAGAGAATTTTTTTGCAGTATCACGTCGCACTGTACTGAAAGGGAATAAAAGCAAGCAGATTAATACCAAATGGCCATCTTTATGCTCCGAGTGGCAAAAGAGTAGGTACAAGAGCAACAGCATTGAGCCATTCAGCTTATTTTACATTTAAGCAGTGCAGGAAAACTCTAACTACTAAAAGGATGTGCAAGCTAATTGTCCTCATTAGCATGATATATGACCCATAAATTCTCATTCGCTGAAGAACGGGCTTTGAAAAACGAGAAGTGTCCTTTTTTAATTTTTAATTACACGGCCCCCACACATTGATTCATATATTGATAGTGAGAGTGTTATCATTCTATGCTCTATGCTTTATGTTACAAATAGAAGTTGTATTACCATACTGTATATGAGTAATCATATCAGCTGTAAAGCATCAAAATAACATTTTTCCTGAATTAAATTTGGAAAATGGCCTCATGTATTTTAGGTGACGACAGCCACAGTCTGTGTTCATTAAAACTCGCACGCCAAAGAGTAATGACAATGTAGTAATGAAATCCCATAGAGCCATTTACTGTTTATGGACCAGAAGGACTAAACACTGTGTTTCCAACTGCTTAAGGGGCTCCTCAGACACCATTATGATCCATTTGAGCCCCAGCAAGTCTCACATAAGCTGGTTAACAGAATGCATTAAACACCTTGATCATATTGAGACATCTTTTCGCTCACAGCAGTTTGAAGTAATAGCAAAACAAACACATGTAGAGCGTAGGCTCATTTCAATTTTCCTATGATTGTGCACTGAATCATGTTAATGTGCTTCTGTTCTGTGGTGATCAAATACGACCCAAAAATTAAGTAACACACAGTTTTTGGTCTTGTAGTCATTTAGTTTGAAATACTTAAACGAAAAAAAAAGAGAAGAACTTATTTTGGTTTCCTAAAGAACCTTTTGTTTGCTCAATCTTTATTTCATTCATTCATTTACATTTACATTTACGGCATTTGGCAGACGCCCTTATCCAGAGCGACTTACAATAGTGCTTTGAAGTCTATCAAAAATACATCCTGATACCGGCTCACTAGGTCACAAACTAGGAAAACCATCAGCCCAAGACTCTGTTGTTTTTTTTTTTGTTTTTTTTTTTGTGTGTGTGTGTGCACGTGCAAGTGCTAACTTAAGTACTTAATGAAGAGGTAAGTCTTTAGACGTCGTTTGAAGACTGCCAGTGACTCAGCTGTTCGGACATCTAAGGGAAGTTCATTCCACCACCTTGGTGCCAGAACCGAGAAGAGTCTCGACGCATGTCTTCCTTGTGCCCTGAGAGATGGTGGGACCAGTCGAGCAGTGCTCATTCCTCCTCAGTAACAACTTTATCCTGGTCCGGGTCATGATGGATTCAGAGCCTATCCCTGGAACATTGGGCCCAAGATGGGAGAATTCACCAGTCCAGCGCAGAGCACCACGGACACACTTTCACACACTCATTCACACCTAGGGACAATTTAGCCTAAATGCATGGTACTGAATAGTGGGAGGAATAGAGAACCTGGAGGAAACCTACATGAAGAGGGAGAACATGCACAGTAACCTGAATTCAGGATCAAACCAGGAACTCTGAAGCTGTGAAATGGCAACTCTACCCACTGTACCATCACCCCACCCTTAAAGATCAACCTTTAATCTGTTTTTGAAGCCAATACTAAAACCGATATTCAGCCTTAATGTCATGCAGATCTATTTGGTACAAAATGAATATTATTTTTATTGTGGAAACAAAATCAGTTAAATAATTATAAAAGAATGGTTCTTTATTGATCCAAAACGGTTCCTTTATGCCATTGCTCTAAAGCACTTTTTTCTGGCACACACATTTTTTAAAGTGTACCTTCACTGACCCTTTTTTTTCCAACCTCACCCTTCTAGTTGTCTAGATTTCTTTTCTCACTTATCACTCTCCTTTCCTTCCTCTCTCTCACACACATATGCACACACACAAAACCTCACTCTTTCTCCCTCTTTCAGTTCCCCACTCACCCTCCCTCTACTTTCTTCTCTCTGTCCTCTCTATCTCTTCCTGTGCATTCAGACTGCTGTCTGCTCTTCTGGACGATCAGTGATTTATGTCGTCCCCAGGTGAGCATGTTCACATCAGCATTACCTTCCTTTTCCAAGGCAGTGATCTGTTTCCCTGAGCTCTCCGCTCTCGAGCTCGTACCACTTCAGTGATCAGAAGCAAGCTCCTGCTCCAGCCTCTCTCTCAATCTCTCTCTCTCTCTCTCTCTCTCTCTCTCTGCCTGAAAGCCTAATACCAAATGGCAATATTCTGGAGGGAAAGAGACATCTAAAACCCATTGACTTTGAAGATTCATTGACTTCTTGTGATTTGGGCCTGCTCCACTAGTACACAGAGGATGTTTTTCTGGGTTCAGAGCAAAAGATAGCTTCATTCAGGAAAAGCATAGAGGAGATTTGATTTTCTGATCATTTATAACATTAAAGTGGTGGTACTGAAAATACTAAAGGACATCTTTGTCCGATAGTGTAATATAACATGCATCTCTTTCACAATTAGATTTAAGGCACATTTAATACATACACAGCCTTCAAAACAACCTAATTCACATGCAGCTACAGTACAGGTATAAATAAGTCTGAAGGATTTTTAAAGAGGACTGATAAAATGATTACCAGCAATGTCTACTGTCTGCCCATAAAATGGCTACATGCTTCAGCTGAATCTAAATCACATCATAACCAGAATCTGAAGCCACCACTTGTTCCATAGTATCGCACAGAAACGGAACAAATAATGTCAGAGAGCAACTGCAAGCTTCCGCTGAAATGCACATTTCAATTACATATTCAATAAGACGTCAATCAACTTTTTTTTTAGAATGCAAATGGCGCAAGATCAAATTTATACACACTTAGAACTTATGCTCGTTTGAAATGAGAACAGTGAACATATTTACTTTACCGGGGCCAGCGATATAACAATCAGTAATATTACTTTAAGCTCATGCGGCTTTGTAAAATGAGAAGTTTTATCACTACATTAACCCGGCTGGGCATAGTGATTTCAGATGAGCAGGAATGATACAACACATTCACACACAGGGCTTGTAGTAAAATATACATTGATTAGATCAGATGTGCTATTATAATATGCACGTGGCCTGACCAGAAAATGTGTGTCTGTGTCTAAATATTATTCTTATGCTAATCATTATGCATTCAGTCTGACACAGCCGTACTGTGCCATAAAATAAAAGCAGCCTAGACCAAGCACTGAATTCTATGAACCAGTAAACCCATAGAGACACTCAAGGGAAAACCAAGAGAAATGTGCATAATATTCAATTATTTTGGAACGTTTCATCTTTATGTTTACATAAAATCCCTTATAACTCACTGAGAATCTTTTTTTCTTACTCACCCATGAAATGCTGTTGTAAATCAAACATATATTTGGGCATTTTCAAAAAAAAAAATCTGTCTTATCTGCTGGAATATCAGAAGCCCACAGCAGTCGTCAAAACATACGCTATCTTTATGGCTCATAGGTAAACTTCTACTATATGCTTACTTGGCACAACATTCTAGTAAACACGTTCAGTGCTGTGAATGCAGCAAAGTGTAGCTTTGTTTTTCTCTACTAGTGGAGATATCACTGCTTTTGATCTACATTTTGTTTATCATAACAGACAAAGCTGCTTAGGTGGCAAAACAGTAGGAGGGTTACCAAGTGCATGGCACATCAGGTTGAAATCTATATTATAGAGACTGTACACGAATCTAGCTTAACGTTCATAGATTGTTAACTAAATGTGATAAGAACAGGAAAAAGGTTCCTAGGTTGTTGTTGTTGTTTTTTTTGACTCTCCAGTTTCAGTGAGCTTGTGCCCACTGTAGCCTCAGATTCCTGTTCTTGACCGGAGTGGAGCCTGATGTGGTCCTCTGCTGCTGCAGCCCAGTTGCCTTAAGGTTTGAGGTGTTGTGAGTTCTTAGGTGCTTATCTGTTTACTATGGTTGTAAAGAGTGGTTATTTTGGGTTACTGGAGCGTTCCTGTCAGCTCGAATTTGTCTGGGCATTCTCTTCTGACCTCTCTCAACAGCAACTAGTTTCCAAGAACTACCACTCACTGGATGTTTTTTTGTTTTTCGCACCATTCTGTGTAAACTCTAGAGACTGTTGTGTGTGAACATAATGAAATAATTAGCACTCATAAATTAATTAATACACTTAAAGCCTTAGTATGGAAAAGAGAAATCATCAAGCGTGATAAGCAACAGAAATTATAATGTGGAAAGCTTAATTTTGAGGATTGGGGGATTTTCACCAGAAGAAACGAAAACAAACAGGAAGAAAATAACACATGGGCTCATGGGCTGAGGTATACAAATTTAAATTGTGATTAGCTAAATTGTGTAAGACCATATCATTTTCAAGTACAATTTACACTGTAATCCACTGGCGCGTTCCTGATTCTTGCTAGTCTTTGGATACTAAACACAATAAGTCTCAGCAAACATTACTTACTGCATTATTCCACATTAATGCTTTAGATAACACTGCCCACGCTTTTTAATTAAGCAGCGGTGCCCCAGAACCAAGAGGGGGCCGAACCCATGGGAGCACGAGCCAAAGGCCAGAAGGTGGGAGGCATGTAACCTTTGTCCATTGATTCCAGATGATCCCTTTGTATCCCTGCGGATTTCACGCTGAATTGAAAGCCCACTATAAATCTGGAATGGAAATCTATGAGCACACACAATGGCCCAGTGACAGCAGAATTTCACCATAGGAGCTGGTTGATATTGGCTCATGTATTTTGCACTGGCTGCTCGATGAGTGGCCAAAGAGTGGGGTATGTATTTCACAAAGGAAGGTGTGTATTTCACAGGCTTGAAGCAGACTTAAAGCCTTAGGATTATAGCAGGCTTAGAGCTATTTCAGACACTTACAACTTTGACTGTGGTGTCTGGCTACAGTGCAGAGAAAAGTGATAAATCTGAGAAAGCAGCTTCTAGACATTCGGCTTAAAACTGCCTATAGATGTTAGCGCTTGATGTTAACGTTAAATGTCAATGAAAATAGAGAACCAAAAATCGAGAGAGTGTAAGGAAATAAAATGGACAGTAGAACTGTTGCTCATTATTACAGCGAATCATGATTAATTTTTTATTAATCGGTTTTAATCATTTCCAAACTAGATCCCATCAAACTCGTTACAGCCCCTGTCAAGATTTACCCACATCGCTTGGTCCTTGTGTCAGCAGTTAATTAGCAGTTAATATAGAGTCTGCCTGACGACAGAGTATTGGACATCAACTGAAAAGCCAAAGGAAATGTCTAATTTAGTTCTCATGAAGTCTGTGAGCTATACTGGACCCCTCCACGCCTTCCCCCAATTTCACTCTCTTCCTAATTCTCCAGACTACCCCTATCCCCTGATGACCTCTCCAATTCTCTCTCACTTTCATATCATTCCTAAAGACCTGCTGCCACCATGAGGGCTGAGGAACTCCACCAGGCTCATTCTCAGTCTACAAACACGTTTAAAAATAAAGCAAGGGGAGAGGGTGGAAGAAAGAAAATTATAACCATGTGGGAAGATAAACTAGCAAATTATTATTAAAGCTTTTAGGCATTTAAGTTCAAAAAAAGGATTGTAAATTGTAGCGAACCCCAAATAGGATACGCAATTCTAGAAAACCATTTTGATCCATCTCACTCTCAGACCCTACTAGAACGTTTGCCTATGGTGAAGAATAAAGATTTGCCTAAAATATTTGCACTTCTAAACTTAAAATGGACTATAACTACAGTGGATATAAAAAGTCTACACACCCCTGTTAAAATGCCAGGTTTCTGGTGATGTAAAAAAAAGACCAAGAGAAATCATTTCAGAACTTTTTCCACCTTTAATGTGACCTATAACCTGTACTACTCATCTGAAATACAAACCGAAATCTTTTAGGGGGGGCGAGTAAAAATGAAAAAAAAATAAAATAAAAAATAATGTGGTTGCATAAGTGTGCACACCCTCTTATAACTGGGGATGTGGCTGTGTTCAGAATAAAGCAATCACATTCTAACTCATGTTAAATAGGAGTCAGTACACACTTGCCATCATCATAAATTTCCTCTGATTAACCCCAAATAAAGTTCAGCTGTTCTAGTAGGCTTTTCCTGACATTTTCTTAGTCGCGTCTTACAGCAAAAGCCATGGTCCACAGAGAGCTTCCACAGCATCAGAGGGATCTGATTATTAAAAAGGTATCAGTCAGGAGAAGGGTACAAAAGCATTAGATATACCATGGAACACAGTGAAGACCATCATCATCAAGTGGAGAAAACGTGGCGCAACAGTGACATTACCAAGAACTGGACGTCCCTCCAAAATTGATGAAAAGACGAGAAGAAAACTGGTCAGGCAGGCTACCAAGAGGCCTACAGCAACATTAAAGGAGCTGCAGGAATTTCTGGCAAGTACTGGCTGTGTAGTACATGTGACAACAATCTCCCATTTTCTTCATATATCTGGGCCATGGGGTAGGGTGGCAAGACGGAAGCCTTTTCTTACAAAGAAAAACATCCAAGCCCAGCTAAATTTTGCAAAAACACATTTGAAGTCTCCCAAAAGCATGTGGGAAAATGTGTTATGGTCTGATGAAACCAAGGTTGAACTTTTTGGCAATAATTCCAAAAGGTATATGGCGCAAAAACAACAGTGCACATCACCAGAAGAACACCATACCCACAGTGAAGCATGGTGGTGGCAGCATCATGCTTTGGGGCTGTTTTTCTTCAGCTGGAACTGGGGCCTTAGTCAAGGTGGAGAAAATTATGAACAGTTCCAAATACCAGTCAATATTGGCTTAAAACCTTCAGGCTTCTGCTAGAAAGCTGAAGATGTAGAAGAACTTCATCTTTCAGTACGACAATGACCCAAAGCATACATCCAAATCAACAAAAGAATGGCTTCACCAGAAGAAGATTAAAGTTTTGGAATGGCCCAGCCAGAGCCCAGACCTGAATCTGATTGAAAATCTGTGGGGTGATCTGAAGAGGGTCGTGCACAGGAGATGCCCTCGCGACCTGACAGATTTGGAGTGTTTTTGCAATGAAGAGTGGGCGAATATTGCCAAGTCAAGATGTGCCATGCTGATAGACTCATAGCCAAAAAGACTGAGTGCTGTAATAAAATCAAAAGGTGCTTCAACAAAGTATTAGTTTAAGGGTGTGCACACTCATGCAACCACATTATTTTGGTTTTTTATTTTTACTCGCCCAACCTAAAAGATTTCAGTTTGTTTGTCAATTGAGTTGTACAAGTTATAGGTCACATTAAAGGTGGGAAAATTTCTGAAATGATTTATCTTGGTCTAATTTTTTTTTACATCACAGAAGCATGGCATTTTAACAGGGGTGTGTAGACTTTTTATATCCACTGTGTCTTCTTGCAATGCAGCTGGATCACAGATAGTAAGAAAGTCCCCTGCTGCAGTAAGAGCAGGCCAGCAGGAGCTGCCCAGAATTCCTCTTCAAACACCTCGCTACTTCCTTCACACCATTGTCTGACAGTGATGAGATGTCTTAGTACACTGCATGGCATTCAAAGAAGGAAGTATTTATTTTTCCATCCTTGTCCCTCTGGCACATCTTACATGATTTGTCCAAAAAAAAAAAAAAAAAAGGCAACTGACAGATGCAGATAGGACATCTGAAGCACAAAGAAAGTGTGAGAGGTAAAATCATCATATGCCAAAGAAAAATAATGACAAGAAATGACAGGGACCCTTGAAAGAAATGTCGCAAAGAGACCGCGATAGTGTCATGAAGGGCAAGTCCTCCGAGGGGGATTAATATTGCAGTCAGATGGAATGGCGAGGGGGTGACCCAACATGAGCACACGTCACACTAAAAATTAAATGAACATCAAACTTCCACATGCATGGAAATGTGTGAAGGGTAGAGCTATACCATAAGGATGCTTCGTATGAAGGAGCTAACAAAAAGCTGCACTCGGTTTTTTTCTTCTGGGTTGATTGAGTACTGTGATTGCCTTGATGAGAAATGAATAAATAATTGATCTTCATTGCTTTGAAATGAGAGGCTTAAGTCTGTCATAACATACAGTTTACAGTGGGTGTGGTCCTCATCAGCCATAATCAAACTATATCATTTTGTTGATTAAGGGAGTCATGATAAACACACTGTGTGAAATCAGGAGATTGTTAAACAAGCTTGTGTCTGGTGAAGACAAAACCATCCTGAACATGCTATGTGTACATGCATAGTTAGATTAAATGCACACTGAACTGCAAAATTCCACACCATCACCTTCCACTTTAATATGAAGACTGACATAGTGAGTAACTTTCTTGCTGTAAAAGATATATCATATCTTGCCATAAAAGATATATAGTATCTGGAGCCGCAATGTGTATACTGGAAGGTTGGCAGAGGCAGTGATTTTGTGACGTGCAACTCTCTTCTCCAAGCACACCGACCTCCGCCTCACCTCGCCAGTCACCAGAGCTGAGCAGCCCATCATGCCTGTGTCAATATGGCAATTTGTTTTTCTATTGCCTCCCTTATCAAGGTTAAACGGAATCAATCAATCATCCTCTATGGGGCAAAAGGGAGAGTGAGAGAGAAAGGGGGGTATGTGGAACTTCCCGTCAAAAACCAAGGGTTATAAATAATACGGCAGCAGAAACCAAACACTGTCATGTGAATTTGTGACAAAAAAGGCAATTAACCGGCAGAGGAAACCTGAAACAAATGTCTTTTGAAAGACCTTCCACCAAAAGTAAAACAGAGGAACATTCAGCCTCATTTCAGCTGTCGGCGCGTTTAAATTACATGATTCTGTCTCCTCACGGGTATATATTAATATTTTATGTTGATATATTTCCAGTGAGGTGCACGTTTCATTCATTTTGTTCTTAAGAAAGGAGATTTGCAAATAACAAAGAATATTTTTCCTCTGTTCATTCAGCCTTTGTTTTCAATTCAGTTCATAATGATGTGTTAAATGCTTAGACAAAAACAGCCAAACTTCAATATACTGTATACAGTAATTATACAACATTAATCTGATATGCAGTTGGGGATTATGCATAAGTTCTTCTTTTCTTTCTTTCTTTCTTTGGCAATGAGGCACATATACATATCATTGGGCAGGGTGATTGTCAGATCAAGATAAACTATAGGAGATTATTTTTGACCAATAGCATGCAAGCCAGTGGGATATGTCCATCATGGTCCATCAACAAGATAACTGAAGAATACACAGAAACACTGAGTGGATATGCCAGATAGATTCTTATGCCAACATGACTGTGTGTGTGAAGCAACACAGCTTGGATTTTTTTGTTTGGAATTTGTTTCTTACCTAGTGAGACTGATTTATAAATTCAGCCATGTGACTGAAAATGGACTTTTTATGTTATTTTTTGCCAATGACAAATAGGCATTTTTCACAACGACAATTTGCATACAGCTGGCATCATCAGTGTTGCGGCGTTTTGCAGCATCCAAATCCTCAAGTCTGTTTGTTCCAATCAAAACTATGCAAAATATCTCCTGTCTTTTTCAGCACCAGCTGCTGACACCACTCCCCAATGATAAAGCAACACATCTCCCCTCCATATTTCACCTAATCCTGGTTGAACCTTAATCTACACACTGTAGTATGTGACTACGGAGTTATTACAAACTTCCACTCACACACAAATTGCCCTCCACGATGCCTTAGATGCACTTTGAGAGTCGTAGAAGTTCACTCCCCTTGCTGAGCAGGTCCTTGGGGACTCAGTATTTCAAGCCCTGTCTGGTCCAGGTGTACTGCCAGCCAAGCACCTCTCTTTGTTTTTATATGGCCTTTATTGCACAGCTGTTCCACAGACTGACTCTGCACTATAATCATCCACTGAGTGAGTGCAGCTCCCATAATCATCATGGCTTCCAGAAAGCTGGAGCACAAAACCAGAGAGGGACATAAACCCACTGCAGCTTGACCGACATCATGGTGAACCGCATGGCTTTATTGGATCAGTGATCAAAGTTGGGAGCTGGAGAGTTCAGAAAATCTGAAGACACTCATCCTTTCTTTCCGTCCTCCCACTCAGAGCCTTTCCATATGGCACAGTCCTGTATAGGGGAGGATCATTACCTATTAGCTTTGTTGCTAGCACCCTGGTGCAGTTGCACTAGCACAGCAATGCAACGTTGTGCCACCATAATCATTGTAATGCATCTCTGTTCATTTAATTAAGGCATAATGTCCAATTTCATGACGTTTATGAGGTTATAACATTCATTAGTCCTCAACAGATGCTGCAGCTGCATAGCTAAGTAGCCTGAAGTGTGTGTTGGTGTGGGCCATCCTCCTGGAATTAGCCACTCAGCACGCAGCACACCTATCGGTCAGGGGAATTCATAAGCCCCACTCTTTCTTCCGTCCCTTCCTCATAAGCAAATGGGACAGATTTAAAGAGTATAGCAACTGAACTTTAAACAGCTTATAGCCGTAGCACATAAAACTGGCATTAAAATTTGTGATTGCAATTAAGGGGAAGTTACTTGCAATGAGAATGTCAAAAGCAGTTCTAATCATTTTTATTGTGGCGCTTAATTATTGGTGCCTGTACCTTTCCCAGGGCCAAATGTTTTACAGTCACATAATTTTAACCTTTAGTTCTGTGTTTTGCCCACAGCAAGAGAAACAAGGTCTGCAGAATCCACCAAATACATACTTACTCTTAATGCAAAATTCCCGCCATATATGTTGATTATTAGCCACATACACTATGGCCAACAGTATGTGGACCCCTGACCATCACAACCAGATGTGTTTGTCGAACATCCCATTTCAAAACCATGGGCATTAACACGGAGTATTTCTCTTAAGCCAGGGGTGTCCAATCTTACCCAGAAAGGGCAGGTGTGGGTGCAGGTTTTCATTCCAACCAAGCAGAAGCCACACCTGAGTCTACTGAATACCAAGATCAACTGATTAAATAGGCGGAATCAGGTGTGGCTCCTGCTTGATTGGAATGAAAGCCTGCACCCACACTGGCCCTTTGTGGATAAGATTGGACACCCCTGCCTTAAGCCCAAGGGTTGAAGGAAGGACAAATGCAATAACAACTATTACTTTCAGGGCTGACACAACCTCCTCACCCTCCCAACCTCTCAACAAACACACAATACAAAGTAGGTATGTAGAACTACAGGTACTACTTTATTTACATTTATAATTAGCAGATGATCTAGATGAGACTTAGAAAAGTCCACTTTAGCATTTTCACATAAAATCCCAAACATACTGTATGTATGATGGCTATGATGTTTGTAGTATGGCAAGCAAGTCCAAAATAGTGAGTTTCATTGTGAAACCCACTAAAATTTGGGACGTAAAATTTGTTAAACTTTGGAGAACGTGCAATAGTCACATATTGATTATGGGATCGGAGAGTCATCCATGAAGACACAAGTTTTGAAGGAGGGATGGAGGTGGAATGGCTGTCCCAGGGGTGAGGTCGGAGTTGCTGGGCAGCTGTCTGTAATTAATCCCTTTCCAGGTGCCTGGCCTCCGGCATCTGTGAGAGCAGTAGAGCCACAGCACCGGGGTGGCCTGCGTCCAGCGCACAGGGACACACATCAATAAGATTCATTATGCTTTATTTAATGGTGGATCAGCAACACAAATACATGCACACAAACACTAAACAAACATATTGGTCCATTTGGAGCACATTAATGTCAGAACAGTCAACTTGCCTTCTATCATCCACACATTAGTGATGAACGTATCTTAATTATTAAAAGGGAAATGATATACAGTTTGCATGGTTCGCATTCCCTTACGGCAAAAATAAAGAAAAGGGTCACTGTTCTATGGAGGGGGTCGGTGGTGGATTACGTCTTTCGCATGAGCAAAAAAAAAACATGTCCATTTTGCATACTGGGCTTAATGAATATGCAGTTTAGTGTGTTTCTACAGTGTCTAGGCAGCTCAATTCATTTTGCACTCACTATGTATTTACTAATGTTGATTAGGTGTGCAAATGAACACTTCCAGAGAGCATGTATTAAATTTGAGAAAAACTTGTTTCCCCTACCTGAAGGCAAAATTATACCACTTCCTAAGTTTTAATAATGAGAACGCTTATCAAAACGATGCCTTAGTAAAATAATCAAATGTTATTGCTTAATATTATCAGGGTAAAATAGGTCTCATATTAGATATTCATTCACAGCATTTTGAGCCAAATGAGCCAACTGAGCCTTTAAAGGTTTTCATTCACATATACCTTATTAACGTAATGCCTACTCATATCTACATGCTATTATTCATTAATTCATATCATATTTTGAAAGTTTTTTTTTTCCATCTGTCTCATAGCCTTTACTCGAGTGCAATTTGCTCTTCTTTTACTCTCGTAGTCGTGGTGTTGCAGCGGGTAGCATTGCTGCTTCACAGCTTCAGGGTCTGCGGTTCAATCCTGAGCTCAGGTTCCTGTCTGTGTAGAGTTTCTCATGTTCTTCACATGTCTGTGTGGGTTTCATATGGGTTCTCAGGTTTCCTCCCACCTCCCAATAACACGCCAGTAGGATTGATGAGTGAATGGGTGCTTATGATGCCCTGTGTTGGACTGGTGCTCCATGAAGGGTGTATTCCCCACATCACACCCAGTGTTCCTGAGAGGCTCTGAATCCACCGTGATGCTGACCAGGATAAACAGATGACTGAAGACGAATGATACTCTTCTAGTCTCTTAAAAATATCGACACACCGTGGCTATCAGGAACATTTAGACGCACAAAAACGTAATTTCCATATTGTTTCCTCCCCCTACTTTGCACATGACGTAATTCACTCAGACATTCTTTGCAAATCACCCACAACACACCCTCTATTTGCACACGCAATTTTAATTCATCGCACATGCAAAACAGCATTTATAATTTTACTGAGTAGTTTTTACAACAACCTCTAAAATACTTTTCAAAAATATTTAAAAGGTATCTAAATCTTTAATGTCACAGCTGATTCTTGTTTTGACTGTCGCATTATTCCTTTCCTCTTTTAAGGATTGAAAAATACGTTGCTCTTTACTGCTCCTTCTCTCTCTCTGTCTGTCTCTCTCTCTCTCTCTCCATAGTGAGTCTAACTCTGAAAGTGAGGCCAAGTGTTCTTGGGTGAAGGGGGTTCCTGAGAAGTTAATGACAACCTACTATGACTAATGGGGAAAAGCCATGACAAAATAAGACAAATGGTTTGGACTAACTTCATTACCTTAGTGACAGCTTGACAGCATCATCTTTTAATGTGGTATTTTTCATCTGCGTCTCATTTGGAAACAAAAGCTTTTGTGGCAGTGTTCCTCTTCCGTAATATGAAAATGGGCAGGTATCAAATCTCCCTCAGCCAAGACGTACATTAAGAGTCTCGTTTCAGAAGTGAAACTTTTAGTAGGACTATCATCACTCTTTCAGTACATATACAAAACAAAAGTATAAATGCAACACATGGCCATTTCTAACGTTTTCTTGAAAATAAATGAATAAGTGGAAATCTGTCAACTGAAATGGATTCTCTGGGCTCTTATCTATTGATGAACATGAACATGAACATGCCTCTCAATCTCTTTTGCATAGAGTTGATCATGTTGTTGATTGTGGTCGGTGGAATGTTGTCCCACTTTTCTTCTATAGCTGTGAGAAGTCAGATATTGGTGCTCACTGCTGTATGCACCAATCCAGAGCATCCCATAGATGCTCAGTGGGTGACATGCAGGTCATGGAAAAACTGGGACATTCTGAGCTGCCAGGAATTGTGTGAAGAGAACTGTGCAGAAATTCTTCTATTGTGCAAACCAATACATGCACTTTCTGTGTGGCTGGTCCAGACAATCCCACAGGTTTTATTGCGTTTATATTTTTGCTCAGTATATATGTATAAACACATAAAATATGTCTAAAGGTGCTTTCACATATGCAGCATTTAACTCTCTCTGAATCATTCTCTGGTGGGTTTACCTCCTTGGTGCGGTTCATTTGGGCAGGTGAAAACACAGCAAACGCATTCAGGTGTGGACCAAAACAACTGCTCCGAGATGTTTCCAAGAAAACTCTAGCACAGTTTGGCTGCAGTATGAAAGTGATTTGACTCTGAAGTGACCCAAATGCAGGAAATGAACCAAAAATGCAGTGTATTATGGCTTGCAGGTGACATTTTTTCGGCTTTTGTCAATTACGACAATTTTGCACTAAGCAAAATCATAGTCACAAAACAGACAAGCGTTGTTCAAGCAGGCTACTGTAAATCAGGCTAGGCACGAGAATCAAAAACCAGAAAACCAGAAAACCAGAAACCAGATCAGACAAACCAGAACACCACCACACGGCAAGAACACACTGAGCTCAGTTACTTTTGGTTTGTGTGGATATTTATGTAATGTTCATGATTAAGTGAACAGTACATAAATACCCACAGTAAGATCAGTAAGATGGCGACTGAGAATGTGACATACAGTAGTTCATTTCTCCATTTCTGAAGGCCGCAAAGCAGGTTGGAAGCTGTGGTTCGTAGTGGTCATCTTCTTTGGCCACAACATATTTTGGGAATTGTAGCGTGCCGCCGATTCTGGTGTTGCTGTGACAGCTCTGTCTTCTCTGTGTTCGGGTGATTTCTGTAAATACTACACAGACTTAGCAATGGTGTGTTTCCATTCTTTCCATTACCGTATATATTTTTTTCCATGTTGAATAAATTAATGATTATGGTTTCAGCCCTGAATGCCCCTCAGGCACAGTTTTTTTCCCTCTTCATTTTGTTTCTTTTTGGTTCATTTATATATGTGCAGTGTGACACCAAATCAAGCCAAATACTTAAAGAAACATAAGTATATATTTTGCTCTGATTCAGACTCAGCAAATAGAATAATGGGTATAAAAGCACCATAAAAAAACATGGGGTTCCTGTTGGTGTGAGATGATTTAAATAACGTCTAAATAAAGCATAAAGGCTACTCAATATCAGTAACGTAAATTTTTCATGACATGGGGTTAGCAGGTCCACTGTAATCTCTGGAACAGAGACAGCCCTTAGTGTTAGTTGTCTGCTTCTTTGACTGTCACATGCATTATTAAATGTCTGCTATGAGCTCCTCTTCATATGGGAAGCTTTGGTTTGTTTGTTTTTTATTTTTTCATGGAATTACACAAATTTAGTCCAAGGACGGTGAAATGTGGTTAAATAATGCATGAGCTTTCTGAGCACTGAGAATTCTCTTAGGCATTACATTTGTTCAGTGGCAGTCAACAGTGTTAAATAACAAATGATTTCGTTAGAACCTACTCACGCATTCTCTTAATGTTTACAGATTATTTTGTTTTTGATAACCTGGCAGTGAGAAATCCGATATTCTCTCTTGCCAGTTGTGAGCATTTCCATTTGAGCTGGGGTATCAAAATAAAAACACCTCATTCACCTTAATAACAAATGAGCTATGCCGAGAAAAGTGATGTACAGTAAGGGGAAGCGTTACGACAAATTCTATAACCTACTTAAAGATAAGATATATGATGCTGTGTTTAATATCAGTTTGTGAGGAGAGGCGACATCAGAAAATGTGAAAATGTCACTTCCTCAACAGCTACCTGCAAATGGCCATTCAGCACAATTAAGACAGACCCAAATCACATCAGGTAGAAAAAATGAATCTGCCCGGGCCAGGTCGTGCTATATGAGTTGGCGTTTCTGTGGCTCATTTGTGTGTAAATGTAGCAGATCCCAGCTCGTGCCTGTGCTGTGTTTAAGCCCAGGAGTTGATGCCTCCCCCTGAGAGGGAGAATCCATCAAACTCTCCTGAGAATAGCCAGCTAGAGCAGCTGCCACCCCTGTGAGGCAGAAAAAGTGTTGTAGTTGCAGATTGTGTTATTGGTGACTTCTTCCTCATCCTCTCCTCTCTTAGTCACTCTTGTGAACTTACGCGCTATATTTGCCTGCTGTAGTGTTGTTATCATTATGGAGAATGGGGCTTGGGCCATTACACAAGCTACAATCCAATGCAAATGTTACTGAAATTGTACTGCGACTCTTCCTCAGCTACAGCACCAGAATAAAAATTTCTGCCATTTTATTAGAGGGGAATCTGTTCAGCATTTTCCTCAGTGCTAACTTCCCCAGCAACAGCAATGAATACATAATGAATACATAAAGGGTGTTTATCACCTTATAAAGTGGCTTTTTCTTCATGTGCCAATAAAGATTTGTAGCCTGTAAGTACTGTGAGTGACTGGACTTAATTACTGGCATATTTGCATGTATGTAGGATATGGCAACAGCGACACTTTTTCTTGGTCCCACTTTATATTAAGCCTTTAAACTACTGTTGGATCCATATTTACATTTCTAACTTTCCAATTAGTTTACCTGCTGTTACAGAATAATTCTTAGGAGTTACTGAATAATATGCCTTATGATGAATAAGTGAATAATAAACTTGGATTTAAGGGGTTAAATATCCTTTATATTTTTGTAGTTGCAGACAACGTCCACATGCAACTATGTTGCTGCTACTGTGTATATGGCAGTATGTTTAATTTAACTTTAGTCTTGGCTTATGTTGTTTGTTTGTTTTATTTTGGGTCCAACCCAGATACACGTCTTCACTGGTAGTAAGTGAATGCTTCAGGGGTGGGTTTTTCAAAGAAAAAAAAAACTGCATCATTTTTTAGACAGTGCACTCTTCGATCGCCCTGACTAGAAGCACAGCTTCGTCATATAATGATTGGTATACCTCTCAAAGAGGCGGAACCTCATAACCGACTGCCAGTCATTGAAACATGACTGACATCTTAAACTTAAACGTATCGGCACCAGTCAGATACAGAGAACTCATGGTGGTCAGTACCTTAATCCATAATCTAATTTTACAGTAGTATATATTATGTTTAACTATTTACATTCATTTTTTAGATCTTTAGTTTGTATGTGTTGAATTATAGGTTTAGTTGCAGCATAGCAACATGGCAGACACTACTGATTTTGACAACCTA
The DNA here is from genome assembly GCA_022985145.1 of Pangasius djambal. NCBI lineage: Eukaryota > Metazoa > Chordata > Actinopteri > Siluriformes > Pangasiidae > Pangasius > Pangasius djambal. The sequence continues at coordinate 16,521,309 of CM040978.1, forward strand.
ATTTTGGAAACATTTTTTGATGGCAAAGCAATTTCCCCTTGGCATTAATAAAGTTCTTTGAATCTTGAATCTTGAATACTGACATACTGTGCACCAATGCTATAGGCTAACCCTATGGTTTCATAAAAGTAACGGTGGGGTAGACAACTTAATAATGCATTGTACAATTCAGTATTCTGTACACTTGACCTGCTGCTAATAAAAATAAAATAATAAATTACACAGAGAACACTATATAGTACTAGTATATTAGATCTTAAAATCTTAAAATGTAATTTCACCCAACACTGTCCCAATTGTGGTAAGAGATGTACTGTACATAATATTGATGCCGCTTTCTTTAAAGCTATTAGTTCAAATTCTAGTACTCAAAATTTATTTTGTTTACTAGGTAGATTTTATATTTTGTTTACTAGGTAGATTTTATATTTTGTTTACTAGGTAGATTTAACATTATTTAAGGTTACTTAAGTGTGCGTAAACTCAATGTACATTTTATTATGGGAAATCCAAAGTCAAAAGACAGGCAGGCTTAACTCAGGGCAATCCATAATCAGAACTGAGGAAATAAGTGTGAGTCAAAAGCAGGAAACGCTTCTCAGAGAGACAACGCAAGAGCAGGGAATACACAGTAAAACTAATCAATGAGCTAACACGGAACACACAGTTGGGTTACACACCAATGACAGGGGCGGAGATTAAAACAAACAAAAGCATGTGGAGTGAACACAAAACAAAAACAACACAAGAGCAGCACCTGTAGCACTGGGAGACATGCCGCAAACAGGGAGGGGGAATTCATGAAAAAAATCAACTATTTCTGCAATATCCCCTGAAAGGCAAAAACTGATGAAATAATGTACAGAATATCAGTCTACATTACATTTTTTTAGCCTGCTATACAATATCATGACCAGCCATCAGTGGATATTAGACACAACAAAAATTATACAGTAATTTAATGCATACTGTATATTTATAAATGTTACATGTTCATATAACTTCCCATACACGTTCTGCACTGAAATACTGTGCTGTGTGATTTCTGCTATAATAGAACAAGGAAAGGAACTGCTATGAGGTCTACTGCAACTTTTTTCTGACCAGAGTGACTATAAAAATCCAGCATGAATTTCACTTCAAACTTTGCTTTCAAGCAACAATGACATCTTCCATTTTATTGTTTCTTCCTATTTTTTCTGTTGTTCCTACTCTAAGCTATCCTGTGTATGAGCAAAGCCTTTTTGAAATTAAAGCGTGATCTCGGAGGCCACCTCATCCCCTTTCAGCTGAGTGAAGTCCGGTCTCTTCTGAGGCAAGGATTCACTGACAGGTCACAGGCCATGTGATCTGTCAGCTCAGTGAAGCCAAGGAAAAGGGAAAAATGCATTTGTGGAACAGATTGGAAGAATATTGTCCAGACTCTGTCTGTATAAACATTGTTTCAGGCTTTTTCTCCAGAGAGAAAGAAAGTCTCCACCTGGAACTGAGCAATAGAAGTGCACAGAGCCTCTTGTTACCACACAGTAAATATCTTCTGATGCTCAATAAAAGAGCAGTCTTGGAATAAAAGTCAGTGTATCAAAGCCTTCCTTTGGCATGTCTGATGCATTATTTTCAAGGTCCTCTATTCCAGCAGTGAAATGGGAAAAGAGGGGGTGATGAAACAAATGTTGAAACTAAGATTTCCGTCAGTGAGATAAAAAAAAATTAGCTTCTATAAAAAACAACCACTTCATCATATTTCTCTCATGTTACCCAGGGTTTGGAATAAAAATGCACAGTTCCTCATCAGCTGTGATATATTAGGTAAGTTATATATTATACAGTCATGGGGAAAAGAAAGTACACCCACCCAAAAGTTCTGTGTTTTTATTTAATATGGCATAAATATGGCATAAATATGTCAGTCTCAGTGTTTAAGTCTAGGTTGAAAACATATTTGTTTAGTCAAGCCTTTTGTGGATACTTTTTTTTTAATGGCGCAGATCTGGAGGGTTCACAGGCATAGAGTGTTATGGTGAACTGGCATGTTTGGTTGCTGTCACCCCTCCACTCTCATGCGTTCACTCAGGTTTGTCTCCGATGGATTGGCTGGGCGCTTTATGTCCCAGGGCGCCCTCATGTTTGTGTTACCTTCTGGCTCTCCCTTTTAGTTATGCTGTCACAGCTAGTCTTGCCGGAGTCCCTGCTTGCACTCTGCACGCAAAGTACATTGTCCTTAACCATTACGGGACAAAGCTTACCTAACAGTCTCTCTCTCTCTCTCTCTCTCCCTCTCTGTGTGTGTGTGTGTTGAGCTACACATGCTACTCCTGAGATACTAGTGATCCTGACCCCTTCTGCTGTCCGGACCTGTCTGATCCATTCTAATGCCCTCCTTCTGGCCGGAGTTCTCATTGGTTGAGATCACTCGCTGCCGCTGGGGGTGGCCCTGCATGGATGGCGCTAAGATCATTGGGATTTCTAGGGATGGTGCCACTTGGGGGGCTGTGGAGATGGCTTGGGGATCACATATGGGGAGCTGTACTGTAATGGCTTGGGACTGCAATTGTTGTGGTGGCTTTGGGGCTGCGGTTGCCACAAGCAGCTTTGTATTCAAGACTCCATCAGTGGACGGTGGATAGGTTTAACAAACCGGACTTCTTGTGAAAACTGTGATGAATTTCCTGGTTGCATAATTGCACTATTTGTCCATATAGTACACAGATATAGAAGGGAATTATTTATAGTTGCACTATCCGTTAGCACCCAGATGAGGATGGGTTCCCTTTTGAGTCTGGTTCCTCTCAAGGTTTCTTCCTCATATCGCCTCAGGGAGTTTTTCCTTGACACCGTCACCTCTGGCTTACTCATTAGGGATAAATTCACATATTTACAATTTATTTTGGTTTAAATTAATTTGAATCTATTTATTTCTATAAAGCTGGTTTGTGACAATGTCCATTGTTAAAAGCGCTATACAAATAAAATTGAATTGAATTAAATAAATAACAATTCTGTGGTCCCAACCAACTTCTATAAACAAACAAATAACCTCAGGTGACAATAAACAAAAAAACCACCATATTTCAATATGTAGTCATTTTGTTCAAAAGGTAAACCAAAATTCAGAAACCAGGTGGGAAAAAAAATAAGTACACCCTTTAATTCAGTAATATGTAGAACCACATTTAGCAACAATAACCTGAAGTAAACATTTTCTGTAGGAGTTTACCAGTCTCTCACATTATTTTGGAGAATTTTGGCCCACGCTTCTTTACATTCTTTACAAAATTGCTTCAGTTCTTTGATGTTCGAGGGCATTTGTTTATGCACAGCTCTCTTAGGATCCTGCCACAGCATCTCAATCTGGTTGTGGTCTAGCCTTTGACTTGGCCATTCAGATGTTGATTTGCTGGTGTGTTTTGGACCACTGTCCTGTCGCATAACCCAATTTGAGCCCAGCTTAAGCTGCTGGACACATGGCAAATTTGTCTCAAGAATATTCTGGTGTAAAGTGGAGTTCATTGTTGTCTCAATGACTGCAAGCTTCCCAGATACTTTGGCTCCACCACTATGCTTGACAGTTGGTATGAGATGTTTGTGGTGATATGCTGTGTTTGGTTTTCGTCACACACGGCACTGTGCATGATGACCAAACATCCCCACCTTGGTCTCACTAGTCAAAAGGATATTGCTCCAGAGCATCTGTGGTTTGTTTGGATGCAATTTTGCAAACCTAATTCATGCTGTCTTATTATTTTTGACGAGAAGGGGCTTTTTCCTCACCAGTCTTCCATGAAAGCCATATTTGTTCAGTCTTTTCCTGATTGTGCTGTCATGAACATAAACATTTAACATGCTTACAGAGGCCTGTGGGTCACACCATGTTGCTATTGGGTTTTTCTTTATATCTCTGAGCACTAAACAGTCTGACCTTGAACTGAATCTGCTGGGATGCCCACTCCTGGGAAGATTGGCAACTGTCTTGAAGGCTCTCCATTTGTAAACAATCCTAATCACTGTAGAATGGTGAATTTCAAATTGTTTGGAGATGGCCTTCTATCCCTTCCCAGATGGATGAGCAGCAACGATTGCTTCTCTGAGGTCATGGCTGATGTCCTTTCTTCTTGGCATATTGTACACACACACCCAGTGCTCCAGAACACCAAACTGCGAAATGTTCTGCTCCTTATATAGAGGTAGTCACACTTTGTTATTAGAAGCTGTTGAGGACCACACAACCGTTATTTAGGCCCTGATAAATAAAAACACAGAATTGAAAAATGGTGCACTTTCTTTTTCCCATGACTATATATATAAAGATGCGAATGAATTGTACACTTTCATCTTTAATTCAAGAGGTTTAATAAAATTATTGCATTAACCATTTAGGAATTACATCCATTTTTACAGAGTTCCTACATTTTCACAGGCTCAAAAGTAATTGGACAAAATAACAATCATAAATATTAGGATTATTTTTAATACTTTGATGCAAATCTTTTCAGTCAATGACTGCCTGAAGTCTGGAACCCATGGACAACACCAAATGCTGGGTTTCCTCCCTTGAGATGCTTTGCCAGGTCTTTACTGCAGCGACCTTCAGTTGCTGCTTGTTTGTGGGTCTTTCTGTCTTCAGTTTTATTTTCAGTAAGTGAAAAGCATGCTCAGCTGGGTTGAGGTCATAAGACATTTAAGAACATTTAATTTCTTTGCCTTAAGAAGCCCTTGGGTTCTTTTTGTGGTACTTCTTGGGTCATCATCCATCTGTACACTGAAGCGCCGTCCTTTCAATTTGCAGCATTTGACTGAATCTTTGACTGGCAGCCATACATGCCCATGCCATAACACTGTCTCCACATGTTTGACCGATGATGTGGTATACTTTGGATTATGAGCCTTTCCTTTCCTTTTCCATACTCTATTCTATTCCCATCATTCTGATACAAGCTAATCTTGCATCAGAAATAGTCAGGCTTTCTTAGGGGTTTTTAGCAAAGTCTAATCTGGCCTTTCTGTTCTTGAATGTTACCAGTGGTTTGCATCTTGAGGTAAACCATCTGTATTTACATTCATGAAGGCGTATCTTCATTGTCGACTTTGACAATGCCTACCTCCTACAGAGTGCTCTTGGCTAGATGTTGTGGAAGGATTTTTCTTCAACAAGGGAAGGATTCTGCGATCATCCACTTTAATTGTCTTCCGTGGCCTTCCAGGCCTTTTGGTGTTGCTGAGCTCACCAGTGCATTCCTTCTTTTTAAGAATGTACCAAATTGTTGATTTGACCACAGTTTCTGCTATCTCTCTGATAGGTCTGTTTTGTTTTTTCAGCCTAAGGATGGCCTCTTTGACTTGCATCGACACCTCTTTGGATCGCATATTGAGAGTTCCCATGAACAGCTACCAAATGCAAATTCAAAACTTGGAATCAACTCCAGACCTTCCAGCTCCTTAATCTGTCATGAAATAAAGAGGTAACAGGCCACACCTGGCCATGAAACTGCTTATCAGTCAATTGTCCAATTCTGACCCAATGAAAATGGAAAATATATATACATACACACACACATATACACTCAGCGAGCACTTTATTAGGAACACCTGTACACCTACTCATTCATGCAATTATGTAATCAGCAGTGCAACCATCAGAATGGGGGGGGCGTAATCTCAGTGATTATGACCACGGCATAATTTTTGATGCCGGACGGGTGACAGAGTGACAGTTCTGTGGGTGGAAATGCCTTGTTGATAAGAGAAAAGAAATCGGCAGTTTCTGAAATACTCAAACCAGCCTGTCTGTCATCAACAACCATGCCATGGTCAAAGACACAGAGATCACATTTTTTCTCCATTCTGATGTTTGTTGTGAACATTACGTGAAGTTCTTAATCTGTATCTGCATGATTGTATACATTCAATCTTATGATTGCTGCCATATGATTGGCTGATTATATAAACACATGAATGAGTAGATGAACAGGTGTTCCTAATAAAGTGCTCGGGGAGTGTATATATACATTTTCTGAAAACGATGAATTTATGTTTTTTAAATTTCCTTTGATGTGATTATAATTGTTCAGAGCAGAAAATAAACTACTGCAAGTTCTTATTCTCACTGCTCTATAGACAGACATAAACATTACTGTGTGTATTAATTAATCACTGTATAGTTTCTCTGAACTCACAGTAAATATACATTATGAACATTGTAGGTTTGAGGGTTGTTGTGACTTGATCATGCTGACTGGCTTTTACAAACAACAACAGTCTGTTGACTTCACATAAGCACTGCAATCGTTTTGTCTGCATTTGATTAATACACTGCCTTTTTCTTCTCATCTATACATCTTCATGCAAATTACATCTGAAAAGCGGAGAAGCCTTGAAATCAAAGAAACCTTTTTTCCTCTGCAATTAGGGCCCAATCTTTGATGGTAAGAATAAAAACAGTGCACATCATTAAGTGGATAAACAACAACAAACCACAGAAACAAGATATAATGCCAAATTCTGCTGCTCTTTCATGCACACTGACAGAAGGATCTGCAACAAGTACAACACTGATCCTTCATTTGTGTCTTTCTTAAGTGCCTTCCCTGTGTGCCTTTGCCTTGTCAAAAAAATCTAGAGCAGCCTGTTCTCACATCTGTAACATTACCTGAACTCTCACCTTCAAGTACTGGCTGACAGATTCTTATGGGAATATTGAGACAGCACCGGAAAAATTCTGTATCAGCCTTTAGCTACCCTAAGCCCTCTTTTTGTGGAATGCTGTTTACAGCACCAGCCCAATATATACACATATACATCAGGAGTTTGCAAACATTTTTCCATGGACACTCTCAGCCTAAATGTATTTTATGAACTATTTAAACATTATGCTCATTATTAAAATGTGTTCAATAATATTCTGGCTATTCTGGCCTAAATGTTCCACAAACAGAACACATTATATCCAAGTTGACATTATGTATAGGTAGGTTATGTGGGGTTCTGATCATGGTGGACTGTGATTTCAACCACTGTAACAAAATTAAACAAGTAGAACTTGACTTCAACCATGTTGACAGGGATGTGTCCACTGCCAACAAGTCTAGTCCTTCTTGTTATATATAAATTATACCTTGACCATGTTTGGATCCTATATTATTATCCTATAATAACCTCCACTCTTCAGTGAAGGCTTTACACTAGATTTTGGAGCATGGCTCTGGGGGTTTGTTTATTCAGCTACATGAGTGTTAGTGAGGTCAGGCACTGATGTTGGGCAAGGAGGTCTGGGGCGTAGTCAGCGTTCCAGTTCATCCCAACGGTGTTCAGTGGGGTTGAGGTCAGGGCTCTGTGCAGGCCACTCCAGTTCTTCAACACCAACCACGGTAAACAATGTCTTCATGAGCCTCGCTTTGTGCACAGGGGCATTGCGATGCTGGAACAGGTTTGAGCAACCTTAATAAGGGAAATCTTAATGTTACAGCATACAAAGGCATCCTATACAAATGTGTGCTTCCAACTTTGTAGCAACATTTTGAGGAAGGCCCACATATGGGTGTGATGGTCAGGTGTCCATAAACCTTTGGACATATAATGTATATTTAGTCAATCTGGTCACATTATAACTGAAAGTGTCAGAACTCAAAATTTGACCAAAATATTGTAGGTTTTTAATCAGTCAGTTCAAAAGGAGAACGTTCAAAAGAACAGTGACAGCTTACACACTGGTTCATGGCAAGGGTTGAGTGAAAAATTTCCATTACAGCTTTTAGTCCCATAACATGCAATTTCACCGAAACAATGTTAAAACCTCCCTTGTTTACTGCCAATTCTCTGAGGGAAATATTATAGGTCTCAGTTTCTCAGTTGAACATACATTCCTGTGGTGTCCACATAGGAAACAATGATAGTACCATATTTGTCAGACTCTCCCAAGAAGAATGAGGAGGTGCTTGAGAACAGGATATTAGCTCCAACCCACATTCACAAATACAAGCGCTGCATTTAGGCAGGGGAACGCAAATTAACCTGAGGTGCCATCTGCAATCAAGCCTAATTTCAATAACATTGTGCTTCGTATTCGTGTGCGCTCCCATTAGCATAATCAAGCGACAACAAAAATGTTTTCCTGCCTGATAATAGTGCCTGCATCCCATGCGCATGTGCATGACAAAATTACAGGGAGACACAAGAGTCCAGATTGCATTGGAGTCTCCCATCAACAGCAGACAACCAGCCTACAGGGCACCTTATCTCCTGCCCATATCAGAGACTAGAGGAGACTCTGTGAATACTTGCCTGCTAAATAAGGTACCAAAGTTGGTGGACTATTATGTTATTCTATCTTTATTTTACAGAGTTTTTAATTACTTGTCAAAAAACTCAATTTTCCTACTGACATTTTCTCTAAGAATTTTACAACGTGCAAACTTCCACTTTGGTGAGCTCACCAATGGGATGGACATGAGGTGAGCAGACTCTCTGAAGACCGGCTCTGATGCTATTTCTAATAATATTGTGCCATATGCAATTCCTTTGGGTGCACATCATCAGCCCAGCAAGTGGAAGAAGGGAAAAGGAAATGCTGCTTCACTGCAGCTGGCTTAAGCGACACACTACATTTGAAACTGCGTACTACATACTAAATACTCACAAACTCTGGGACATATCCAAGACCAACCTCGGGGCTTGTTTGGTCGTTTAATTACATCTCAACACTCTTACAGGTTTTATCATACGATTGCTTATGTGGTCTCTGTACTTTTGTACATTTATAACTTGAAATATATATGAAAAGCACCACATCATGAAGGGCTTTTTGTTAGGAAAGAAACGGTTAATGGTGTACACATCAGCTGGTAAAAGCAGGCACATTTCCTGAAATGACTGTAGTAATTTCCCCACAAGGGTATAAGCAATTCTTCAGTATTATGGGTTGTTTACTTAGTGCAGAGACACCCTCTGAATTAAATGCCCATTTTCAAAGTGATAAGGGAACAATTTAGTGAAGACCCATAACAATAATGCAACACAATCGATAATGTTAACAAGCGATTTGAAAAATCTAACGACTCTTAGACTGACTGCGTTTCAGCCGAGATTGAAATATCCAAATAAGTACCAATAAAGGATGCTACTTTATTACAGAGCTATCTGTGATTAACACTGCATGAATAAAATGATAGCTCTTAATGCTGTCATCATTAGCTAGAATGAATATCAGGCTGGCAATGTAATGAGGTTTGTACATAATGCGCAGTACTACAGAGATGAAAGTAAATCAGAAGGAAACAGGCCAAAACATGGAAATGGCCAAAGTGCAAAGCAAAAAAAAAAAATCATCATTTAATTATTTTTTTTAATTGAAGCAATAAAAAAACACTTCTTTTGCCACAACCTTTTGAGAAGTGTCGTTACTTATATACAGTTCAGAAATGTATGTCCTTAACGCACCGTCCTTTTCACGGTATTATGTAGATGATTTGATAACTGCCTCCTACTACAGGATGCTAAGATAAGAAGATAGGATTAAGATAAAAGGAGAAATTAGATTCATATAGACTACAACATTTATTTGTTTACTAGGCAATTTTTCATAATCACTTGTGATTATCTAGTGACTGGGTTGCCATGACATTCTAGTCAAGTTCACTTCACTGATGTTAGAAACTATAGAGGTTGTTTCTACAAAGCATTTCAAATTGGTGCAGTGGTTAGTGTTGCCGCGTCATAGCTCCCGGGTCCCCAGTTCGATCTTGACCTCGGGATACTGTCTGTATGAGAGTCCTCCAGGTTCTCTGGTTTCCTTCCTGAAATAGTCCAGTAGAGGTACTGGCTATGCTAAATTGCCCCTAGGTGAATGAATGTGTGCATGATGCCCTGTGATGGACTGGTGTCCTATTCATGCCCTGGTACTTCCCTGAATCATGCCCAGTATTTTTCCAGAATAAGGTTCAGATAGGCGTGGGGCAATTGGTGATAGAATGCTATCGTGATAACTATCAAGTTTGTCTGTTCAATAAAATGGAGTCTGCAGTAGCCCTATACAAACATTAATAGCCTGCTGTCAGACCTTGGAGTAGAGCAACAAAAAAATCTTTCTCTGATGCATCTTAGCTTCCCCTGTCTGTGCTTGCCAAACACTTCACAATACAAGAATTTAGTAAGTATCTCTGCTGCTGTTCAACACAGAGTACATGCAGATGTAGTTTATATAATTTTATTTAAATTTTACAATGAGCGTACTTACAGCTAATAACTTGTTAGGTTTAGTTACAGTCCCAACTTAAGTTTTGAAAGCAATCCTGACCTGGTAATGGATAATAAAAAAAACTGACTAAATGCTAATGCTAGTGAACAGCAGCTACAGCTGACTCATATCAGCTTCTGGTAATTTTTTTCACTGTAATATACATAGTACATGACATGCATTACGTACACTATATGGCCGAATGTTTGTGGACACCTGGCCATCACACCCATGTGTGGTTCTTCCCCAAATTGCCACAAAGTTGGAAGCACACAACTGTACAGGATGTCTCTGTATGCTGTAGCATTACAATTTCCCTTCACTGGAACTAAGGGGTCCAAACATATTCCAGCAAGACAATGCCCCTTTGCACAAAGCAAGCTCTGAGCTTTACACAGAAAAAAAAATTGAGTGCATCTTGAGAAAACAATGTGTCTTGATGACATAGCACCACTACCAGCTAGCAGTGAAAATGCTGGTTAAAAAAGAGCAAAATGCTGATCCCAATGACAATGGCACTTTGCACAAATCGAGCTCCATGAAGACATGGTTTGCCAAGGTTGGAGTGGAACAACTCAAGTGGTCTGCACAGAGCCCTGACCTCAACCCCACTGAACACCTTTTGGATGAACACCGACAGTGCACCTCCTCACCCAACATCAGTGCCTGACCTCACTATTGCTCTTGTGGTTTAATGAGCACAAATCCTCAAAGCCTTGTTCCAAAACCTAGTGAAAAGCCTTCTTAGAAGTGTGGTGGTTATTATAACAGCAGAGGGGGACTAAATCTGGAATGGGATGTTCAGTAAGCAATATGGGTCTTCTGGTCATATAGTGTATATCAATACTGAAACACCTGCACAGATTTATAAATCATGATTCAATCGTATACAGTGATGACAAAACAATGTTGTGCTTAAGGTATTCAGATGAGCTGATATAAGATATCTGTTTAAAGTATTTTCCAGTTTTCCACCCAGTAATAAAATCTGGTGGAGTTGTCTCTTGCTCTCCATTAGACAGAAAATAAGCTAGCATCATGATCATTTTCAGAGACTTTTCCATGGGTTATGTGAAAAACCTGCTGGATAAGAGCATTGCCCTGACAAATATACATGCAGTGAAGAACAAACTGCAGCTTGACACCTTGGGGACATGAAATGCAGCCCTGACCTATCTTTAGTGGCAGAATAGATTGATCTTATTGAATGCCAGCATTGCTCATGCACACAAACATTGGCTATCATTTTCTTATGATGGACTCCTTCACCTCATTTCAGTCAAGAAAAGGTCCACTGACTTAACAAACTGACTCACTACAGAAAATGTGATTTGTTTTTAGGACTATTTGCAAGTAAACTTTGCAGCAAACACACATAGATGTAGGCATTTTCATCTATTTGTCTACGACACATAATTTTGGACGGGATATCGTTACTTTTGACACCATGGTGGTTGTTGCCTGAGGAAGAAAGTTGGAGACTGGTACTAAATGGTAAAAGTAGCTGTTGATGGTCTGTAGAGAAAAAAAGTGAAGGCATTGTCTGTCAGAAAGAACTGATGGAAAAATTGGGGAAGAAGAAGTGAATAAGGAATGAAATGGGGAGCTTTTCTCCAGAGTGCATATCTTGAAATGATGCCTCGGTAGAAGGGGGGGTAGGAAGAGGCATACAGACACAGTTTGCCATATTAACACAAACTGCAGGGAGTTGGAGAAAAAGAGGAAAAGTGGGCAGGATGAAAATAAACATAGGACAGAGACATTGGCTGGAAAGAAGGATGGCAAGAGAAGGAAAGTTTGCTGGTAAAAAGAGGAGACGTGAATGAGATTACAGAGGAGGAAAGGGCAGTAACGAGTGAAACCAACAACTATTCCTTTGTGTGTTGTGAAGGTCCACTGTCATATCAATCATGGCCATGAACAGGCCATTTCATTTATTGAGGATGGTGTTTGCTAAAGCCAGATTTTTACGCCTCACACTATGTGTCACTATACACTTCTTTCATAAAGTGATTCTGTCCTCTACCTCCTATAATGAGCTGTGGCACAGAGGTGGGGCTGTATCAGCATGAAACACAGCACAACTAACAAAATGCAACAAAACATTGTTAACACTTTCTATGAAGTCCATATTCAAAATTCCTTAAACATGACAATTCTTTGTAAATTGGTAATGATTCCTAATATGCATTTTGTAAACTCTAATAATGCCCAATAAAGCTCTAATAACGTGCTATAAATAATTTCTTGATAACTTAAAATCATTATTCTAAGTATATCATTCCTTATAAATCTGTATTTGATGACCTGTGAATAATCATAAAGCAACTGTAATACAGCGCGTCCCAAAAGTCTCCACACATGGGGAAATTAACACTTTTTTAGCAACATGTCTTCAAAAATTTTTCACACTTGGTTTATATTTTTTTCAGATAGCCTTTAAGAATGCCTTTGACAAAAGAAGAGTGTATTGAAATCATTCTCATGGCTGGATCAGGAAGCTTCCGCAAGGTTGCGGTGACAATTACATGCATAACACTAGATGTGTTAACATGAGTTCATCATGAGCAGGAGAGACAACTCTGTTCGTTTGCAAAGAAATGGCAATCTTGTAGAATCCTCTAAATAAAGTAAATTAAGTTATATTTTGCTAAAAAGCGTTAATTTCCCATATGTATGGAGACACCCTGTATTTATTAACAGTTATTATAAAACATTATAAACACACTGCTTGGTGCTACATTCAAATTTGACCCAGTTTAAGCTAACCTCTTCAAAGAGTAACCAGTAACATAGCAAAGAGGCAACTCACTAGTGGAGCAGCTAATTATTTGCATGTCTCTATATTCAGATCTACACTATATGGCCAAAAGTATGTGGACGCCTGACTCTCACAACCATATGTGGTTCTTCCCCCAGCCTGTTGCCACAAATGGTCTAGGATGTCTTTGTATACTGTAGCTTCAAGATTTCTTTTCCAAAGAATGCCCAAACATGTTCCACTATATCAATGCTCCTGTGCAGAAAGTCCAAATTATTGGGAACAATCATGTAGTCTGCACAGTCATGCAGTTGTCTTTTCAGCCAATCATGTGACATCAGCACAATGCATAAAATCCTGCAGATCAAGAGCTTTGGGTAATGTTTAGACAAAACATCAGAATGAAGAAAAAGTTTGATCTCTGTGACTCTAACTGTGGTATGGGCTGGTTTGAGTATTTCAGAAACTGCTGATTTCCTAGGATTTTCACATACAATAGTCTCTAGAGTTTACACAGAATGGTGTGAAAAACAAAAAAAAACTGAGTGAAGACAGTTCTGGGTGGAAACACCTTGTTGATAAGAGAGGTCAGAAGAAAATGGCGAGATTGGTTCGAGTTCCCAGAAAGGATACAGTAACACATATAATCACTCTTTACAGCCACGGTGAGCAGAAAGGCATCTCAGCATGCATAAAGCATCGACCCTTGTGGTGGATGGGCTACAAGACCACATACTAATATTTTCTAGGGAGAGGGCAAGCTTGTTTTTGTTCAATCTTCTTTAAAGGATGACCAAAGTCAGAACCTTTTGTTGCTTAAGATTTATATACATGCTGGATTCAGAAACTTGCAGAATGGGTTAGCGTTATGAATAATCTGTGTTTTCAAATGCATCTTGATGGCGTAGCACCAGTTCAAGCTAGCAGTAAAAATCCTGGTTAAAAAAGAGCAAAATGCTGATCTTTAGATGCCCCTCAAATTTCATTGTCGTTATTAAACATTTTTGACAAGACAATGAGAAAACGTTTCTGAGAAGTGTTGATGACAGTCCAACTTTAGTAACACAAATTACAGCCTCACTTGAATTGTGTAAATAAGGCAAAGACAGTTCATTTTTGTAGTATTAAATGATTACTACCAGACTCTTCCTTTATGAAAGAGGTGTCAGATGGTTTGAGGGATACAATTCTGGCTTTAACAAACACCATCCTCAATAAATCCTGACAATATAAGCAAGCCAGTCCATTAATTTAGATTAGAGCAAAAAGATATTGCCTATTACAAACGCAGACTAAATACCCATCCTGAATTGTAATATTTAGTTTCGGATAGCTCTGTTATACACTGAAGCAGCTGTAAATGTAAAGAAAATGAACAGCTGGCTAAACATCTATCACAGTAGGAGGTATGTTCAATGCTTTAGGGAAGTTGGGAGAATTCCCACATACTGGTGTTTTCAGTGAGATGAGCAATTTACTGAACAACACAGAGAACATATCCATATGAATAAAACATCGGCCCAGTTTCAGCCATGAACACAGAGGACCTGACAGAAAAGTGGCACAAACAGCCAGACGCAGACACACAAACTCGGCTTGGACTCTGCTGTGTATTTCTCCTTTTCCTAGGTTTCACTTCTTATATTTTACTACATTGGTGCACTGCATCTTCTCATTAAATGCTGTCAGGGATAGAAAAGGGAAAAAAAAGTTGTTGTGCAATTTCTGTAACAGATCCAGGTAACATGCTATATCGATTGCTGGAATGTATTTAATATACTCTGTTCCTAATATATAATAAGTTTAGCTTTATATAACGATTATCACGATAATGGAGTCTGATTATGTTGAGAGTGCTTTCTTCATATAACATGTAAGCAGCTGTATGTGCTTGAGAAAAGCCTATTTAAAGCCTATTTTATTCTGTGACCTTTAAATGAAAGTTGTGAGAAGATGGAAAGGCACTGAGTATGACCTGGGTATTAAGTTCTTTTCCTTTATTTACCACAGTGCAATACTGTGTAGTACTTTTCTCTCCCAATCATTTCACACCAACAAGCTCTGAAGAACACGACAGCTGTGTGCCCGTGGAGACGGTGGTAAAAAAAAAAATTTTTAAAAAAAGGAAAAAAGAACAAAAAGCAAAGCTATTAAGAGGCAAGGTATTATGTTTGCACGTGGTGCAATTTCTGCCTCTTATCTGTTCGAACAACACATTTGTTCAAAATAGCAGCGATCAAAGGCGCTCCATCTGAAGAAATGCAATCAGAAATGTTTAGGCTGCTGTGACAGCATGTCTGTCTTCATCTTTGGCAGCACAAACAAAGCCTTTCTTCCATCTCACAGGAGACAAGGAGGATGCCGTTCTGCAAACCCCACAAGGCATCCATGCTTTGTGAAGATCACAATTATTGGCACCCACGTGTGAAAATATTATGTTTGTGGAAAGCTGTTCCCAGTGTTTCTGGTATTACACTCCTGGGGGAGGGGGAAAAGCCCACTGTTTGAACAGATTGTCAAACTGGTCCATGGAAAACCACAGGAAAACTGTATCAAAGATATGTTGAACAATGAAGGCACACTTTGGCATTTTTGTACCTTTGCTTTCAGAGTTTCACAGAGAAGGCAAGAATATCCTCCTTTTTGTTTGCTGTCTAGGTACTAGGTACTAAAAAGGGCCCTAAATAGTTGAGAGGTGAAAAAGTAAATCATGTTAAATACAGACAAAAACAACATAAAAGATTGTAAGAGAGAAGTGAGGTGTGTTGGACAAAAAGAAAATACCAGTCCTAAGATATTCATCAATATGTTACAATAAATGCGGTCCTTTTTTTGCAAAAAAGTGTTATTAGGAAACTGCCTGGAGTCTTAGGATATTGCTAAAGCAAGGACAAATTTCATGCTAGATTAGTACGTGGCAATTGTATGACAATTCTGATTAAGGTCAGTGCTCTTCACGATGGCGCACTGCACTGATATTTTGATAGCTTGTACTTGCAATCCTGAGATCTTTATTCAGCCGTCAGCAACCATGCACTAAATCACAGGGGAAAAAAACTTTCAGTATTAAAGTGACTAAAGCCAAATTAGCATTTTTATCAATTGGGTTTAAGGAAGAGTGACCTATTATGGAATTCATTTATAGTATGATAAAATGCAATTAGATACATATAGCAAGAGCAGCTATATGTTAAGCAGGTGAATACAGATTTGATTTAGGTTGTCCAGATCATTTATGTGGACATGAACATGCAGACAGAATAGCAGTTTAGCCTCAAACATCACACCACAGTGCACAATCATTATTAATATTCATTTACATCAATTACCTATTCATTTACAATCACATTTCAGATCTCTGTGTTGCTCTAGCATCAAATACATACTGTATGGGTATAAAGGGGTTTCTCTGGCAGGAATTAAAATCAGTATTGGCCAGGTACGCTCAGTAATCTCATGGAAAAAGCCAATCTGTGTGTGGAAGGAAGAAGTCTTATATACTCAGTGCTGTTTGCCTCTCTATCTTACTCTGCATTAGATATCCTCTATGCAAGATATATCTGGATATTATATTGTATACCTTGTTAATCCTAATGTATTCCTAATTAACTCTACCAACACTTACAACACCCAAGAATGAGGCGATCAAGTTATCAAAATATCAAAAGAGTCATGTTTGCAAACATTAGTGTGAGACAGGATGCTATGCGGCCTGACTCCTCCTCTCTCATCCTTATCTGTGATTAAATAGGCAGGCTTGTTCATAACCAGAGAGAGGAGAGAGAGACGAGAAGGGAATGCAGATAACCTCCTCTCACCCCTTTCCATCTAATCATACTTGCCCGTGATGAGCACGTGTGAGAGACGTAGCTCTCGATTGCCCACTGTCCCTGCAGCAATTACTGTTCTGACAGCTCCACAATGGCTCTGTAATTATGGCCCTCATATTTATCCGCTGAGCCCTGTGCGTACGGTTCACAGCAGCGAGAGATACAAGCACCTACCCACAGATGTGGGGGCTAATAAATTGTTAGCGTCCTTAGTGTTCATAGCTGACGTCCTGTTTATTCCGTTGAGTAAAACAAAACAAAATAAAAATAAAAAACCCCACCTGTGTCAGCTTACAAGGCCTAGTAACTCGCTGCTATAGAAGCTACTAGTCAGGCAAGACTCCTAAGCAGGTGACATCGCCAAACTTCCCCATGTTGATTAAATAAATTAGGGTGATGTTTGTGTCATTGATCTACCTTGGGTATTGAGTCTGCTGGAGTAGAGAGTGCTCACTTGTTGAGAATCCCTGATTTTGATGAACATGGATAGGGCTGTTTGCACTGATGAGGGACTGAACCAGCGCACACACTCTTAAAAGCACCTGCAGTGATTGACTCGCTTGATGAGATAGGAGATAAGAGTCTAACAGGAAACTAAGATTGGCCTTCCTAGCCCATTCTTCATCTGATGGGCATGATGAAACAGTGGAACTGTCAAGCTACAAATGTATGTACTACATAAACTCACAGACTCAGTGTGAAAATAAATTAAATCCTACTTGCCCCAGTCATTATTTGTTGTATTCCAACCTACTTCTTTCAAACATTATTTTTACGTTATCAAATTGTCCATATTTTTCATTTGCAATTTTAGATTTGGTGAATTTTTGAATTTGTGGTTTTATGTCCTGCTATTACCAATGAGTACTCTGACATTTCCATATCTCAGTGAAGATGTTCTTATCATTTGGTGTGCCATAATGACTTGCATCCTTGGAGAATCCCAGTCAAAGTTGTCTACGTGTTATGTACATTACCCCAGCGATATAGCCTATCTGCACTGGTTTTCATTTAATTAGCTCGTTCTTTGAGAGCCAGTAAGAGTCATGCATTTAAATAGCAAGCAGCCTTTATAATACAACTTCTCCATCTTTGAAAGCACTGATATGCAGATCTGTTTTGATGATTTTATAATTGTTGTTAGTGAATAGCTGCTGATTGCACATCATTGCATACGCAAGGCCTGAGTCATTTGACTGGAAGTGAACAGATGATCGTGGAAAATGACTTTGGCTTGATGTGTATTTGTGTTGTTTTCTGACAGAGACCCTCTACATAATCTGCATCACTGCTACTTTAAGTTTGCTCCTGGGTAAGTGTGAGAAGGTCACCGTTGGGTTTCTAGATGTTTCAGCGCACTTTCACTTTGGCACTGTAACCAGTGATGCTAACTGCTCCCATTAAGAACAAGTCATTAGTTATCTCCAAACAAAGTTGTTTACTCTCCTTTGATTTTTTGATTTTTTTTTTTTTTTGACTGTGTTGATACCTCTGCAATTCAGAAATCTTCACAGCAAGTACATTTTTACATTATTTTTGGAAGGAAAACAAGCACTGTAGGTAGAAGTCTGTCATCATTAGCATTGGTCTCTTGCTTACAAATTTGTAACAGTTCATTTCTAACAACTAAATTCACACAGAAATTTACGCAGATTAAGGTTATGGTTATGGCTGAGGTTAAGCTTTTATAACTTTATCTGTATGAAATCAAATTAAATCTAACCACATCAACATCAAGTTCATACACATTAGTCATGAGATCTGGGTCTAGTTTCTCGGAAGCATTAAAAAATTAAGATCATCTGAAGTAAAAGAGAGAAAGACTGTGAAATATGTGGGTGTTCCCCAAACTGTTGCCACATTGGAAGCACACAATTGCCTACCCCACTGAACACCTCCTTGCCTGACCTCAGTGCCTGACCTCACTACTGCTCTTGTAGCTAAATGAGCAAATCCCCAGAGTCACGGTCAGAGTGGAAAGCCTTCCCAGAAGAGTGGAGGATAACAGCTAAATCTGGTATGGGATGTTCAAAAAGCATATATGGGTGTGATTGCCAGGTGTCTACCAACATTTGTCCATATAGTGTACATTGCTTGTCTTTGGTTCTATCATGGCAGTGTAATTCTACAGAAGGACAATACACATGTTCAGATCTACTGGGTTTTTCCAGCCAGATGTATGGAAAAAACCAGGAGCTTGGAAATACAAGGATAGACGGCCACAGCAGGCAAAGTCTGGTACATTCAATGGTGGACTTCTGCAGTGTGCACTAAAGCTTCACACATGCCTGGGAGACTGCCTCACCTTCCTCAGACACCACTGGGATCATGGTGCTCAAATAAAGTTTAAAAATGACACAAAGTGTGCTGGCAAATGAACAGGAATTGCTTCTATTAGTTCAGAAGAGAACATTTCATTTCTGTCATCTGGCCTTCAGATTAGATAAAACCATGAAAACAATGGGAGCAGAAGCAAGACTATAAATAGGGACACTGAAATGACGCAGGAACAGTCTAATTAAGGTTTAAGCGAGTCAACTGAAATTAGCTGCGCCAGAATTGCAATGTTCAGCATACTTCATTAAGTTATTCATTTGGTTAATAAGCTGTATTATGTATCTGTATAGCTGTGATAATGTAACACATATCATTTATAAATGCTAATTCAACAATTTGGTAAATTATATGGTAGTGGACTGATTTAGTCATAGTAAGCGGAAATCCTGGGAAAATCTAAATCTTAATGATTTTGATTATCTTGGTCCTCATTGTGTTTATTCACTATGCAGGTAACATGCAGATTTACATTCTATTCAGCTGCAGATTTTGTTCTGTCCAACAGACAGGACAATAGCAGCAGACATCAGGATGTTTTGCCAGCTTAATTGTGCAGCAAATGTTATCATGGTACAGCTGGTCTTTGAAAGGTGTTCTTGTATGAAAAGTCCCTTTCCTGGTTCTTCCCTCAAAGAAGATGAAATGGAGTCTGACACCAGGGGTAATCTAAAAGTCCCTTGCTCCAAAAATAAATGCTCAGTGGAAGCGGAAGACTGCGGGTGTAAACCTATTAATTTGTATCATTTCAGGAGTTGAGTGTTATCATTCCAGTTCAAGTAATTAAAACATCACTCTGCCTGGATTGCTCTTTTCCCCCCTTCGTATTGCCTGCACAGGGCTTGGTCTCTAAAGCATCAGCACATAACAAACCAATTTCCTTATATCAGCTTATATTCATATTTGATTCTGCCGCATTGCTGATGGGAGTTGGAACAAGGTCTCAATACACAGAAATCTAAATAACATTATGGCGCCTGCCGCAAACCTCATTTATAATCCAATGCCTCAGCTGAATTTGATTACTTCTTTTTTTTCTCTCATGTCTTTACTCAGGGAAAACTGCACATAATAAAAGTATATCAACATGAATTTGGAGAGGATGAGCTGTCAAAGCAAAATACTTGCAAAGATACAGCCACAGTGGGTAAGCTCATCCTAATAGCAACTATGTAATAAAGTAAGTCCAACAAATAGGTGGATCTAATGAAAAGCTAAGCAAGTAAAACAAAAAATTCTTATTGAAACAACCAGCCATGTGATATAGTAAAAGATGAAAGCTGAAATAAGAGACGTGTGTAACTCCACGACTTGATAAGTAAATTAAGTAAAATAACAGAAATAAGTAAAATAGCATACAATATATTTACATCACATCAGTATTCTAATGTATTAACTGCTTTCTATAATCTTTCATTTCATTTCAAACATTACAAGCATATTTTTCTGACTTAATAAGAATTTGTATAAATTTTTCTTAAGCACAAAATGGCATATAAGTAGCCTAGAAGACGTCAAGGACGTTATTTGCTATGAGATGTAGGCTACTAGGAGTTTCCAGTGGGAACATCTGTGGATGCCCTTGGTAGGAGTGGCCAGTGGGTTGGGAGAGACAGACTGCATCTGAATCCTATCTATTAAGGTTATTCCAAAAGGCCTCTATCAAACCATTTTATCAGTCTAGAGCATAGAACCTTTTAATAATGTAATAAATACATTAGCATTTCAGTGGTTGTGATGAGGAAAATGTAATTGAAATGATCAGCCTGGATATTTGCTTGCATTGTGTTACCGTGTATTGTCAAAGCCTGCTAGCAGACCTGTCTTTGAAGTCACTCTGAAAAACAATTCTGTCTGTTCCCTGTAGGCTGTAGACATCCTCAATATGACAAGAGCAAGCAGCAAAACCTGAGGTACAACATAATTGTCTATCCAGGCCCCAGAGTCACGGAGGATAACTGAAACAGCTACATGTCACCTTGTCTTGGATAAAACGGAAACTTAATTGTTATCAAACATCCTGCTAATGTCAACAGACTATATCTGTTTCATAAATGTGCATGCAACAGTTTTTGACTTCTTACTTCCCAAGGGCAGGAAAATCAATTTTAATCACATCCTGCAATACTTACCTTGCATATGTATATTCCACCACCGTGCATTGTACATCATCTTAGGTAATAAATATTGCTGTCTGCTTGCACAAAAGGAAAAAAACTAACCTTGTTGTTTGATGATGCTTAGCAAAGCACTTTAAAACTGTGAATGTAGGGTCTTATATTTTATTGTCGATGGCCTTAAAGAGTTTGCAGTATAACTGAGAACAAGAGAGGGCAGGGATACAAGAGGTCTAGCTTTGTTATTGATCAAACCCATTACTGTGTTTTATGCACCCTACGTTCTTCATATTGAAAATAATAACATTTTATCCATGCACATAAATCAAACACTTTGGATAACATGGGGATCAAAATAGAGATCTAATGTTCATACTAACATGCCAATACTCTTCATTTTTACCTCAGGATAAGGTTTCTTCTGTATTGGCATATACAGCTAAGCTCTTTTTAGTTCCAGTCCATTTTAGTAATTCAAGTTGCATTTATAGATCCTTAATCTGGCAGAAGATGAAGATACATATTTATAGAGCATATTTATTTATTTCAGTCAAAATGTTAAAGGGCTGCCCTTCTTTTAACTGGTATCACAGCACTTGGCAACAAAATCCCAACATATTAGTGAGAGTGACAGGCCCGCAATGCAATATATGCAGAAACTCATTTGCCTCCTGCATTTGAAAACTAATCTATTTATCACAGTTGGGACATGTGATGTGAACTTGACTGGACTGCCATTTGGTGGACACAGCATAGCAAATCAAAGGTTGTTCCACGAGAGTTCTTTCATTAATTTTTTTTTTTTCCCTTTCTGTCTTTTTCTTTTCATGATGGAAAGCCAAGCATGTTAATACATAAAATGCCCTGAGAATATTTGCTCCAAAGGGTTATGTCCATGAATCACAATAGCCTTCTTAAAGAGGGGGGAAAGGCGGGGGATAGACAAATCTGCTTACTTTGAAGCTTATTGAGTAGAATGAATCACGCACAAGACTGCAAAGCAAAAAGGCAACAGAGATAGAGAAAGAGAGAGAGAGAGAGAGAAAGAGAGAGCGACTGAAAGGCCAGATGAAATTAGTTCCATCAGGGTACTCTGATTGTTCTTTTTATAGTGTGACCACCACCGGGGAAAACAGTGCCTTCTGGGAGTTTCACAGACTGGGTTGCTGACACACAGAACTCTCAATATCACTGACAAAATTGTCCAATGTGTCAGTATTGGAAGTGACACAGCTCTTTGAAAAAAGGGGGAGGGATGGGAGTTTTTGCCATTGTGGCCCTTGGGTGTGAGCACCACTGAAATTGTATGTATATACAGTCCCCTCCGAAAGTATTGGAACAGCAAGGCCAATTCTTTTTTTTTTGGCTATACACTGAAGTCATTTGGGATTGAGCGCAAAACATAAATATGAGAGAATAGTTCAGATGTTCAGTGTATGTCCTAATATTTACATCTAGATGTGTTAAACAACTTAGAACATGGCACCTTTTGTTTGAACCCACCCATTTTTCAAGTGATCAAAATATTGGAACATGTGACAGACAGGCATTTCTTGTTGCCCAGGTGTGCCCTTTTAGATTGATTGTTTAAATAATTATTAGCTCTGAATGTCTACTCTTGGGTTGAGCCTTGGGTTTCACTTGTGAAGACTGCATTTGTTGTTAAACAGGATAAACCACCATGAAAACCAGAGAGCTGTCTATGGGAGAAAACAAGCTATTTTGAAGCTAAGAAAAGAGGGAAAATCGATCGGAGCCATTGCACAAGCATCGGGCATAGGCAATACAACAATTTGGAATGTCCTGCAAAAAAACACTGGCCTTGCCATTCCAATACTTTCATAGAGAACTTTATATACATACATACATAAATATATATATATATATATATATATATATATAGAATCCCTCTTAGTCAATGACCGATCTTTGTCAATGGCTGATCATCAAAGTTTTTACTCACCTAGTGCTGTCTGAAGACATTTTTAGATAGCGTTTGCTGCAGCGTTGGTTTTTGCTTCTATTGCAGTCCTCGTGCTGAGTTTTATATTTAAGATGTTTTATCAGGTTACTTGTAGCAAGATGTTGTAGTTCCTCCTGTTGATATTTCCACAGAGCACAGTTTGAAGTGTGCTTTGCTTTGATTGCCATCATTAATTGTGAAATCGCTGTCATTTTGTGTCGCCTGTTCATTAGTACACTGGCTTTACGTCACATAGTATTAGATGTTGGTATCAGAGCATTTTAAATGAGTGTGTTATCAGACAGAAGTGGATTTAAACAAGAAGCAAAGAAGCAAGCCAGTGGATGGGTGAGGAAGACTTGGGAGAATAAAACATGAAATACACATGAAATAATGAATACAGTAAAGTGGGCACAAGCATAAACACACATACACCTCTACCTTTGTGCAATACATACTGTAGAATATGGCTGCTCTACAACCATGCAGAGTTTTGTTCCTCACCTAACACACCTAATCCATCTTAAAGCCTTTGCATCTAGATATTAGAGCCAGATGTATTGGCACGAAACAAAGGCGTTTGTGCTATAGAATATTCACCACACAGCACACACTAATTCACGCTATCACAAGTCATTATAAAAATAATCAATTCTCCCCCTAGCACTGGCTATGTACCTAAATCTTTTAAACTAGCAGTTATCAAACCCCTGATTTTAAAAACCTGAACTCAACCCTTGTCAGTTGTCAAACTATGGGCCAATATCAATCCTTACCTTTATCTCCAAGATCCTAGAAGAAGTTGCTCATACCTACATAGGAATAACATTCATGAAATGTATCAGTCATAGAACAGAGACAACTGACAGGGGTTGAGGGTGGGTTAAAGTGGTAAATGACCTACTACTGGCCTCTGATCAGGGTTGTGTCCCCTTGCTTGTGTTGCTTGACCTTAGTGCAGCTTTTGATACCACTGATCATGCTGTTCTCCTTGATAGACTAGAAAATGATGTTGGCATTAAGGGAATGGCCCTCTCCTGGCTCAGGTCTTATTTGACTGATCAGCTTGTAGATGTAAATGGTGACTTCTCTACGCATACTAAGGTAAAGTCTGGTGTTCCGCAAGGTCATGTTTTAGGCCCACTGCTTTTATCTTTATATATCGTGCCTCTGGGTAAAATTATTCATAAAAATGGTATTAGCTTCCCCTTTTATGCTGATGACACACAGTTGTATGTTTCAGCAAAGCCAGATGACAGACACCAACTTAAAGTTGAGGAATGTGTAAAGGACTTTAGACACTGGATGATTATTAACCTCCTTCTACTTAATTCTGACAAGACAGAAGTACTTGTACTAGGACCACATGCAGCTAGAAGTAAGCTTTTTTTACACTGTAACTCTGGATGGCCTTTCTGTTTCATCATGTGCAGCAGTAAAAGACCTTGGTGTGATTATTGACTCCAGTCTTTCATTTGAAGCTCATGTAGATAATATTAGTAAGACAGCCTTCTTTCATCTCAGAAATATTGCTACGATAAAAAATATAATGTCACTACACAATGCAGAAAAACTAGTTCATGCTTTTGTTACCTCTAGGTTGGACATCACCCCCATTCTATCCACCCTGCATTGGCTCCCAATCAAATTGTGCATCGATTATAAAATATTACTACTGACCTATAAAGCATTGAATGGTCTCGCACTGCAGTACCTGATGGAAATTTTGGTCTTTTATGATCCACCACACCTACATCGATCAAAAGGTGCAGGCTACTTGTTGGTACCTTGAATGGTGAAAATTTCACCAGGGGGCAAAGCTTTCTCTAACAAAGCCCCACAGTTATGGAACAGCCTTCCAATCAGTGTTCAGGACTCAGACACAGTCTCAGTGTTCATGTCGAGGCTGAACACATATGTTTAGTCAAGCCTTTTGTGAATTTTTTTTTCTTAGGTAAAGGAGCGATCTGGAGGGTCCACAGGCACAGAGTGTTGTGGTGAACTGTTTTGGTGAATCTCACATGTTCACTCGAGTTTGTTGACGGTGGATTGGCTGGGCGCTTTATGTCCCAGGGCGCCCTCATGTCTGTGTTACCTCTGGCTCTCCTTTTTTAGTTAGGCTGTAATAGCTAGTCTTGCCGAAGTCCCTGCTTGCACTCTGCACACAATGTACATTGTCTTTAACCATTACGTGACAACCAGCATACCTAAAAGTCTCTCTGTCCCTCCCTCTCTCTCTCTCCCTCTCTCTCTCTCTATCTCTGTCAAACTACACATGCTACACATTAGGTACCAGTGATCCAGACCCCCACACGAACAGACTAAAGATACATGAGATTACTGTGGATGGTACCATTTAGAAACCATGAAGATGGCTTTGGACTGTAATTGATATGAACTTAGTCTTAGGACCTGCCAACTGCCAATAGTTTTGCACTCAAGCTTCCAGCAGTGAACAGTCGATTACTTCAATTTCCTGGTTACACAATTGCACTTTTAGACCATATATTATACAGTTATAGAAGGGAATTATTTATAATTGCACAAGCGTATGGGAGGATGGGTTCCCTTTCGAGTCTGGTTCCTCTTAAGGTTTCTTCCTCATATTGTCTCAGGGAGTTTTTTCTTGCCACTGTCACCTCTGGCTTGCTTATTATGGATAAATTCATACATTTAAAATGTATGTTCTGAATTTATATATTTCTGTAAAGCTGCTTTGTGACACTGTATCTTGTTAAAAGCACTATACAAATAAACCAGAAGCCAAGAAACAAGGAACTACAGCTAATCTTTACATGATGACATTTAGATCAATATCGTGAACGTCAAAAGTAATAGCATTAGGTTTCAGGTACATTTACCTAAACAATGTCTGTGAAGCTTGCTCACATGGATATAAGCCATGTATAAACAAAACAAAATGCCCCTGATCACTTATACCGACTTTCTATGTTGTAGAGGAAGCAGACACACTTCTTATCAACAAAACACCACTCACAGCTTTTCTAATCCTCCAAAGCTTTAAAGTCTTCATATGAAACACTGAAAACAGATCTCATTCTCAAAAGAACAAGCCGCTCTAGTCACAGGCAGTACAGGAGTAGCCTTCAATTTGGTAAACCTCTCACCAAAACTACTTCAATAATTTAACATCCTTAATATTAGCACTAACATTCCTAAATGATTATTATGCATAATAATTAAGAATTTCCTTTTCTACGGCAATCTAATCAGATCAGGAAATTTCAGCTGCCAGCTGAGGTTCGGTATATGCGGAAACAAGAGGATATTAAGATCCGAATGTAATATTATTCTCACTGGGCCACATTAATATGCATGCAGATTATTGGCATGATTATCTTAACCATATGTTAAGGCAAACAAAAATTAGCCAAAGCACCAGGGGAATAGCAGCGCAGAGGTACATTTGCAGGGGTGAATTAGTCTGTCAGGCTATTGAATCTACAAATACCAGTGTTAAGACTCAATCTGTAACTCTAAGCTACAGCACTAAGACTGAAACCTGCTTAAAAGCAAAAGTTAAGTCTTTTTTCTTTAACATGGATACCATTTGCATCCAGACACGCACTTTGCCAGCATTAAGCTAGCATTGTACACGTCCATCAGAACTCAACACGATGCAGTGTTATGCCCTCTATCTTTAACAATGCATCTGTCAAAGCTTTTGTTACGTGCTCGGAGAATTCAGAACCCCTGCTTACTTTTGCAAGGCCTGCTGAGATGAGGCTGCCTGTGACAGGCTTCACTTGATGAGATGTTCAAGGAAACCACAAACACTGCTTTGATCTGTTGATAGGTGTAATCAGCAGGCTACAGTATTTCATGGTAAATTGGGACTATTTGCTCAGAAAAACTAAACTTTTGAACATATCCTTGACAAAGTCAAACAAACAAAAAAATTGGCTCCCAGCTGAGATTCGAGTACGATGTTAACTTCGAATGTACCAATGGATCTGGTTGAAAGATATTCAGTGTGGATTAAAACTCAATTAAAACTACAAATTGCTTGTGTTTCCCTATGTGCTTAGCACATACAAACAGTCGTGTCCTAACACCGTCCTTGTCATGCAACAGATCCCTTGAGTGCACAGCCAACTGATACAGCTAGATATAAACACCTGCCCCCAACTCATTTTCTCAGGGAAATTGACTGAGCAACACTTAATTAACTAATTGAGGTCGGGAAGGTCTAAACTATGTTGATGATGTTAATCAGAAGAGGTCAATAGATGCACGGTGTGCTTTTGATCAGAGAAAATGAAACTTAGGACCTAGTGAAGCAAAGTCTATTTGAAAGCAAGAAAAGAAGTACTTGGCCAAAGGCATGAGCCGGTAAGCATACATGGTACATACACAGGGCTAAACATATGACCTCCTGAAACACCAATTTAACACCAACAGTATTTTAAAAGACAGAACCTGAAGTACAGTCTCATTTTCTTTCATCTGAAGAGGAATGAACTGCACTTGAGTTGATATCTAAGAAAAAGTATCCACAAAAAGTTCATTAATAAGACGTCTTTTCTTCAGGTACAAGTGGATATTTTTGTTAGTAGGTCAAGAGGGATTAATTTATTCATTCAGTCAGTCAATCATTCATTCATCTTCAGTAGCTGCTTTATCCAAGTCAAGATCATGGTGGATCCAGAGTCTGGGGTGTAGTACATAACTGATGCCTACGGGCAATTTAGAATTTTAGGAGGTGAGAGGAACCGTGAGGACCCAGAGGAAACCCAAATGGCCATGTACAGGAACACATGAAACTCCTCCCAGACAGTAATCTGAACTCAGGAGCTGTGAGGCAGCAATGCTACCTGCTGCTCCACCATGCTACCCAGAGAGAGACCCCAAGAAAGAGAAAGAGAGACAGAGAGGTTGAACATCCTAACAGCCAGACTAAAAGTTAGCAAATGAGGCCCATACTGAAAAATAATCAATAAAATATCTGCAAAATATTATAATATATAGACATTCTATAGCAAGACATTATTAGACATCCATTAGCCCATATTCAAAGATACGTAGCACATACAGTGTGTTCAGAAAGAATTCAGACGCCTTCACATTTTGCACAATTTATAGTTTTATAGATTCAATTTTAAAAATTTGGATTTAATTTATTTTTGGCCCCTTTTTTAGGTCTAGGTATGCAAATCTTGTAGACACTTACCCAAGAAGACTCCAAGCTGTAACTGCTGCCAAAGGCGCTTCTAGGTGCTTCTGTAATGGATCTGAATACTTATGAACATGAAAGACTTCAATTTTTGATGTTCAATAAATTTGCAAACAGGCCTAAAACAGGGTGACAGGGTCTGAATACTTTCTGAACCCGATGTAAATAAATTAAGATGCTTTTGTCTTTTCCTTGGTGCTTTATAAAAAAAAAATTGAGCTTCTACCTGTAAACAATATCAAAACAACTATCCTATGCATAGTTTAATATTCAGTGATGATGAATATTCGTCCTATTGTCAACAAAATGCTATTTGGCCCAAAACCAGCTCAAGGGCCCTTGAACACAGTGGCCTCTCTTCTTCTCTCTCGCTGTCTGCCTCTGCCAGACAGTGAAGGGCAGAGCAAGTGAAAATGAAATGCACAGTCGCAGCACTGCAATTTAGCTAGCAAATTGTAAGAAAGTGGGGAGAAAAGCAGCTCCCAATTACTCTGGCTGATAGAGATACATCATCATTATGCCATTTCAAAAATCATAAGGTCGAACATCATGCCATGATGAACAGCAGCCAGTGGCAGAGGCGAGAGAGAATCAAAACGTGAGAGAGCGAGAAAGAGAGTGGAGAAACGAGAGCACGTGCATGCATGCAAACGCTGTTCATTTCCTTCCAAAGTCTTTTTTCGAAGTTTTTTTCTTCTACTTTTCTGAGACTGTCTCTGACAATCAAACACATATTTCAAATTGAACTGTCACACGGAGCTCATCTCTGAACTGTGCGAGTAATACATCAACATTCTCCCCTCTTGAAGGGAAGATAAGCTGTAGACATGTGAGCAGAACGATAGGAGGGGTCATTTCTCTCTCTATTCATCCTACTTTCCTCCCTCTTACTAGTCTTTCATGCTAATTACAAGCTTTGACTGTAATCCCAAGAAAAGCCATGAGTGTCTGTATAGGACGGCTGACTGTGGTGTTTTCTGAATTCTTTCTTAGCATGTTTGGAGTACACACTCCAAAATTACTGCCAGAATGTTTTAGGAGCCTGCTAGGTATCACATACAGTCTGCCCCCTGTGGCCTGCCACACTCTGCACACCTTTCTGATCCTTTTTGTCTTCCTCTTTCCTTATTTGATCATAACTTCTTCCTTTTGTATTGCCTGATATGTTAGTTTTGTGGGTTCCCTGTTTGCATCTATAAGCCCTTTGTCTTGGTGGGCTATTGTATGGGATTTTTCTGCATCCACTCTCCTGGCTGTCTCCTGTGTCCCTAATCTTACCCGTGTTCTTACAGTTTCTGGTTTTATTTTATAGGCTGACCTTGCAGCAGCCTATACTCTGAACCAAACATCAAATCAAATAATCCCTATGATTACTGTAAACTCCTTTGTAAATATGCTATAAGTAAGTGAAAGTGTCTTACCTTTCCCACCCACCTATTACATGAGGTTTATCTCCCAGTGGGACAAAAAGCCAATCTGAAGGACAAACATGCACCCTGGTGAGTAAATGTACATCTGTAAGTCACTAGATAGATAGACAGACAGACATATAGATAGATAGACAGACAGACATATAGATAGCTAGAGTACTTCATTGATCCCTGAGGGAATTTTTTTGTTGCAGCAGTACAATAAACAACAGAAATGACAAGGACACAGACTATGCACAGAGAACACAAATTGCAGTACCCATACTTAGTAAACTAAATGAAGTAAGAATAAAATAAGATGCTAAATAGTGACAAAAGTAATTAAAGTGGTTGTAGTGCAGGTGATGATCATAAGGTGACGGTCATTAGGATTTGTCCATGATAAGTAGAATAAATAATAATAAATGCAGAGTGGTGGCTATATGACAAACTGCATGACATTAAAACCTGCATCAAGAAAAACGTCCTTACCGAGTCCCAAAACAGTCACGGTGGAGCCTGAGCTGGCTGTCCAATTCTCAACAGGTTATCATCCTGCACTCTTGGAGCTTTTTTGTATATAACGTATGTATATAGGTTTTGCTACAGTAGACAATATTAGAAAGATATTTTGACAAAGGCATTTTTCATTATGCATCAATGTAGCTTAAGTGGGACACTGTGTTCCAATACAGTGATTGAAAATACTTTTAAGGATGCCACTGAAAAATAAAAGAACTAAAAACAAAACCAAAATAAAGAACAAAAAATGGGTTGAAAGTCCTTGTAAGTCCTAATCATCCATATCAAAACACTATAATCAGCTAGCATAACACACACTGTGTGGGTGCAGGTCTCACACACACACACACACACACACACACAGAAAAAAAACATTAAACACACACAAACACAGTGAAAAAGTCCCGCTGGTGACATACCTATTGAAAAAAAAAAAAAAACATGTGCGGCCACGACTTATTAACAAGCAGGAACGAGACTCTGATGCTTGGTCACAGCTTAGTAATGCATGGGAATGAGATCATCGAGTCGAGGGAATGAGATGGAATGAAAAAAATAGCATAGCATAGCATGGCCACGTATTAATAATATTTGACCATTGTGTTGATTTTGCCAGCTAGTGAGTGCATACATGCAGGGTTTTTTTTTACGGTAACTACCACATGCTAGGAGGAGGAAATGAGCTACTGCTTGCCTTTTACTTAAAATGTAGACACTATACAAGTTTACATGTGCTATTCATTACTAATTTCTTAAAATAGCTTCTTTTTCCTAGAACAGAATGTTCGTTTTTTTTATACATTTACTCCATTAAAACAATTGAGATTTATGTAAAAATAATATGCAAAACAAAGAACATCTCAGTCCTATCATTTACAATAACTAGATAAAATAGAAGTTGTGTAAATACTAAGAACTCTGTTTAGATCTATCAAGATCTCTATGTCCACGTATCCACGTATTTCCACATACTCAAATTGACAAGAGACAAAAATGTATTTCCTCTAGTGTTAGTCTCTAAAAATCAGCACCATACTGACTCCCCCACAATACAGCAGCAATTTCTGTTAAGAACGACACCCTTTTTGTCTCTCTCTCTCTCTCTTATTTTAGAGATAGACTGACAGAGCAGGAAAGAGAAGGAGAGAGACTGAAGAAAAAGTCTGATTGTGTGAGAGTTTGCCTTTAACTCTTTGATGGAATTCTTTTGTCCTAAAGGTGCTCTCTCCTAAAGCCAGTCTCATCATCAGTAAGCTAGAAAGGCTGCTCAGTAATAACTCTGCAATCTCCAGAGCAAACAAGCAGTCACGCTGCATGAGAAAGTATCTTTTTTTTTTTTTTTTTAATCAGCACGATGCGTCAGACAATGCACACAGACAAGTGCTATAGAAAACGCTTCAGCTGCAGGCAAATACTTGTGCTGAATAAAAAGCAGTATGTGCACACAAAAAGAAAGAATCACAATGAATCAATGTGATTTATTGACATTTAAAGTATAACAGGGAAAGTAGGCAGAAGTACAGCAAGTGAAGAAGTGCAAGAGTGCTGCCCATTCCAACACGGTTCCCTTCCATCACTTTCAATTATCAAACACTTCCCTTTAAAATGAGTTATTTTATCACTGCAGAAAGACCAATTGTCCTCTGAGCTGTATTTTACATTAGCCAAAGCCTTTAGAGAGAAAAAGACTTTCATTAGGCTTTACAGCTGACTGCCTTCTTCATTCCTTTTCTCAAGAAACTATTCACAAAGCTCTGAGGAGTCACATGAGAGGATGCTGGGACAGAAAGGCCAAGATGGATGTAAGCAGGGAATATCAGTTCACATGCACAATGGACACAATTAATCTTCTCTTCAAGTATCAGAAGATTATTTGGGGGGGGGGAATGAGCGTGTGAGAAGAAGTAGAGGAGGGGGACGGTGAAATGACTGACTCCAATGGTGACTAAAATGATAGCGAGTCTATGAGAGGACTGTCTTCTCCCAACATTATGAGCATGTAAAGTGAAGAGAAGCAGGCGGGAGAATATTTCCCAAGTGACTAAAGGCAAAGATAATCTGGATAAATGTTGACAGAACCAAGTCAATATTTTGGACAGCTCCAAATTGAGGTGACAGAGCAGAATTACTTGTTGACAAGGGAACTAATATGTCTTTCACGTCTTATTTCATCTCCCCTTTCCTCTCTGGCTAAGCTCAAAGGTTACAAAAGGGGGTCTCCATTGCAGCTTATGGCAGCCTTATGCCATGAGAGCCTACATTAAGTTCTTTCTAATACAGCTGGATCTTCAGTGGCTAAACCACTTCTCTTCTCAGAGTATTCAATTCCTGACAAGCCAATACTGATGGGTCACAAGAATAAGCTATAAGAAATGAAGATTTTTTTTTCTATTTCCCCAAAATGACAGCTTGGAACATGACATGGTAGCAGTGCTTCTCATTAAATCTGTTAAATGGCCTGTCTCAAGAGAATTACAGCCTCCATTTCACACAGTGCTAAACTGAATCGAAGAGATTACATGAAATGTTATCCCAAATGAAACTAAAGGCAGAGTTACTTTTACAGTATTGCTGTTCAGTAATTTTTTTGGATTGAACAATTTCCATGTATTGTGCCTTAAATTCAAAATACCCATGTTGTTGTTGATGTTTAAAAGTGAGCATTTAACCACAGGTGGTAAAAGTAGCCAAATTATTCAGCCTAAATCTGGAATGGGATATTCAAAAATCACACAAGGGTGTGATGATCAGGTGTCGACAAACCTAGAGCTATATAGTGTAGTGAATGTGTTTGTAGAAAGTAGATATTTTCTTTCAAAATATATGAAGAACTGAGTATTGTAACAAAGGAATTACTTCCCACCTCTGCAATTAACTACACAACCTAAAGATGTTACTTCAGTACTTGCACAACTCTCATGTATTTAGCTACAGCTTGTTTAGGTTTCAGCTTAAAACAACCAAAACAGGGATGAACACTGTTTTTAGTGTATTGAAAACAATGTCCATTAAGGGAACTTTTTCCCATTTCGTTGCTACTGACACTTTTTATTCACTTGAACTTTCCCATACATGAGGAACTGTTATAGACATTTGAGTTTAGCAGAAGTTAGAGCAGCTCAGAGCTCTGTGAAACACTACTGGCAGTGTGAAGCAGTCTGTGGCTTGCACTACACTGGCACACAATCATTTGGAGCAGCATTGATAGAGAAACTGGGCCAATTTTTGAGTACAGCTTGTCTTGGCCTGAATTTGAACCAGTGTATGTTGCGGTAGACACTGGGAAAGAGTCAGCTAAAGCTTTATTGAGTCCATAGAAACAAGATGTTAACAAAAACAAAACAAAAAAAAACACTCTTTTGGTAAATTGACCGGATACACTATGGTAAAATTAAACTAGAGATGGGCGATATGACGAAAATATCATATCATGATTCTCAAAGACATTTCTACGATACATGATATGCATCACAATATATAGGTTCGCTAACAG
>CM040978.1:16556319-16601831 GCA_022985145.1 Pangasius djambal
CAGGTGGCATCCTATGACAGTTCCACGCTGGAATTCACTGAGCTCCTGAGAGCGGCCCATTCTTTCACAAATGTTTGTAAAAACAGTCTGCATGCCTAAGTGCTTGATTTTATACACCTGTGGCCAGGCCAAGTGATTAGGACACCTGATTCTGATCATTTGGATGGGTGACCGAATACTTTTGGTAATATATATATATTTGATTTGGTGCTCTCAACTGTGTTAGCAGCACAACACAAGCTCTAAGCCTGCAATCGTTATTTCTGTTCCTCAAATTCTTTCTAGTTTTTTGGAGAAAGTCCACCATCGTTTTCCACATGTTTTTCGCTGCATTGAGTTTCCTGTAGGCTTTGGCACACATTTCGCAGGATGCTGGGCTGACTGGCACTGCCTCGCAGGTATTGTGAATTGTGAGCAAATTTACAATGCAGGCTGCACAATGCACCCTAGGAAATACGGTCATATTCGTGAGAAGTATTCATTCCAACCTGCAATGATATGAAATGATCCTCTGGCTTAATGGCAAGCATTTATGAGTGACATAATATAGAACGAGGAAAACCACGCATAAAGGGGTTTGAATCATAATAATGCATTATGTTCTGTGGTTCTCCATTTAGTTCCCTTGAAATGACTGCAATACGGCCTCCTCAAAATTATGGCGGCCATAAATATTTCATCATGCATCCTGTGCAGTACCTCGGACTACCAAGCTCATACAAATGCTCCCTTTCGTAATCATCATAGGTGCAATTCCTTGACTTCTCCTGCCATAACACTAAACGACTATTAAAATGTATTTGCATGCAATGAAATAATTCTTGTATTTAAATAAATGCAAATCAATAAGTCAAAATATTATAGTGTCAAGACAAACAATATAACAAAAGGCTTGGTTACTGTCCACATCCTCTGACCTGGAAGTTTGCAGTTGATAACAGTTATACATTTCTACATTTAAAAAGAGTACAATAAAAAAAAGAAGCTGTGATAGTAATGTGAAACTAGTCTATCAGCTTACAGCTGCTCTTTATCAGCACGCCTCAGACCTGCCATGCAAGCGATATTCACACAGCTAACACGCTGCTCCATCCAGCACTGACAGGCAGTGGTCATTTTACCACTCATCACTGTCACTATGCTGCTCATAGTCATAGCCATGCTCCTTCATCACGCCCTGCAATCTGCCAGAAATGTGGGAGAGACATTTAAAAAAAAAATAAAATACATGACATCCTTCTTTGCATGCTAAGAGATGGCTAACAGACGTATTAGCACCTGCAAGCATGCGAGCTCGATTACCACACTATTACATATTTAGGATGCCCTTTTCATGCATGGACTCCCTCCTCACTCCATCTCATTTACTTGATCTCATCTGTAAAACTGCTGATTATGAGGGGTGTGTGTGTATGTGTGTGTGTTTTTATATCCTGGTGGGGACCAAATGTCCCCACAAGGATAGGAATATCTTTTTGGTTAGTCAGATTCAGGCTTGATTTATGTGTACCATAATAATAATTAGCTTCATTAATAATTATGTCAGTGGAAGGTCCTCACAAGGATAGTAAGACAAATGTGTGTGTGTGTGTGTGTGTGTGTGTGTGTGTGTGTGTGTGTGTGTGTGTGTGTGTGTGTGTGTGTTTGAGAGAGATAGCATCTCTTGGACAGTTTTCATGTGAAAATATGCATGTGAATGCACTGATTTTTTTTTTTTTCCAGCCAGTACTCCTAATGAATGTCACCAATCAAACTGTCACCACTCAGTGCCACAGTCGAGTTATTCCACATGCATAGATCCTCACTCCATTTTCAATATGAGAAGCTCTCCTATTGGTTTGCTTGACCCATCAAAAACTGCTAGAGCCAGAAGTGCTGAGCATCCGCAATCAGATCAGATAAGATGAAGTGAAGGATCTGCAAAGGCAGGGTTCAAGCCTATACACACAGTAATGACAACATTTATAATCTGTGTGCTGCCATTACACGCCAACAGAATGCTTCGGTACAATATATTCTTTAGGAGGTCTTTGAATAATTTCAGAAATATGGGTGTAAGTATAAACATACATTATATGGCCAAAAGATTGTGGATACTTGAGCATACTACTCATATGTGTTTGTTGAACATCCAATTCCTGATTTAGTCCGCACTTTGCTGTTATAATAACCTCCACTCTTCTGGGAAGGCTTTCCACTAGATTTTGGAGTGTGGCTGTGGGGATTTGTGCTCATTCAGCTACAAGAGCCTTAGTGAGGTCAGGTATTGATGTTGGGCAAGGAGGCCTGGCATGTAACCTGCATCCCAGTTCATCCCAAAGGTGTTCGGGGGGGTTGAGGTCAGGGCTCTGTGCAGGCCACTACAGTTCTTCTATTCCAACCTTGGCAAACCATGTCTTCATGGAGCTCACTTTGTGCACAGGGGCATTATCATGTTGGAACAGCTTTTGGCCATATAGTGTATGTCTATATTGAAAAAAAGCTATAAGAAACAATATATCATTAGGATTTGTATTTTTACATGTTTTCCCTGACATTAAGTCAACATGCAACTATACTGTATTTCTGAAAAGTCAGGAACCAATGAGAGTAAAACTACATATAGTTAATTTTGTATTTATTATTTATAATGTATGCTCTACATGTTCACCCTTACGCTCTACCCATTTTCTCAACCGCTATATCATGTTTTTTGCAAATTTGGCTCAACATTTCCAGATCAACATATTTTTTCAACATATTCCCATCGGTTCCCGAATTTTCTGACATCCTGTATAACTCTACATGCTGATTCTTGGCCAGGCCATTAGCTTCCCTGTTAAGCTCGGCTTTTGCATTGAAGGCTTTGCAGGTTTAGTGAAAATGCCAATCCTGGTCTCCATAAATAGAGGAGAACTGACATCAACTGACCAAGCAATCAAAAGAACACTGTAGCAGAAACAATTAAAAAAAACTGGCTGTAACTCTACAACTGCAAAATTTGTAACATGAGCCATGTAGCAAATCTTTTGTTACAGCTTGTCCAATCACACGTATGTAAATTTTATGTAAAAGATTTATCTTAAGGGAGCTCATTGTGAAAGGAAAGAGTTTTCACAGACCTTCATTTTTTTGTTCTATTTACCCTCTTTGAAGATACCACAAGGAAAAAATTCAACTATGAAAACAGGGTCAAGTTTCCCAAAAGCACACAAAGGTCATTGTTAAATGGTAGAGTGAGCATCACACTGAACACTCTCTCGCTTAGCTAAGATGATGTTAACTTCACAATGTTTTTGGGACACTCAGTCCTGAATGTTTTAAGGCAACTCGACCGAGAAGTATGCGTTTATTCTCCGGTGCAAGCCTGTGGTGTTTCTCATAAGTGGTAGCAAAACATAACCATCATAAATTGAGGCATCATATTCGTAGTCATAAGCATAAGCATAAAAAGGTAACCGTTGTCGCCATTCAGTCATGTTCAGTCACTACTCATCTAACCCTCTGTAGGCAAGAACTTTATGTAGCTGGACATTTATGACCTCTTGGATTTAAGTTTCACTTTTAATGGACAAGTTGTCCCTGGGTCCAATGATCATTTCAGATTTTGCATTTAATAATTCATTGCATTATTAGGAATGAGTTGACATTTACCAAATTAATTAAGTCTGAAACATGATACCAGAATAAAACGTGTATTTTTCAACACCATTTTAGTAAGAAGGAAGAGCAGAGCAGTCGCATCTCAGCCACTGTTTGTAGTGCCTCCTTGGTCACGATGGAGATAACCAGCTCTGGCAGGGAGGCAAGCCAGCAATGATTTGCCAGTAAACAAACACGAGCCTATGAGCGCAGCCTTCACTGCATGATGCAAAGCGAAATCCTTCGCCTTGGCTAATAAATATACACACATGCTGCTATCAACGCGTGCACATGTGGGAAACTAAATATAGAATGCCTTCAAATGAGGGCTTTGTGGTGTGTTTGGGACTGTGCACCAGGAAGAAGCAATAGGAAAATGAAACAATCTTGGGCAATTTGATTTCCTTTTAATAATCTAGCCACTATATGGCTAGCTCCAGGGTAAAATCAGGGTTTGGATGATCTTATGGAGACAGGACTCACCTGTGGTAATAGGAGACAGAGGTTGGTCTTTTAATATAACTCTAACCCACAACACATGAGCATATACACTATACTCACTGTCTGCGTGGGGCATCTG
The DNA here is from genome assembly GCA_022985145.1 of Pangasius djambal. Classification (NCBI taxonomy): domain Eukaryota; kingdom Metazoa; phylum Chordata; class Actinopteri; order Siluriformes; family Pangasiidae; genus Pangasius; species Pangasius djambal. Next base: position 16,560,521 of record CM040978.1, read on the forward strand.
TGAGCAAAATAAAGCAACGCTGAAATTACCTATACTGATAGAGGTCAAAAAGAAGACGTGTTTGTGGTAAATCAAACATATATATATCTACACTGCTTTTAGTAAGCATGCAGATAGTAAATGCCAGAGAAGGACACAAGACTAAATGCCATGCAGTCTTGTGGTGTGGCTTTTCATTTGCAAAGTGGACACTCAGTGGCACAGAGCAAACGCCACAAGATGCTGGCACAGGCCACTGAAGCTACACACACACATACACACACACACAACTGATCACTGTGCCTACCCACAATTGGGCTTAGAGCCATGACGTCAAAGAAGATATTTTTGGAATGACGCACACAAGTCCCCCCCCAGCTTGGCACCAAATCGTTTTAGCTGCATGGCTGAAATTCCTTCCTACCCCCGCATCCCACCAAAATGCAAGTTATTTTGGGAGGTTGGATTGCTATAAGAGGCAAATCCCCCTTCTGGATAGAGGTTTTTTTTAAAAAAAAGGGACACGATCTATTCTCTCACACCTTTTGTCTGTCCCGCTGCCTCCAAGTGAGGAAATTGTGCGAGTGTGAAGGAGCTGGTTACACGCAATCTGGTTTTAAAGCAGGGCTAATTATAACAGCACCAGGCTGAGAACAGGACCCAAACAGAGTTCCACTACAGGTCATGCTTACTAAGAGTACTAAAACAATCAGAAAGTGGTTTGTATAGCGTTATACACCTGGTATCGATTGCAAATACCACTAAAAAATATATCATGAAATATACACGACTAAAAAAAAAAAACTGTTCATACACAGATTTACAGAGGTGCAGTATTGTTTCTGGATCACAACTAAACTGTATCTATATGGCATCTTAATTATGTCTGCATGTTGAGAGCATCAGATGACATGGATCAGCACTTCTGCCTATTTCTAGCACGGTGAAATAGATGCATTACACTCCATCGACCCTGACATCACTGTGAGGAGTCGTACGTGTGCGGCAGCCTGATATGAATATCCTGAGCTCATATCGCTGTCTCTGACAACGCTGGCTTCCACTTTTCCAGGTTTCTGGTTGCGCTGCTTTATGTGGACTTTGCATTTTTCCCTTTCTCCGGCTCCATGAAAGGTGATCCAGTCTTTGCCGTTGGTGGAGCTTCGTTCCGGAATGACAGGAAGAAGCAGCGGCTCTGCAACACCAGCAAAGCTTTTTTAGATCCACGTCTTTTTGGCACTTGAAGTAGCTATATTTGTAGTGAGTCAAGGCATACTCCGAGGCAAAATGATAGACATGCACGGGCATACAGTGGGCTCCAAAAGTCTGAGACCCCTAGCAAAAACGTGTTTATTTTGCATTCTTTCATAAATTAATATCAAATTTTCATTACAAATTATATTATCAGCAATAATTTGAGGGCAAAGTAAAATCTCAAATATATCTACATGAATTTCAGGCTTTCTTAGCATTTTGGTATGCTCCCCTTTTGCATTACTGACAGCGTGCACTCAAGATGGCATAGACACGTGTAGTTTGTGTAAAATCTGATGAGCCACGTTAGGTCAAATCCATTAGAGTGTCATCTGAAAATGTCCACACTTCAATGGAAGGGAAAAGCTTAAGAAAATCTGACTTTTTATACAAAGCAGTTAACATTGTCAATATCACATATTTGCTTACATTTAAATAGTGACATTAGAAATAATATGGAATTTTGAATATCAAATATTCATGATGTTGAACATTTTCTTTCTTTGTTTTCAATATTTCAAAATGATAAAACCTTTTTTTTATTTGTAGTTTTAAATAAAAAAAAAAAAAAAAAGATTTTCAGAGTAGTCTCAGACTTTTGGACCCTGCTGTATATCATGTATATAACACGTAATGCAGCTTACTAATGAGTAATGAATTATAAAGCATAAAGCCAGGAAAAGCTAACAATGACCTCACATGTAACCTCCATTTCAGAATTCATTGTGTTTGCGGGACGTGGTAAATTTCCACGCTGATAAGGGATCAGAGTGCTTGTCGTAATATGCATGAGCTGCTAAAAATGTTATCATGTCTGGAATCACTGGTCTGTCACCAAATGCTAACAGCTTATCTGTGAGAGAGTGCAGATGTGCACCAGTTGCCACAACAGCACATTTAACTGATCATTTGTAATTTTGTTATTGCAATATTTATTACACATCTTGTATTACTTTCTATAATATTTAATGATGGCTAATGTGGTGATTTTAACAGAGACATTCAGGTTCATTGAACAGAGCGTACAGATTATTGCACAGCAGTGAGCTGTGAGTGTGAATACAAATGCGGTCTTTTCCTGCAAAGGTGAAGCTGCTCCATTCACCGAGCATCTAGTGCTTTCCTTTGCTACTTATTCACTTGAAGCACCTCAATTCATTCTGGACTGGTATGATTTAAACAAGGAGTATAAATATTGTCCAGAAAGCACTTGAAGTTTTTAAGCCATCCTCTTGCTCCTTTGTTGTGTGTGTTTTTGTTTTTTTAATTTCTGTCTATATCTCCTTTGACATTGTTCTAGTGCTTGATAGTTTCATTTTTGCAAGTGACACAGCATTTTAATAATGAACCGGAATTGCGCTTTATTGGTCAAGTACACTAGAGTAACTATACAAGAAATTAGCCTCCGTTGTTGTGCTCATTGTGCTTATAAACATTACACATTACAACAGTACAACAAAGACAAGGACAGAGACAACACTTGTAATATAACACACATCAGTAGATACTACAGTACATACAATAGCGCTCTAGTGATATGGTGCATCATATCGTTCGATATGAGGCTCTCGATTCGATATGTCTGCGTATTAAACAATACATTTAAGAGACTAGATAATAAAGAAGGCTATTCATCATCAAATATAGCTTATGTTATATTATTCAGCAACCATCTTATTCATAAAACAACTAAAAATGAGGAACAACCCTAGAAGTTGGTGTTGGAAGGTCAAGAGCTCATTTGCATTAGATTAGCTTGTCTGAATGTTTTGGCCTTTTATTTTATATATATTAAGTTTGTCTATGTAAGACACATTTCATATTGGAAAGAAATAGCTCAGTGATATCACACAAGACCCACAGGCACTCAGCACAAAGAGGGAAAGTAACTCCTGGTCTGACTGCCAATGCTGAGAGCTCTGAACCCAATCAAATAAAAAAAAATGTACACCTTGCTAATCAGGTACTGTTCAATAATTAGCTCCCAGTAGACTTAGCGATTTAGAGAACAATAGAGAGAGAGAAAGAGAGAGAGAGAGATTTGGTGCACAGCTGGGTATCATCTCAGTGACATCTTTGCCCATTCAGCAATTAGCGTTCTCTGTGACTAACTAAGCAGACAAAAAGCACAAAGCAAAAGTAAAAAAAGGAAGCAGTACATTTGCTTAACATCTGTACATGGTTTTGTTGTGTCATTTTAACAATCAACGAATGTCAAAGGTAGACCTGGGGGGGGGAGAAAAGCAGCGTTTCACCACATCCGCTCCTGTCGGCTAATTGTGGGGAAATACAGACTACTTACAGAAGCAATGAGGGGGGTAATGACAAAGTAATTTTGACTAATTTCGCTTGGCTCACTCTCCCATTCTGTCTGATTGTGTGAGAGCCTTCTGCATCATTACAGCAACATCTGCAGTGACTAACCGAGCGTATGCCAGCTAGGGAAATACAAGAAAGAGAGGGAAGATGGAAAAGAGAGTGAGAGAAAGAAGAGAGACACGGCGCATGGCAGGGAGCGGAGAACATGGCTGGTTAATGTAAACATTGCCTCCTGGTGTCAGAATAAACCTGTGAAGAAGCTTGCTAAAAAAAAAAAAAAAAAAAAAAAAAAAAAAAAAAAAAAAAAAAAAAAAAAAAAAAAAAAAAAAAAAAAAAAAAAAAAAAAAAAAAAAAAAATGCACAACCATATCATGGTGAAATGTTTCCCATAACCAGCCCTGACAGCTGACCTGCCCACTGCAAGGCATGTCAAAAGCTAAAGGGCTAAACTGGTTGTTCTATGATCACTGCCTCGCGCCTTGCAGATGGACGTAAGCAAATTGAAACCTACATAAATAAATAAAAGCACGCTGGAAAAATCATCCACGATAAAATGTTATCATTTCTATCTAATTCGTTACTCGGGCACGTAAATGCTTAGTCAGACTGTCTATATGCACACAGAGAAATTTGGTTCTGTGTGTTGGAGTGGAAGAATGAGATAAGAGGCATCCGATTTCTTACTTTAATAGAGATGAATGTGACACTACACACACACAGACAAGCACAGCCTACTTGTTTCATTTTCATTTTTTCTCTCTGACACACATGCACACATGATCCCACACACTTTTCCATTCTCCATTTACACTTTCCCTGGAGAGCAAGAAAGTAAATCAGCCAGCTAATACAAGGTTGTACTTCTATTTGCTTTATCATCTGTTCTCTATCTGTACATTAAACAACCTGGGGTGGTGAAAAGCGATTTCAGGTGATTGACTCTCTGACCACCTCCTTTTCCATCTGTGTGGAGAATACTACAGATTATATTGCACAATAATTATACTGTAATCAAGGCCCAGACCTGGGAAGAATAGGCTTGTACATGATATTTCCTGCTTTTCTAACGCAGTAGTGGTTATATAACCATGTTTCTCCCATGTAAACATAATTCAAGAGGTGCCCCTGAAATTAAAGTTGTTGGGTTTTTTTTGTCTTTTTTTTTTTTTTTTTTTGGAGGAGGAGGAAATACAAGGAAAACATCCAACAGCATTAAACTGTCCTTGAGGAGTTCACCTCAGGCATCGTCAGGATTTGAACTCGCGATCCACCAAACATGCCACAGCCATCTGTGGACGGGAGCCAAGGGAGCAAAATTCAAAAAAGATGTGGTTGGCTGGCTTCAGGTTTCTCGGAGGAAGTGCGTGTTAGCCTTCACCCTCCCTGGTCGAAAGTTGTTGCATGACAGAAGAGAGGTGGGGCAGGTGATCAGTTTAGGGAAAACTGGGGGGCCAAAGTTCATACATGTGGTTCACCAGTGAAACTTATTTTTGCTTAGAATAGACAGAAACTGGGACTGGGACAGTTTAACACTTAAAGAAAGTTATTTACTTCTCAGGGCTGGCTGGCCCTCCTTCTCTTTCAAGAAAAGAAAATTAGGTTCAGCAGCACCAACAGTGGTCATAAGGAAAAAAAAACAGGAATGAACTAGAGGCTGATTTCTTTCCCTGACTGTAGATTCACACAGCCTATTGTTGATAATCATGATAACAGAGTACACTTGGTGAATCTCCACCTACTTTTGTGTATTGGGGCTTATCTTTTTAAGCCCACATCACTGTCACATCCATAACACTTCACCAGCAGTGATTCAGAAGGTGCATGTGAAATGCAAGAGCAGGTGAACTAAACATGAAATAGGTGGATTACTTTCTTTATAATTCTTTTTTTTTTTTTTTCAATTTTTTTTTTTTTAAATGGAGGAGATACTAGGAGTTAATAGACTAAGTACACATCATTTAATCAAAGTACAAATTCCACACAGGGATAAAAGATATAATTGTAAGTTTTGTGTTCATTGCTTTGAAAGAAAGAGCTGGCTAACGGCAAGCGCAGCTTTTCTGTTTACTGTGTAAACGGTGTGTATGTGTATGTCTACACTGAGGCTCTGCATGATGAGGATACTCTACTCTAATGGTTTCCTAAAAGTAACGACAAGTTACTGATGGGTAGTAAACTGTCACTGTTACCTCCTATTTAGAAACCCAATTCAGGTCCACGTACATGAGCTCAATCAGTCCATGTTGCAGCTGTGCAATGAGTTTCTGTAGACAAGTCAAGCTGCTTTTCCTCATCCTCAAGTCTCAGTGCAACGTCAGACTCCATCAGAGCAGATAGATCAGACTGTGACATGACTGCTCAGAGCTCGGAGCATTATCAACAGATACAGTTGCGTTCCATCGTGGCCAGACTCTTATTATAGATTCTATTAAGATGAGTCCAAATTGGTCCTCTCCATCAGGGCCAACATACTTTGTTTGTTTTATTTGTCAACAACGAGTCAGAAAAAGTGTTATTAGGCTCAACAGAGATAAGAAGGAATTAGAGGGACAATGAAATGAAAAAAAGACTATTAGCACTTATCACTTATTGGTGGTCAGTAAAAGAAATGGTAGAAAACTGGGATAAATGCTTAAATGTAGCAAACGTGTTGTTCATTGATAAATAAAAAATTGCAGTCATGGGCAAACTGCTGTGGTATAAGTGGAATAACATACTTCGAGACATTCTGTAATTAAAAATAATCCTCCACTTCACGTCAGGCACACGTCACACCACCCAGTTGTGGATTATTTTCTTATAATAGCGTGTTGTTGTGTTTTATTCTTTACTTGTGGACTGCACTGGATTGATTTAATAAACAACTAGGTCTGATTTGCACTAAAACTCCAACTTTGCACCCAAAAAGCTTTCAGACAGATACACTACATGAGAGAAAAAATAAAGCAAAGTAATGATTCACCAGCCTTCACACCTGAGAAGAATGGGCTCAGCTTGAAATTACACAGGGTAAGGATGAAACCATGACAACCTAACTTTTACATACAGAGCAAGACATTTACCACACATGGCTGAAGAAAAAAGCAGAATGTGATTATTCTAATGATCCAGCTGTGTCAGAATGAGGCTCACCTTACTGTAGAGCCTTTCATAAACAGATCTTTGGATTAAACATATAATCTAAGAGGTGCCCTGTATATTCTCATGTAACGGATAATATGAGCCTTAAATTCTTAGAAATGGATCAGTTAGTATCACCATAAAGCAACAATTTAACTGACACTGATGCTGGTGATCGAGCACATAAGCTGGAGGTGAAGGAAGGGGCATAGCATAATACACAGCACATGAACACTGGCGCACAGAGCATTTTGTTCAAAATTGGTTCTGAAGATTGGAGGCCTTGAATAGTGAGACCACCAGGCATTCCTGAGGAGCAAAATGTGTGGACCAAATCACAAATGTCCTAGCGGCATGACACAAAAGTGGGCTTATTTGAACACGTATGACTATGGATGCTGCACATAAATGCTGGTTGGTGATTAGATTATTGGCTGCCATCATGTTAATGAGCATCAAAAGAAGAATGAATGCGTGTATATAGGCATAATTGTGAATCATTTCTTTGCTAATTATATGTACTCTATTTACTTTGGCAGCAGAATGTCTTAAAACACTTAATTATACACGAGCTGGATTTGCTAATGTGGGTGAATATTTGATTAGTTGAAGGGCAGCTACTTTATCTTGCAAATATGGTGGATAAACAAATATAGAAATGTGCTGTTCTCACTATCCCTTGTCTAACCTTTCCACTAAATGTTGATATAGAAACGTATCAGAACATAAGAAAAAAGTGAGTTTGATATGATGTGAATCTTATACCTAGGATAATTAGATGAACTAAAATACAAAGAGATTTAGCCAATATGCTGAAAGAAAGAGAGAGAGAGAGAGAGAGAGAGAGAGAGAGAGAGAGAGAGAGAGAGAGAGAGGAAAAGAGAGAAGGTCTTCATATTCTCAGACAGCCCACCCTATGTTGCATGCTGATGAAAACCTCAGGTCCACTATAACTAAGGGAGGATGAGTCTCCCACAGGGAAGATAGGAGGTTTTTAATTTAGACTCTGCCACAGCTACAGAGGAGTGTGAGCTTAGTCATGGCTGCCATCCCCATTTGGCCTTTTGGGAAGAGTTTTATTTTTGGTATTTTGGGCACAGTCAGGTAAGAAAAGTAACGTAAGGCTGTCGACTTTAATGTCTTGACTTAACATCATGTGAAAAATAAAATAATGATTAACTAACTATGGGTTTAGGAAATAAACCCAAATTTATTTTAGGTTAATCTCATCATTTTCAGCATAAAAACCAATGCCGTTTTCTTGTCTTAATCAGAATTAAAGACAACATAATGGATTAGATTATAGATTAGGGTTTTATCTGTCTTTATTTGTGTTTATGCTTTTTCAGACATAATAAACCCAAACAAGCCAGATTTACTCCGAATTCACATGCGTCATATAAGTGTCAGAAACAGTGCTTAATGACAGTCCAACCTTTTTATCTTATGTAATTTTTTAATTATTTAGGAAGCGTGCTTCATTATCAAGAAAACAAATCCTCAGTTGTGTAGCAGTGTCAATGAAACATTGGGGATAGGGTCAGCCAGAGCTGGAAATGTGGTAATTACCACACAGCTCAAAAAAACGTGGCGTGAAACAGCACACGTCTTTCTTTTCCAGTTTTTAATGAGCATCGTTACAACACAAACACTTTGCTATTCCAGTTGTGAAATAGGTAGTGTCCATCACTGTGGATTATGACTGGCAAACAGCACAAAGATTGAATGATGCACATCAAATGTTTGCAGGGCTTCCTGCAGAACAAACGTTCAAATGGCAAACTCAAAGACTAATCAAACGTTTGACAAGTGCAGGACTTCTTAGACTGACAGCTTAAGCCAATGAATATGTAGCTGAATATGACCACTATATTGAGGACATACTGTATTTGTTTAATGATTATAGGCATAATAAGGATTAGACAAGGCAGGGTGTTACAGCTGTACTCTAGAAGGAGTCTGGACCCTAAATCAGGAAATACAAACTTATCATCCAAATGTTACTGAACCATCCAAAGACTGCACAGTGTAAATGGCAAGACTGCAGTGGGAGACAAAGAGGACAGCTTTATGCTCCGAGCTGATGAGTAGCAGAAGAAATCGGTACCAGTGATAGGCCGACTGCTGACGTGCTGGACCAAAGGTGAGAGTAAATGGAGGTGTGACATTTACACTTAATTGTACTATAAATATAGAGTTTCTTAACATTAAGGATGGTGTAATACAAAATCTCATCAAGTTGGGCTTTCTTGAAAGTGACTGTGTAACGTTTGCTCGGCAATTTCGGAAAGAAATGGGAAAAGGTAGTTAGTCAAAAATGCAATTAGTCCATAAGAAGCCATACAATAACCTCTGTCAGTAATGGCTGGCTGAAAAGACACACCTTTCTGTTTTTCTTCACCAGAAACGGACTCACAAACCACTATATACCACAAGAAAGCATGTATATGCCACAAGAAACGCTTTCTTCCCTGTCTCTTTTTACAGCAAAATCGTGTGCTGTTCCTCTCAAAAAATCCTGTTTGCATTTAAAGATGCCAGTCTCTCATTTTTTCACTGACACATACATTTTTAGAAGGAGAGATGTCAGCATAATGTTTGTCAGTATGCAGTCTTATTAAACTGCAATAGATACCAGATCACTTTCAATTTTCGTATCTACCCACACTGTCTAGCAGGAAAGGTAAACCAAGGTAAATCTGTGTATTTATTAGACCGGTCTTTCAAACAATTCTCTTTTAACACCGCATTTATAAATTTAAATAATTATTGTGGGACAATAGTAATAGGTCTTTGTGAATGATTTGGATCAAATATTTATTATATTTTACATGGAACATACAAACAAATAAAGTTTTGGTTTGTTTCAGATGTTCATTTCTGTCACACTTTGTTTGGATAGTTCACTTAAGACACTCCACAAACCATAGACTGTGATGAAGCAGCTTATCAACTGCATCAACAACATGTCAAATGATGTTTATCTTTCCACAACATGTCTTAAAATGTGTCCACATTAAATCCTTTTTGGAGTTTGCCAAAAGGCATGATGGAGAGGTTCCCTCTGGAGAAAAAGAGTCCTTGGTCTCATGAGATCAAAATGTAACATTTTCACTTCGGTAAAAAGCATCCAATTTAGTGGAAATCCAACACTGCTCAACACCCTGAGAGCACCATCCCCACATTGAAGCATGGTGGTGGTAGCATTATGTAAGTGTGTTCCCAAACTAACCCTGGGGCCTTCCAGGAACAGGTGTACTTATAGCTGGCACTTTCCTTGCACATAAGTGGACTCCATTCACTAATTATGTGACTTTTGACGGCAGATCTAACTTAGCAATTTCACACCAACGGGAGTGAATACTATTTGTAAATAAATTTGCAAACTATAATGACGTCTTCCCCACTTCAATATTATTGGCTATTTTGTGAACATTCATGACATATAATCTTAATTAAGTCCACTTCAGTTCCAGGTTGTAACACTAGGAAATTGGAAAATTTAAGGGAAGTTGATACTTATGCAAGGCACCGTATCTACTGAACATCAACAACCGCAAATTTCTGACATATTGTTTAAAACGAGTAGATAGAGTGGTTGATGATAGAATGTTGACAGTTTTGTTGGCAGGTTTGGTGGCTGTTTCTAGAGTTTCTACAGTGGACTATCCATGAACTCAGTTTTTAGCACTTTCCACTCCTGGTTATTCTGCTATTCGGTTATTTGGTCACAAACAAAAAGCTTTCTGTTTCCTAGATATCCACATCCCTACCAGACATTATGTTCATATAATGACAAACATCCATGGATGATACTGATTGGGAAAACTTGACTTTAGCGTTGACTTTAAATTCAAGTCTGTGAAAGCTGTAAATGTGAAACATGGGTATTTTCCTGTCTCAAGGGCTCCTTTGATATTGTAGGCTGTATCTTCATTTCTGGCTGAGCTAACAGACAGATACAGGAATAGCTTCAAAAAGTGTCTAGTTGGTTTTTTTCATATGCAGAATTTAGTCTGTTTGATTCAAATCCTGGTACATTTTCCCCCTCATTGCAGTTCTTTTGGGCAGGAGGTCTCAGTCCAGTTCCAAGCAAACTCTAGCATGGTTGTATTGTGGTGAGAAAGCAATTCATGAAAAGGCAACTCTTGAAAAAGCAACTCTGTATACTCTGTGCTCAGATGAGAGTATTACAAGTACATTTTCAGTTCTGCACACCCTTCACACTTTAATTATGTGCAGTTTGAAACCAAACCAAACCAAATTGCAAATGACTCAAAAGTATAAATTTCAATCTGATTTAGACACAGCAAAGCGAAGTGCATCATCACAATCATACCAGTTAGACTGTAGTGTAAAATGCGTCAATTTGAATAATTTGAATGCTTCCATGAATGAGACTTGATTAGAATGTGTAATATTCTCCCATATTTTTGATGCAAATATGCATTAGTTAATTAAGTGAAGGTGTTTAAATCTGAATACAATCTCAATTCATGGAAGAGTAGTGCAAAATTATTGCAATTTTTTTAGATCATTGTGGGAGACATTCCTGAAATAATGTACTGTGTGAAATGAGTTAATGTTGAGGAAGCCTAACTAAAGATCTTTTGAAAACATTGTCTGCCCTGCAGAGAAAGGCTGCAATGATTGCTCAACATTCACAGCACAAAACTATAGATGAGAATTTTTCCTACACAATTAAAGGCTCAATTACTAGCTTTATCTCGATTGAATGTCCTAATTCAAATAGGATACAGGGCTGCTGAGTGTCATTCCCTTATCTGCTAGTGTGAGAGTTTTGGGAGAGACTTGATGAAGCATTCACTAGAAGACTTGTTTTGCCAGGCAAGTTGCTCTGTGAATTTTCAGAAGCGGCTTTCTCTCTTCAACTGCCCGAATCAAGTCAGTGAATCTGAGTCACTTGTGTTATAGTAGTGCTGAGATGGCCCTGACCTCCTGTGATCCTTTTGGTCAGAACAGCATCACCTGGATGCAGACCGGGCTAATGCCTCACACATCATAATATTAATACTTCCTTTTTTTCTTCTGCCATCCCCAAGGCTAGAAAGGCAATATACTTTTCCACGGTCCCCCCAGTGTGTTGAGGATTTTTTTCCCAATGAATGGTTCAGCTGGGATTGGCTCAGGAGTAGCAGAAGGGGTTTATCTTTAGCATAGGAGAGCAAGAAGAGGTCATGCTGTTTGGGGATTCTCACCCAGCTCTATTTTAGGGGCTTGTAAGGGCTTGAGATAACGTACGTAAGTTCAGTTATTTTGCCAGTTCCTGAAATTCAGCGCTCAAGTACCTTGGCTCACTGTCGTTCATTAGATCATTTGGGATATTAAACCTGGCAAATATTGCGTTCAATTTCAGGGCAAACTGTGCTTGAGGAAAAGTGCAGTATAATGCGTAAGGAAAGCTTTAGTAGTGCTATGGTATGACCAGACAACTCTATTTTTTGTGTTCACTAAGATCTGCTTAGATTTTTTTCGAGTAGTGATCTGGTAATGGTGTTGGGATTAAAGGCTCTCTATGCTGTCATGAGGTGACTGATCATGATCTCTTTTAAGACTGAAGCACTGGCCCTTCCTCTTTACATATGCCTCATTCAACTATAACTCTTCCTCTTACTTATGGTGCGTTCAACTAAAACCAAATACCACCGACTAGGAAAAGCAAAAGAAACTCAACTCAGAATTCTTGCTCGGAAAGTCGGGAAGGTCTCCTCAACCACGAGGTCAATGTGTGACATCAAATCAACATGGATGCTCACAGCAACTTTGTAATGTCTTATACTCATTTAAACAACATACAGCCATATTCGCTTGCTAAATCTATAACACCAACTATACAGTTCACTGTTTTGAGGAGGTAAATACACATCACTCATCACAGTAAACTGGCTAGATTTTTGCTAACAAAAGACAAACATGGTGGCATCCATGTTTTTTTCCCCTCATTTTGTAGCTTGAACACATGGAGGTCAAAAAATGGCATCGCACTTCCCACTTCTGAGTTATTACACAGCATTATTCTCTGAACTCAAAATCTGCAACAGCACCATACTGTTCCCTGCCTTGACATCAGTGCTGTTCTTTGAAATGTAACTTAAACTTTGAAGTTTAACTTAAATCACCACTATGTATGTATGTGTCTGCCATAACTGTTCTGCCAGAGCATGCACTTCTCTGGCCTTAAATCTTATTAACCACAGGATGGCAAATGGTATAATAATCGTAAGCAGTAAGCCTGCTACAGTGAGGATCCAGAGGAATCTGCCAGATTTCACGTGTGCATCTGGTGACCTGTAGTTCCATTTTATTTCGCTGTAACTCTACTCAACTTTACACTGATCTTGGAGGTAGGGAAGATGAATCTCACCAACTTGTCAGAATCAAGCTGACTCAAATGTGTTCCTTTACACTTTCTTTAAGGAATAGCACTATCTATTATCTGTATTATCTATATCTGTCAACTATCTCCACTATCCACCAATACCAATGTACCAGTACCAATGTACCAATACCAATGTACCAATACTGTGGGGCTCCTTTACTTTTTGTGGTGAGGAAACTTTAGACTGTGTGTTCTGTACAAGATGGTTATGAGGAAGTCCTGCTCTTTATAAGTCTTGTGAACTAAATAAATCCTTTTTACAAGGGGTCTTTTGACTGGTGGCTATTGAGGTTGTTCACACTATTGCCTCATATAAAGGATTAAAATTTATTTTTGTACACTGCGCTGACCAAACATGGCCCTAGACCAATTCAGCTGACCCAAAGGGATGCACAATGAAATATAGGATTGCTCTAGTGTTCTGTATAAAAAAGGTCAGTATTAAATTTGATCTCAAACAAGAATGGACTGGCACCGATTTGGAGCTGCACAGTCTATAACTCTATTGCCAGTCTATTGCCACATAAAGCCACTGCAACACAATGTGTTACTGCAAAACAATGAATCAAATAAATGAACATACAAAATGGTCAGCTTTCTAGCAGGACAATTTTTCTCCTTTACATGCTTTTTTTTTGCTACATTTACTACATTAAATTCTATTTTCTATTTTTGTTTTTTTGTCTTTTCTTTTGTAATTCTGTACGTAACTATTTTATCTCTAGCTTCTCTTTGCAGATGACAGAAAAACTCCTCTCACTGTCATACTGTTCGTATAATCTGAAATAGCACAGGATCAGCCATTTATGAGAGTTCTTTATCTAAAATTCCCACAACTATGTAGTTGTAGATATTCACATTGCTCTTCACGCTCAAAAAAAAAAAAAAAAAATTTTTTTGCACTGCGCCCCTTAAAAGTTTCTGCTCTCGCACTGTGCTGTTGTACTCTCTGATGAAAGCAGGTGCATTTATGATGTTTCATTGTGGACAAAAGTACTTATCGGGATTTTCCAGTACTACATCCAATTTCTTTTCATCCTCATCCAAAAGTGCTTCCATTTCTTTCACATGAATCTGCCAAGTGACTTGCACTTCTCTGACAACTCTGTGGAAAAGAAGTTTAAAGTACTGAATGTCCAGCCTGAGGAATTAAATGAAAGTTTGCATTTATTCAACCCCAGTGAAATTCCACATACAGTAGGCTGGATTGTCTTTTCCACTGCTAAAATAGGACATGTCCCTAATTGCCTTGTGCTATTAAAATATTAATTCTGCATCATTAGATAAAACATGAATTGCAAGAGGTTTTGTTTGCACAATTCAGTAACTAAATCTGATTCTTTTGGTGTATATGTTGTTGTTCAACCACATAGCATTATTTCTGTTGATATGTATGTTAGTAAGCTAGCTGGTTATTGAAAATATCAGTTTGTATAGTATTTACTTGCACTATATTGTCAAGAGTTTTATGGACACCTGACCATCACACCCTTATGTGGGCCTTCCCCAAATTGTTTACACAAAGTTAGAAGTTAGATGCACACATATGTCTCGAATGTGTTTTTATCCTGTATTATTACAATTTCCCTTCACTGGAACTAAGGGGCCCAAACATGTTTCAGCACGACAATGCCCCTGTGTACAAAGTGAGGTCCATGAAGACATGGTTTGCCAAGGTTGGTGTGGAAGAACTTGAGTGTCTTGCATAGAGCCCTGACCTCAACCCCACAGAACACCTTTGGGTTGAACTGGACTATGTGCCAGGTCTCCTCGCCCAACATCAGTGTCCAACTTCACTAATGCTCTTGTGGCTGAATGAGCACAAATCCCCACAGCCATGCTCCAAAATCTCACGGAAAGCCGTCCCAGAAGAGTGGAGGTTATTATAACAACAAAGGGGGACTAAAGCTGGAATGGGATGCTCAACAAGCACATATGGATGTGACAGTCAAGTTTTTCAAATTATAGGATTACATCACAGGATATGACTGCTCATTTTCTAATTTAAAGTCCTTTTAATAAAAAGTGAGAGTCCCTGAGTGGTTTAAGCTTGCTACTACCAACATAATATAAATCACTTCAGCCTACCTAACAGTGTTATTATAGGTGTACACTTCTTTTTATTGACCAAATATCCACTGTATGGTTTCAGGAATGAGCAAGGAATAAATAGAGTGGTTATTTAAATTGTTGTAAGAGCATAAAAGTGTCAGTTACAAACAGGAAGAGGAGTGCAGGCTTGATTGAGCAAGAGATACTGATATACTGAAAGGTAACAATGGCAAAGAAGGCAAAGATTCCACCATCACCAACAATGGCATACAGCCAACGGAAAAGAGGACTGACAAAAGCATCCAGAAAGGAATGAGACAGAGCCAGATAAAAGGCCTTAAAACCAATGTCAAGATTGCTTTGCTTCTATTTGACAGTCAACGATTTGGTTTGTTTCTGGTTTAATTTCTTACCATTTCAACACAATGCACTATCCTCCCAAATTAACTTTATAGCTAGTAACATTAGCTGTGCCATTGTACTTACTATGATTGCTATATAAGCAGCTATAGAAATAACAACACTTAAACATCTGCTGGTGTTTAGATGCAAGTGTCTTTTGCTTAGACATATCTTGCAGAGTTTTGATCTAATCAGTGAGTTACACACAATATTTAATCAGTGCAGGCATTTCTAAGTTTCGTGATCTGGAATCAGGCGTGTAACTGCTGCTCTCCATCTTGTCGGTTTGGAGAGAAGCCGTGGGATTGAGGCCAAAAAAACGTGCCACTGGCAAGTGGAACCCATCAGTTTAAGCCTTTCTATGACTAAAAGAGATGGATTAACAGTCCAGTGTAATAAATGGTAAAGTAGGATGACTTTCCAAGAGTATTACTACTGAAATCTGTACATATCACACTAGACATGGCATACATTCCCTGAAATAGTCATTTTAATTTCTGTCACATTCCCATTCCTGGCCATTCCTGCCACAGACAAAGATTATCTAAGCTTTAATTTTCACCCTGGAGATTGAACAATGATGTTAATGTTAGCCTTTTTTAAAATAAAACATTAGGACATTTAGTAGAGTGACCAGGGGCACAATCGGAGCTTCATTCTTTGTCAAAGATACCACTCTCTTAACTGTTCGATTTGAGGAGCAGGACTATCCCAATTTCACAAACTGGAGTTACCAAGAGCTACCTTGGAGTTACCAAGTTCCCAATGTTGGGAACATTCCATCCATGAAACACCACTTTAAAATGCTGAAGCCAGGAATTCAGTAGCTCATTAGACAGCCTCCCAAAGGAAGACCTGTGAACTGCTTGTTTTATATTTGCTTAAACACAGATAACTTCTTATTCTAGTTTACTTAAGAAATATCGCACAAACAAGAGTGAGAGCGATTACCTGTGGCCTCATGCCTAAGGCCGAATCACAGCCATGCTGATAATCAGTACAAAAGCATGATTGTGTGTGATATTGCTTTTATACCACAGTTCAACAAACAAGAACTTAATACTGAGTAACTGATATTTCAGACACAATATGGCCAAATATTTTGTTTATTTTTGCTCCGTCAACCACAATAGTTCACAAAGAACGGCTTTATACTGTATGTATTCATTGTTAAAATGCCTTTAAAATTAAACACTCAGTTCTTCAAAGAAACATATGTCATTCTAGACCTAAGCAGGTTTCAGTCCCATATTTTTTGATGGCACACCATTGGTAGTCTTTGACAGAAGTCTGAACTACAGGCTAGCCATCAAACATCTGGATATGTATTCTGTAAAGTTAAAGATTTTACTATATTACAGTCAATTATACAACAGTTAGCTCTGGTCCACTAATCTGATTGGTCAAGCAGCATTCAAAGAGTGCTTCTACTTCCTGTAATCGTAATGTGACATTTCACTGTGTGTATCACTCGCTCATTTGTGTTTGCCATGTAAAATTCCACTTCCTAGTTTGAAACAGTTACTACAGTAGTGTTAGCGACATCATCAGTGGACATGGCAAAAGATACTATTCAGGACTATAGCATCTCGCAGCACACTGGCGTTCCATTCTGGTGGCAGAATGGAAATCGACTTCTTGGATATTTTCAATCAGTATCAACAAATCAATTATTTTATCACCACAAGTCTGTTATAAGATTAGTCAGGACACTGTTGGGTTTCTGTGTGTAGAGTATCATGACTCTGTGTTTATCTGCTGGTGAGCAGGGCGATGGGAAAGTGGAGGGGTTTGAGCCCCCTACTGGGCAAACAATTCACACCTCTCCTCAATAACATTGGTAGAGAGATAAAACAGACAGCACAACTAAAGCTTTTTTGATAGTAAAACATCATATACAACTTCCACAATAAAATTCCAAAATTTACACCTGGTAGGCTAGGTAATAATAATAATAATAATAATAATGGAAAGAATTCCTAAAGCCCTGAGTGTCTACTTTCATATGAGCCATTAACCACTACTGTGGAGCGTGACATCACAAATCAATTCAGTGCTGAACACATGCAGCCCTAAAACAGCAGAAATTCCATTTTTTGGCCTCCGGTAAAAAGAGTTTTAAAAAAAAGTTGAAGATGATATGGAAGAAGGGATGCCAGTTTAACAAGAAGCACCTTTAACAGGAATGTAGAAAGCAATGTGAGCTAGCTAGCAAGCCAGCCATCATGCTATAAAGTGAGTGTGGCTTCTTCAGCATCTGTTTCCGCTAGCAGAGCAGAAATAAACAGAACATTTGGCCATATTGTTTCCGAAATGTCAGTTACTCGATATTAATGTCTTGTTTATAGAACTGTTATATAAAAGCGATAACACCCTTGCAAATATACTTTGTTATACTAAATATCAGCACGGTTGTGAATACCTGGACTGTGACAATATCCAGTATAACCACACTCTTGCTTGTGCGATATTTCTCAATTATTTCACCCTAAAACAGATACAAAACTACCGTCACTTGCCTTCCTGACATACTCTGTAGTCTACAGGCTTAACTAGTAACAAGCTTAACCTCAATCAAGCTCAGTATGCAATTAAGCGATATGTTGGTGTTGAAAAAATATGGCATGTATTTAATGTAGAACATACGCAGCACAGAAACATCACATATGAAGGCAGGAAGGGAAAAAACTAGGTCATTGAGTAACTAGAAAAGCTAGGTCCAGTCCTTTTTCCTGTTTTCCTGTGTACCTTTAAAAATTGCCTTTAAAAATTTTTAAAAAATGTCTCTCTGCTTGTGATATTACAAACAGAGCAGGATGGAGAGGCCACAAATGCAGAGAAAGAGACAGCAAAAAAATGGTGAGTGGTTGTCAAGATAAATTAGCCGAGATGGACGGGAGAGGGAGAGTGTAGGTAGTCCGATAAGTACAGCTTTGAGCCCATGTTTCATCACGTATGGAGAGCCAGTGTTTGCCAGTTTAAAAGAAAGTACCCATTTAGTGTGCTTTGGGGATCAGTAATTGATTAATTGATGTTAATCAAGTCAAACGTCTCATATTTTTTTTAGATTTTAACCTCCCACAGCAGCTCACATTGCATATTTCCTGATGTGAGTTGTGACGTACAGCACAAGCATATATACAACACAAACGTGAACACACAAAATGGAACTTGCCCACTGCATTCAGCAGCAGGGGTATTTTCTATTTCCTTATTATTTGCACATCATACATTCTCACTGAAGGCTGAGCTCCCCTAAGGGTTAAACTCTACACTCACCTTCAAATAGAAATACAACAGAAATCACAACACATTTATATTTCTATAAATTATATTTAAGTCCATATGTACGTACAGGTTTGCGCTCATCAATCAAAGTGACTCCTTAAATGTTGAAAAGAACAAATTGAGCATAAATGCCTGAGATTTATCAGTCTTCTTCTTGGTGTGCTGGAAATATCCATTTGCAAAGTGTCGCATTTGATTTCTCTGAGATTTTTAAAGTAAACAAAAGCAGTGCTCATGGGCCTGTTACGAGGCTAGTCACCTTTGGGAGGGAAGAGAGGCACCTTGTTAAGGATCAATTTGTGGGGACAGGCGTACAAATGGCAGCGAGACACAGCGTTGTCTTTGGCACACACCCGTGTGATTGATGGCTCCACACCTGCACCGTAAATCCTCCTGACAATGCGGAGACAGATCTCCTGTGTGCGTTCGCCCTCTCCCTCCCTCCGCCACCTTTGCTCCATCCGTCCCCATATGCCCATGCCATATGCTTTCAATTCTTCCCTTTTTAAAAAAGATATCCAAAACACATCACACACATTTCTTCTCTGAATTTATATTTAGCACTGTAATGTGCAAAGTTGCATGGGCTGCACATAAATATGCTTATCAGACACTTTATATGTAAATTCACAGTGAGCAGTAGGTGGCAAGGAGTTTAGACTGTGAAGCTGTTATAAAAATTAAAAAGCTATCCTTAATAAGCACAGAATAAAGTCTTTTTAGTTTAGTCATCATACTCTTTTCTTTATTGTTTTTTTTTTGTTGCTATTTTTAATGAGGCTTTCAAGATGCTACTTCTTTCTATAACAAAGAACAAGAAGATTTTGGCAGCTGGAGTGTTTTAACCCCAAAATTAACAGGATCAGTAGCTAAAATCACTTCCCTTGGGGGACTTTCTTGAGAAAGAGAAAGGAAAAGAATGGAGAGAGAGAGAGAGAGAGAGAGAGAGAGATTACCTCAGAGAGTCCACACCTCTGTTTGCTTCTATAGCGGCACCACAGAAATCTCTTTTTCAAGGCTGCTGTTCTAATCAAATATGATCTGTTCACATGTGTGATGCTTATTAACACAGTTGGCTTCAGTGCCTCTGACAGAAATAGAAAACATTTCATTTCACATTTCATTTACGTTGTTAGGCCATGATGTAGAGAAACAAAAACTTTAAAATACTGTATATCCTATTCATCCAACATTTTTCTGGCATCAGGTCTGCGGATGGTATTCAATATTATTGTTCATGAAAAAAGCGTACATTTACAACATGCCAGAAATGTGTGCTCGTGTTTCACTGCATGTGTACTGCATGCCAAATCACCTCACAGGCTGTCTGTATATTCCGGAGTATCAACAAGAAGTGCACAGAACTCTCAACAACACGTACAAGCTCATAAAACATCGTCTGCTGAACTGATGTTGAGCTTGCACTTGTTGTTGTTCAATTCCTAAACAGAATGGTTATGTGTTGTGAATGGTTATGGGTTACATAGTGTATAGTTTGGTAGTCATGTGTTTTTCCTCATTAACTCTGTAATCTGCATGTGTTGTAGCTCTGTTCATGTGTGTAACAATTCTCAGAGGTGTATGATGCAAATGAGAAACAATTTCGATGTATTGCTTATTCCATGCACTCATGTGTATGTTTGTGTTTATGCACTGTAGATATTATTTGCTCAAAACTCGGCTTAGCTCTGTCTGTTCTCTAATGCAACTTCACAAACAGGGATAAAACTGAAAAATGATGGGGGTAAATATTAGCTTTAAAACTCCTCAAACTGCTTCAGTGCAATAGAAATGAACTGGAATTAAAAAAAAAGAGAGAGATTTGGAAGAACCTATGCAAGCCATTATTTAAAATCTACAATAGTAAAAACATCTTGCGTAATTTTTTTTTCCTCTATAAAGAGCGGCATTAATGCTTTGCTGGAGCTGTTATGCATTTTTAATGGCATAAATTTGTGAGCACAGATCACACACCACTGATCGATGATGGACAGCTGTGTAGCAGCATCCTGTAATTAAGTGATGAAAACACTCAACTGCAGCGATCATAGATATAAAAATAGTGGATACTCATTAGCTACTGTTTCTAGCTACAGCAATATATAAGTGGGCTGCCAAGTAAGACAGGTAATGTGTGTCTATATTCTGGTCTAACTTACAGCTCTACACATTATAGATTGTATTCCCACCCCAGAGCCAGGGTTGCCAGGTCTGCAGGACAAAAGAAGCACAATAATCTTTAAAAAGTAGCCCAATACCAAACTCAAAATTTTCCCCTTACAAAACCCTATTTACCGATAAAGCCCTATTTAAATAGTTTCCATTTTTTTATTCATTCTATAGTTCATCACTTCAGATCCAGCAATTCATATCTAGGAAAAACCTCATGATAGTCCAATTAAATGCACTCTAGAATCATACTACTAGAATTGGACTACCACCAAGGCCAAAAAAATGATCTGGTACATATAATAATTAAATACGTCATAAATGAAGTATATCCTTGAGACAAAGTAGTCAAATTCACTGACACACCTCACAGAATAATACATTTACACAAAAAAGTTAACGATGAGAAGAGGATCAAGAGAAGCAAGTATGAGAGAAGACCACCTCAATATAGTTGATACGTTTGTGAGGTGTACTGGGAGTTTCTGTTTGCGTTGAACTTGTTTTAGTATATACAGATTTAATGTAATGTCAGCACAATGCCTCAGAGAAAAAAACAACTTGCGGCAGAAGTTCTAAGTCACCGACGGGAACAATGCAGATATGCAACATAACTGAGGGTTTCTACTGTGCAGAGAACTACCTCTTCGTTTATTCATTCAACTTTAATAACTGCCTTATCCTGGACTGGGTCGTGTTGGATCCAGAGCTTATCCAGAGAACACTGAGGGGAAGAGTTCACCATGGGTGAAACGCCAGTCCATCTCAGGGCACCATGAACAGACACATACAGTCCACCTACCTGCATGTTTTTGGACAGTGGGGTGAAACCAGAGACCCCAAAGGAAACCCAAGCAAAACTCAAGGAGAACATGCAAAACTCCACACAGACAGCAACCCGAGTTCAGGATCAAACCGGGAACCCTGGAGCTGTGAGATGGCTGTGCCACTGTGCTGCCCAGAACAACTCTGAAAGGAAAAAAATATGACTGCGTCTCCTTACTTGATTAATTGAACTAATCTAGAACTTCGTGAAATGAAAACGCACATAATGTCACAAAAAAAATCATTCCTTGTTGACTTGTATTTACTGTATCTCAGGGAATCTGTGCACAATTTACTGACACTTGTAGAACACTTAATCCACAGTTCAAGTAAAAGAGCTCAACCTGGAAAGCTGACCTATCCGAGACAGCACTGTTAATACGTTTAGCCCACCTCAGAGAAGTATCTATCTTTTCTTAAATCTAAGGCTTAAGTGACTGGCTAATAAGAAATCCATCAAAGAGTACCGACCAGCATGTGGTTTGAAGGAGGAGTGTTATGTGTTATGGATCTGCAGCTCAGCACCTTTCCATGATACCTAAATTACTGCTGATAAAGCAGATGAAAGTGGATAGAATGAGCACAAACACGTAATGAAATCCAACAAATAAATTTGTATTACTGAAAGCTTTCTGACTTCCTGGCCATTACTGTTAATATGCATTTTCTTTTTTTCTTTAAAAAAAACAACTCTGAAATCTTTACCACAAATTTTAGTGAAATTATTGCAACTGCAATAATTAAGCTCATGACATAATTTTGAATTTTTACTGCCAATGTGTACAACACACATCTGTACAGCTTAATGAAAAATCTCCCCTCAGATAAGCATCTGTACGGAATAAACCAAGTCATTATTATGCATCGTCAGCGCAGCAGCCAAACTTGAGCATGCAGGGAGAACCAATGCCTGAGATACAGGACTTTAAAATGCCTGTGGCACTTCGCTCTAATCCGCTGTACACTTTGGTTCTATGCATTTCAAATGGGCCAGGAATGCAGACAGAATGCTCAATTTTCATAATCTACCCACTGATAAGCAATCGTATTCAACTTATCCGCTGAGTGAGGAGAAATTAGATGGAAAGGGAAAAAAGGAGAGAGGAGAAAGCGAGAGTGGGGGGAAAAAAGTCAAGCTGTCCTAACAGATGATGTGCAGCCGTGAATGGTGAATCTCTATTCTCACACAATTAAAGTGCGCATGTATTGATTTCCGATGGGCCTCTCAGGTGACTCTTGCAATTGTCTGCCGTCCCAATGAGCCCTGGGGTAAGGTGACCACTTCCTCCTATACTCCAGTGTCCTTTCGCAGGTACGTACAGGGCGCGGCGTTCCTAAGGAAGTGCCACCACAGCAATTTACAGACTCAATCCACTTCATTAGCTAATGTAACCATCAGGAGACCTGGGTGCAAGAGACTGCACAGGTTACAACTACAACAAGTCCTCGCAGGTATATAAGAGGATTAAAGAGCTTCACTATAAAGACACCAAGTATTGCGAATTACTGTACATAAAAAAATACTTTCCACTCAAGTTGAACTGCTTCCGACTGATAATGCCTACTGATTGTGTCATTTAATCCATTTTGAGAAATCAAGTATTTAAGCAAAACATACAGCTAGCAGAGCCTGTAGGGGAGGAAGAAAAATGCATTCCTATCAAGAGAGATACACAGACCCTCTGAATAAATAACCTTGCAGGATTTGAGGATATGATATTTATTTGCATCTATATGTACAAAATAGCTGAATGCTCTCCATTTCAATAACAAAATGCCCTCTAGAACAAATCTTTTTCCTGCAAGGGAAAGCATTTATTGAAGTCTCTCCATTTTAATAGCCTTCCATTAATGCACAGCAGCAGCACTGCTTTCTGAAGGTTTTAGCTGAAGACTGCTATGGTAAACATTACTGCTGTGACTACCATACGTGACTCACCACAGTGTTGATGCTGAAAGTGTCATATCCTCTAAAGGCACTAGCTAAGGAATGTTGCAGAAAGGAAGATACTTTCGTTTGCATATTCCTCATATTCATTCCTCATATTCATATGATGAGGGAATGACTGTTTATATGAACCGAATGTGTCAGTTTTTAAAGACGAAAAAGTATAATCAAATTGCTGTGGTATAAGAGGAATAAAACACTTCAAATTGTGCTGTTATTAGGGGTGGGAATCTTTGCTTGCTTCACAATTCAATTTGATTAAAATTCAAGGGTTATGATTAGATTATAAAAAAGATTCTTGATGGGAATCTAAATGGGAACAGACGCCCATGAATTGCAGGTTACTGTCACTCGACCTGCATTTCTCGACAACTCCATTACACAAGCTTTTATGTCATTGTCGCTGTGTCTGTGAAGAGACGCCGGGATGGCATATCGACATCTACGTCGCTATAGAGCTTCCGGAATTGACTGAATTAAAAAAGAAAAAAGTTCAAAAGCCTGTGGAGAGTTGTTTTTAATAATTAATTCTTAGGTTACATGCATCAATGCAGAATGTTTCAAGTAAGCATTGTGATGAAAAATAATCAGCTCCAAGGTAGTAATGCCGCTCCACTTCACATTCTGTCACACCACACCACCCCATCCACCATTATTTTCCCATTTTAGCATTTTATTCCTTATTTAAATGACTGAACACAAACTATAACCTAAACAATACGTTAACTTCTGAAGAGAACTTCCCAGAGTGCTGGTCATGTAAGGTGACTTACTTCCATGCAAATCACCCTTTGCAACTTTTAGTTGGAAAACAGCTCTCTGGTGACTCCTTTAGTAACTTTCTATGGGTTTTCTGATTGCTCTCTGGAGCTTAGGTACTCTGTAAGCTGCTTGATTATCCTGAAGTAGATCACGTTATTATGCCCCTGTAACGCTGCTTATCTGCAACACAATAGAAAAAGCAAAAAAAAAAAATTAGCAGACAGCTTGACTCATTCCTTTCTTAACTATTTTAGTCAACATATTTTTAGCCAGCAATTAGACATAGACACAATTAGTTGATTTGCCTGGCAGGCTCATAATCCATCTTACTGCTGTCGGTTTCTGTAAGAATGTGCGTGTAAGAAGCAAGGAGATGTCATACTGGTCTGTGCGTGTTCATGGAGAGGTGAGAGGAAGTGATGTGGCCCTTCTCTGGGGGAAAGCCTCTCTTCCTGCAGGGCCTCCCAGCTCAATTAACTCAACTCCACCTGGCTCGTTCTGCTGAAGGTGGGAGACAACGTGGGACATAAGACAAAGAAACAGAGAAAGAGAGAGAGGAAGAAAGGAAGACTGGATGTCCGGGCGGCCCAGAACTCTCCAAGTCTTATGAATAAGAACCCCACAGAGCTTAGCTTAACAAGTCTGGACTTGGGCATTCCTTGCAGAACTGCTGAATTTCAGTGATGTTAATTGAGGCAATATGATAGGCAAGGGAATAAATAAATCCAGATGAGAAAACAGCTGCAAGTTTGTTTGCTCTTAAACACCACTAGAATCTACAGACCCACAGTGCCTGTATACGTGCTTTGCACTGGTTTAAGTAAGTGAATGGAAACAGATGCAAACAGCAGTAGATTGGAATAGAAGGATATGTGTGATAAGATCCTTTTCATCAACTCTAACAAACCAATAACACCCGAAGACATCTCCGGAAAAACAAACTAGAGAAGAAACAGCGGCAATTCTCCTTCATAAAAACTTTTTTTGCATCTTGTCATCATCGTCCTTCGCAAAACGACTTTACTTCAGGTCCAGTGCGTTGAGGGAACGTGTTATGCGATGAAGATCCATATAAATCATTGAGATGGGAAATGGATCTGCCTCCAGGATGTCCTAAAAAGGCCAAGGACAAGCGGGAGGTGCTTAGGGAGCGTTTTTATACAGATATGGAGGTGTGGTCTCATATAGGGGTACATGCAGCACACGCTTCAAAGTCGACGTTGGGGATGGGGGAGGATGCTGGAGGTTTGAAGAAGAGGGGAAAAGTAGGAGAGAGATTTGAAGAAAGTGCTGGAGCAGCAGATCTCAAGGCCAGAATCTATTTAATCACTGAATAAGGACAGTTCAAGAAGTGGCAACGTAATATTGCCCGTATAAAAATTCCCTCAACCTCTCCTGGTGACCTAGAGATAGTGGCTCTTACTGCTTTTATGACACAGAATACATTTACACACAAAAAAAACCCACCCACCACCCGCAAATTCATTTCATCCTTTCACCACAAACTGGCCTTGGAAATTAATATACGGCTAAACCAGACTAGGCTTGCCAACAAAACGTGGGGAGTCTCTGGAATAATTGGGCTCAGTGCCCTATGGTTCAGCATATGAGAAAACCTGCTTGTGAACTGTACTGATTGTGGTGATAACAACAACTTTTGCAAAATGAAACTGGGAAGGTCAGTAATGGGTAGGAAATGTGAAAAGGAAGTATACTTTGTGTTTGGTTTCGTGGTAAATTTATGAGGAGAGGAATAAGAACCGCAGCGAGGCAGTGTAGACCCAGGAATTCAAACTCTGATTCTCTCTCTCTCTCTCTCTCTCTCTCTCTCTCTCTCTAAGGCTTTGGGAAAGCAATTAAAGCGCTGTTGCGATGATCAAATAGAGGCACCATGCATGTGCAAAATTCTGTTTCTGACTAAGACCTGTTTTAACAGCTTCAGAGTGAACAATCATCAAACACAAACTCTCTCCACTGAGCACAAACACATCTTTCACAGATGCTTTACTCACATAAATAGTCCTTGTATGTAGCTAAGAGTCACATGTAATAACTTTCAATGGTAGAAGTACTTGTCCATTGGATACTATACACTTACATAAAAATGTAAATGTAGTCGGTGAGACAGTATCAGTTGTTTTCACTTCTATTCCTTCTTATAGGAAGATTCCACCTCTGGGCATATAGTCTGCTTTGTGCCATATTGCAGTGCCATGGATGGATGCCTATCTAATCAGACTTCTTAAGAGACTCATACCTGGCCTGTTAAATGTTGGCCTGTCATTCTGGTGCTTGCAGAAAAACAGCATGTAACTAGTGAGGCCCTTTTTACAAGCTATTACTCTTATTTTTACTGAGTAGAAACACCCATTGCTGACATACTGTCTGTGAACCATTTGTTAAGAGCTTTTTCTGAGAAAAGGCTTTGCTCTTAAAACATTTAACACTTTAATATTACCTTGCCCTTGGTGTGTGATAAGTCTGGATCATACTATATAAATAGGTTACCATTTACTAAGACGGGAGTGCAGCACTTTATATAACATAGGACCAAATTGTATCCTTGCTTAGCTTCTACTACATTTAACTATTACAATCAGTCTAAGCAGTGCTGAAGCTGTCAGGAGATGAACATGCTGTCACTTTAAAATTATTCTTTCATACAGTACCTGCTTTATCCTGGTCAGGGTAGCAGTGGATCAGACGTCTATCACCAGGAAAACTGGGAGTGAGTTGGGAATACACATTGGAGGGAACGCCAATCTATTTCAGGGCACCATACACACACACACATTCACACACTCACACAAACCTAGAGTTCAGACCTAGAGCTGGCAGACCACCTATCTGCATGTTTTTTCCAGGTGGGAGAAAACCAGAGCATCTAGAGAAAACCCACACAGACGCTAAATAAACTACGATGTAACCATTGTTTCTCCCCCTCAGCTGTATTTTATTGTTGCCTTGTTGGAACATGATGTTTTGATGGTAAAATATTTGGTTTGTGATGTCCCAAATACTTGGCCACGTTACGTCGGCAGAGTTCCGGCAGGCTGTAAACAAGTGCCAAGGCGACACGTCAGTTATTGAGTGCTCCACAACAAAGAGACAGATAAAGAACAAATTTCATATGAGGACAGATAATGTATTACTTTGAAAGATGACATGCAGCCTTTGTTGATGTCAACAATATTTTCTTTATTCGAAAGCCATTTTTGTACAGTATTCTCACTGTATACACTGTCGTCTACACCACTAGGGGACCTGAACAAACAGGCTACAATATGAAAAGTTAGTCATTTTTAGTGTTGTGGTACTCAAGACCAGTCTTGGTCTTGAGATAATATGTCAGTGGTCTAGGTCTTGTCATAAACTTGTGTGAGAGTTACTTGGGCTTGTCTTGGCCTCGGCCTATGAAGACTCGACATTATATATATATATATATATATATATATATACACACACACATACATAACACCACCCGAGACCATAACATAATTTCCATGAACAAGTACTTATTCCTGTTTTAATGTTCCTGTTGCAGTACATATTGTAAATCTCTATCTCTGCATGTGGAGTTATATAGAACCTATAAATTTCAAGTGACTATGTTTCAAAATACTTCATCTTCTTATGTTCAACATAATAGAGGGCAAGTATGTGTAATGCACAGCTGTGTTTGGTCACACAAAATTGTATGTCCTATGTATGTCCTGTGTATTTATTTGGACAAAATGATAATACCAAAGTAGATAAATTATTTTAGTTAATTCAAGAGGAATTTCATGTTAGTTCAGAAAGATACAACAACCAGCAAATTAACACATCTGAGCATCTGGTCTCGGTCTTGACATGGACATGGCCATGTGTGGCGTTGATCTAGTCTTGGTCTTGCCCCGCTGCCATACCCGGCTTTGACTCGGATTCCATTGGTTATGGGCTTGGTCTTGATTTGGTTTCGGCTAAGGTGGTCTGGAACCCAACACCAGTTATTTCATATAGGCGTTCCCACATTTCAATTAACTTAGGGAACATACCAGCACTGTATTTATGTTCAGACTTTAAAAAAGGCTACAAAGACAACCAAGACTTTGGCTAGAACTCTCCACTCAGTCCTTTTTGAAGGCTTTAAATGATGGGTTTCAGGAAAGGCAGCGATTCAGACTTCAGAGATTTTCAAAAGCTAAACAGAAAATAGGTGATCAAATGTTCAGCACCGTGGACAGCTGCCTACAGAGCCAGAGAGACCAGAGCAACAGCCTCAGAAAAAGGCCAAGTGTCTTTTTTGCCTCTTTTCAGCTCCCAAACTTTTCCACTGTCAGAGCTGCAGACTATACAGCACAATCCGTAATAAAATAAACCTAGCGAAGCCTGAGACACTCAGCTCTTAGCTGAAGGGCGTCTAACTCCTACTCCAGAGTTAGACTAGCAGCGCAACCCACTGATTTCACAGCTCTGGCCAGGCCCAGGCCCAGCACACCGTGTACAGCCACGTGAATAATGTAAAGACTTTACCCACTGCTCCAGCACGAGTGGATAATCTGGTCATGAGGACACACTGTTTCAACATTGCATTTATTTTTTTATTTATTTATTTATTCTGCACCTACCATCCAAGACAAGAGAAAAAAGCAGCAAACCAGCTCTCCCTCTCATGCATGCTTTTTTCTTTCTGATTCTTTTAAGGAAAAGCCTTTTTAAGAAGCTTTTAGGCTCCATCAGCCCGCAGTGGCTCACGTGTCTGTGGACCATGGAAGCGAGTAAACCTCTTGATGCATTGGGAGAGTAATTGGATGTGCATGTGCAGGAAATGAAGAGCACCCCTGGTTTTTAATTACCTAGCTTAATTCTGTTTTCCTCCCATTTTTAGCCTCTTTGTGGGGAACTGCGCACCCTGCAGTCTTACTGACGGGGCAATTATATAGCATTTTGCAAAATGACTCTTTCCTGCCTCTTTTTTTTTTTGCTTGATCCCTAAATACTATAACAAAAAGGTTTTAGAGAATTACCCCAATACCGGTCAGGGATAAATCTGTGTAAGAATGGAGGCTTGTGTGATCTGAAGCTGAGTCGTGTATGGGTAAGTCATACCTCCTGAAACAATGACAATATAAATATGCAGCTAGTATGAACAGCATCAGCCACGAGAGCTCACGGATGTTGATGATTACATTTTCGGTGACACTTCTGTAAATATAGATTTATCATAAGCACTGCTAAGTCTTTGCACTTAGTGTTTGTAATGACTAGATGACTGCTAATCACTTTACAGGGTAAGGTTTCACGGCACTAAGGATAGACAATCTTCATCATTTAAAACTTGGCTAATAAAGTGATGTATTTCATGAATTCTTATAAGAGATCAGAGACGTTGGTATCGGATGTTGAGATGTTAACATGCTTTTGGACCGTTTTTATGTCCTGTGTTCAGGTGCATCATCTGCACAGTATCCAATGACACCACACCCATTCACAGTGTTAAATCAAATCTTAACACATGGCAAATATGATCTAATACCGAACCAGACTGGAGCATCCCTAAAACAAATCAAAAGCTTCTGTCTAAATGTATAAATGTTAAACGATGACACAGCTATCATTTTCAAGGAGTGTAAACAAAGCAACATGATTTCATTTTTAAAAAAGTAGCCTTGCCTCCAAACAAATCCAATGCACAATTAAAAAGAAGCCTCACATACTATACCACAGCACACCAACACTAATGATAAATGTCAGAAATCCTTTCCTACCAAAAGCCTGAACATCAATCACCAATGCCTCACCAAACACAATTTCCCACTAAAGTTCTCAAGAACACTGATGTCAATATATAAATGTGAATTATAGACCCACAGCCTGGATCTCTCTAGAAATGCTCCACGTCACACTACTGCCTAATTGCTTCAAAGCATGGCCTCGTCGAGTTTATTTTATTGATGGGATTTCCTTCCTTTAAATCAACGGCATGGCTTGGTTTTTCATCACTTGCAGTGCGCTGTAACTTTGGATTGTTATCCTTGTGAAGGAGTATTGTTTGCTTGCTCTTGATAGGTGCTGAGGATTGCTCAGAGGTGAGATGCTAATGCTGCATGCATTCTTTAAAACAGTGGTTCTCAAAGTGGGTCCATGAAGCATAGCCAGGGGTCTCTGATTTTTTTTATTTATTTATTTATTTTTAACATTGTTACATTGATGGAAATCACAACCCATTATTATCCAGGTTATTATATTTATTATTGGGTTCTTATACGTATTAGTTGGTTTGACTGGTCATGTGAATTGAACCTCAATAAGTCAAACACTGGGCCTATTCCATGTTCTCCCTGTATCTGTGTGAGCTGCCTCTGGGGTCTCTGGGTTTCCTCCTACGTCCCAAAAAATATGCCAATAGGTGGAATGGCTGTCCTGAATTGCCCCTAGGTGTGAATGAGTGTGTGAATAGTGCACTGTGATGGACCGGCAGCCCATTCAGAGTGTAATCCTGCCTCGTGCCCAGTGTTCCCGGGATAGGCTCAGAATCCACCATGATCCTGACCGAAATAAAGTGGTTAATGATGAATGAATGGATGGATGGATGGATGGATGAAAGTAGGCCTATAAGTAATGTGAACTTGGACCTAATGTGTTTTGTCGGTTAAAATTTCAAGAACACAAATGGCTGCAACAGATAGCAAAAATATTATTGTACGTTTAAACACACCTAATATTTCAACAGTTGGATTATGTGTGTAGGTGAAATTTATTTTACTGTTAAAAGGCTCCCTGGCTGCAAAAGGTTTGAGAACCCCTGCTTTAAAGAAAAGTTGCTCAGCATCTCAATTCAGCTTCTGCAACTGACTCTAGCCCACTAAACAGGAAGGGAATGCTGATTAAGACTGCAATTAAGTCTTTCACTAGTTTCGCTTGAAGTAGTTAAAAAAAAAAACACACACTCTAACAACACGTGACCTTACGCGTTCTACGTCACTGTTTGATACACTTAAATACAGCGCATCTGAGGCTTAACAGAATTTCAGGCTTTGTCACTTCTGAGGTAATTTTAAAGCAGACTCACAAATCAATATTAGCGTTCATTTTAAAACTTTCCCTTAATATTTCGACTAAGCAGGTGCTATTCCATCCAAATGTATATGTTTTAGGTATAGTTCATCGAGAATATGTCGAATGAGAGCCATTTTCTCGGTTCTGAGGGAGAAAAAGTGAAGGTAGCAGCAGCAGGCTGAAACGGATACAGGGCTGGTGTCCCCTACCTGCTCAAACGAATTCTCCCAGGTGAAGTTGTGCAGAGATGAGGCGAAGAGCTCCTCTTCCGACAGCCCATAGCCCTCCATGGTCTGAGAGGCTGGGGACTTGTGTTGGAAAGAATTATTCAGATGAAGATAAATGTCTTCAGACGAGTGTCGGTCGGCTCGGTTCCGCTCCGTCCTGTCTGTGGAAGCAAACGGCGGATGTAGCTCGAGCTGCTCAGCTCAGTCACGTGGGAGTCCTCGAGCGGCGCGAGACTTCTCCGCGACCCGTGTCCTTATTTTCCTAATTTCCTATTCCTGTTTTCCTAATCCACTTCCTCCTTTACTTATCATCTCATCGCAAAATAATTGGATTTGAGTGGGCACAAGTGTCACAATATGTAACTTACTCTAGTGCAAAAGTTTGCACCCCCATTCTACATGTTAGAAATGTAGCTCTGTTTTCTCTATGAAATAAAACAAGATGGATATAATTCCAAGATGTTGAAATCAGAAAACCATTACAGAATATAAAGAAAACAACAAAACAACCAGTGTTTGAAAAGTTTTGCCAACACCCTCTTGTTTTTTAGACCTGATTGGAAGAAGGCAGTGAATGATATCTGGCATATTATAACAGTTATGTCAAGCTATAATGCAAGTAGTAGTACCTTAACATAAACTGTTTGATTCTTTTTGTTACTCTTGTTAAAAAAGAAACATGTGAAACCTTGTCTTTGTCTTAAAGGAAACCTCCACTCTGAACCACATTAAATACACTATATGGCCAAAATTATGTGGACACCTGACCACTAAACATCCCATTCCAAAAGCATGGACATTAATATGGAGTTGGTCTCCCTATGCTGCTAAAACAGTATCTATTCTTCTGAGAAGAGGGTTGTGGGGATATGTGCTCATTCAGCAACAAGAGCACAAGAGAATGGGCACTGATGTCTTGCTGTCATATGGGTATACAACATTTCTACTCACTTTTCCACTTCACTGAGATGAAGAGGATAGAT
Organism: Pangasius djambal; assembly: GCA_022985145.1. Taxonomy (NCBI): domain Eukaryota; kingdom Metazoa; phylum Chordata; class Actinopteri; order Siluriformes; family Pangasiidae; genus Pangasius; species Pangasius djambal. Next base: position 16,593,290 of record CM040978.1, read on the forward strand.
CGATGATTTTAAAATAAATGTCATTTTTCGTTGTATTGTCAGAATTTGAAGAAAGTATGCTGCAGCATTAAGCTTTCCCCTCATTGGAACTAAAGGGCTCAGCATGACAATGCCCCCGTGCACAAAGCGAGGTCCATAAAGAAACTTCATGGACAACCCAATTGAACACCTTTAAGATGAAGTGGAATACTGACTGCCTGCCAGGTCTACTTGTCTGACATCAGTGCCTGACCTCACTAATGCTCTTGTGGCTGAATGAGCACAAATCCCCTCAGCCACGCTCCAAAATCTAGTAGAAATCCTTCCCAGAAGAGTCAAGGATATTATAACAGCAAAGGGGGACTAAATCTATAATGCGATGTTGAACAAGCACATATCGGTGTGATTGGTTTGGTGCCCACATACCTTCAGCCATATAGTGTAAGTAGTGACAAGAACACAATAGTTACATCAGACTTGATTCAAATTAATATTCTTTAATGTCTGATGGAAGGTGTAGCATGCAATTTTCAAAATATCTTGCGGCAACGTGTAAGTGCTCAAATCTACTCTGTCAACTAAATTAGCTGTCCTGGCACTGATTAGCTTTATTAAGTTACAAGTATTATGATGCTAAGGATACTGTATACAAAGATTGATCCTATGTGCACCTGACATTTATAGCAACTTACTATATGAAAATATTTTGTTCTAGGCCTGTTTTCAGACACACAGCACATTTAATGGCTCAGTTGTAGCTGTTAAGATGACTGGGATTGTGTTTGATCATTCATTCATTCATCTTCAGTAAGCACTTTGTCCCGGGGTTGCACTTTATCAGGGTTGCAGTGGATCCAGAGCCTATCCTAGAAACGCTGGACGCAAGGTTGGAATATGCCCTAGACGCCAATCCATCACAGGGCATCATGCACACACTTATTTACAGCTATGGGTAGTTTACCATAGCCAATCCACAATGGCACAGTTTTACATGTACCTACACTTTGTGGCCACCTGGCTATCACATCCATATGTGCTTTTTGAAGATCCCATTTCAGGTTTAGCCCCTTTTGCTGTTATAATAACCTCCACTCTTCTGGGAAGGCTTTCCTCTAGATTTTGGAGTGTGGCTGTGGGAATTTGTTCTCATTCAGTCACAAGAGCGTTAGTGAGGTCAGGCACTGATGCTGCGTGAGGAGGTCTGGGGTGCAGTCAGCATTCCTGTTCATCCCAAAGGTACTCAGTGGGGTTGAGGTCAAGGCTCTGTGCAGGCCACTCTTGGCAAACCATGTCTTCATGGACTTTGCTTTTTGCACAGGGGCATTGTCATGCTGGAACAGGTTTGGGACTCCTAGTTCCAGTGAAGGGAAATTGTAAAGCTACAGAGTACAAAAACATACTATACAATTGTGTGCTTTCAACTTTGTGGCAACAGTTTAGGGAAGAATCACATACGGGTGTGATGGTCAGGTGTCCACACACTTTTGGCCATACAGTGTACCTGGAAACTCCAGAGAGTAACCAAAGCTTAGGATTGAAACAGGTACCCTGGAGCTGTGAGGCACACATGCTACCCACTATGTGCACATAATCTTGAAAATGTTTTGCCACTCATCGAAGGAGGTTCATCAGTGCAACTGAGCAAAGCTGGTGAAGCCCCTCATATGAGCAGCAAAATGTCATATACAGTAGATAAGATATATAACCCATTGATATACTATTAGACTTCTTTGAAGCTGATTTTGACCTCCTTATGTTCTTTCTCTAAAGCTGTTCTATATTTATAACCAAATAAAGACATCAATCAGTCTTTCAGTATAAAAATAAGGAGTTATAAGGGGGTAGTACAAGACAAATGAACATGAAATTGGGCAATTTTTAACTAATCAGGAGGAAATTTCCCAAAGGCCTGGTACCACATCTTGAGTTTTTTCTCAAGATGGTGCTGAGTTTCATTTACATACTCTCTCCAATTATTACGCTGACTTTGACAAGAGCAATAAAGCTGTTTCTACATCAGTGATACTCAAAGATCTCATCTTAATATTATTGTCCACACAATTATAAGTAGGCATTTTTTGTACAACTTTGAAGAATTAATGTGTCCCTCCCATCTCACTAGAACTCATGTTCTTTATGCACTAGACAAAACCTTTTGCAGCGTGCTTGAATTGTTCAATTCATAGGCATGTTCATGCTTACTGAAATTGTCAAGATTCACTACACTGGCTAAAGTAATGAGAAAAAGAAATTGACATTGTTCTGTGTTGGTTGTGTCCCCCAAATTCATGTCTCACAAAGCCACTGTGAGATGTGATTTGTTTGAAGTGCCTGATAATATATTGCATACTCCACATCTCAAGTGTAATAAATTAAATCAGGAATCAAATAAGTTAACACGTGAATATTTCTTTCTTCTGAAAACATTCAAGGTTATCTACAAGTGCAGTGCTCAGGAAATGGGCTTTTGAGCATTTGCATGGTTCTACTGACTGTAAATTTAAGAGATTAATACAATGCTCAAATGCCACATTATTAAAACTACACAGTCTAAAATCAGTAAATTAAGCAGGTCAGGCCTCTTGTGAACTGAATCTCACATCTTATCTAGCTACTAAGAAAAAAACATGGGGTACACATGTACAAGGCAGATTTGTTAATCATCAGCATGTGGTTTTACCACAAAAATGATTTCTGTCAATTATTTAATTAAGCACTAAACAAGAAAGTCTCATTATGTTGTATCAGTAATTAGTGATAATTGTTCATCTTAAATTTGTTTTACTATATACTGCTATTGTTTTCACTCAGTAGTTTTGCAGTGTAAGTACCACATCAGAAAGCACTTGAATTTAATGCACTGTTAAGTGATAACTCAATGAAACAGTCCCACTGAAACTGTCCCAGCTGTTTGGATGTACATCATACCATGATGTTTCCTGGATACTTTGTTAGTCTGACAACATTGTAGGGGAAGTTTCTCACCTAGCACCTTGTTGGCTGTGTCAATGGTGTAACCTTTCCATGAACTTTCATTAAACCAGGGTTTATCTCAAGGATTTCACCATTTCTGAAACATGCAAAACACACCTTCTCCCTCGAAGGGACTATACATCAGCACTAACCCACTGTACATCACACAGGAACCTATCACATGCAGGCCGATGAGTTCTTGTCAGAGATGCTATGATTGAATTGTTCCATCATTCAGTCACCAGAGGGGCCATTACTCCAAATTAGCATACAAATTCAAACCAGGACAGATGGATTTGTCACATTCCACTCGACTGCATCGTCTTCGAGACAGGCTTCGCCAGCACTGCGTGATGGAGATAAGACACCTGTCTCAGCTTCGTTTGGGACAACTGCTATATGAATGGTGAGAGGAAAGGCTTAAGTGTCTGCAATAAACTTCCTTACAAACCTGACAGAGTATCATTGGAACATCACAGGGGGTCGTAGGATGTGCGGCAAAAATGCTTAGTGCTCGGAGGGCCGTCTGGATGATGGAGCAATGCTTGTGTCCGTCAGCAAGACTGAATAGACGGCAGCTGTATGTATGGACATTTCATGTGACCATGGACATTTCTATGGATAAAAATGTCCTAGGGAGAACTAAACTTAGCAAGGCAAACCAGGGCTGACACTTTCAAACATCAATTTTGTTTATGACTAATTGCTATAATGAGTTCCAAAGTCATTAGTAAACTCTGATTTTCTCAGCATGGCTATTGCTAATTTTGCTATTTCTAATTGGACCTTTTGTGTTGACATTGTGTCTTATAACATAGACAAGATGCAATTTCAGTAATACTTTGGCAAACAGTTTATTGATGCAAAAATAATGTTTCAGAAGCCCATGAAGGAGGTCAATTTTTCGAACTCAACACATTCAGTAGTTAACAGAAATATATATTTCAGTGTAATCTAAGTTTTATTATATGTTAATTATGCTACACAATGTTTTTGCTAATTACATAATTGTCATTAATTGGATCAATTGAAAATCCTAAGTATCCACACAATATCCAGGTCAACTCAAACTAACGTGTCTTCTATTAGCTTTGGAGAGGCTTGGTCTCTAGCATTTTCATGGGGTGGAAAAAAGACATCTATTTTGAAATTTGGGGCTGAGAGCTTTCTCTCCAACAGTCAACAAACATCAAAACACATGCTAATCTCTCCCTTTTTAATACTGCATTCAGTAGCCCTGATGTGAACTCCCACTGTATGAAGCACAGCATTTTCCCCCTCCCTCTCTTCTGTTCACCAAAGAGCTAAGGAACAATGTTTCTGCTCTCCTGATGGTGTGCCTGTGAAACTGGGGGCACATGCTAACTTAGGGTCGCTTTTGAAGTTACTGTGCCTTCATGATGAGCCGTTTTGCATAAAGCTCATTCCTACTTCTCCCATACTGCCATGGTGTATAATGCCATAGGTAAGAAACGGGTTTGGTGTTTTATCTGCGTCTAATGGATTAACAAAAAGAACCCCTGGGTGTCGTGATTAAATGTGCACTCTCCTAGCCGAAGTGTTGCATAAACACAGGGATGAAGCAGTAAATGCCATAATCTCAGGCTAGCGGGGCAAGGCATTGAGATGGATTATGCCTGGTGCCTTCACTTGGATTCTAAGAATCCCCACAATTGAAGAGAAACAAGTCGGAGGGTATTTGCTGAAAATCAAGAATGTGGCATGCATTAAACTGCTGGAGTAAGCTCTAAAAGCAGCTGTAGATGCATATTACTCTGAACCATTTGCACAGAGGAAAAACTGTTTTTTTTTTTTAGCTATCTGGTGTCAACTCAAACCAGTGCTTTCACGGCCGTCAGCAAAAAAAGAGCCGGAGCCTATCCCAACAACACCGGGCGCAAGGTGGGAACAGATAGAACGCCAGTGCTAAGCATGAATGGAATGACCTAATACAGTTACCCAGGTGGCCTCCTTCCAGCAAATGTTTGGCCCTCTACCCAAAAACCAATGATGCACCAGAAGACCTTGGATAACCCCAGCCTGAGGGAACAAGTCTTACCTCAGAGACGACCCACAACCCACTTCACACTCTGGCCAACTTGGTCCCTTTCATTTGCTTTTCAAGAAATCACCACAATAGGGGTCAAGCAGATGCAATTACACACAATCTACACTCTTCCCCCATCCCAACCATCTTACATAATAAAACTGAAAAGTTATCTAAAGGCCTTTGTCACAGACCCTACAATGAAAAGAAAGGAATCCAGGCCACTCAATAAAAATATCTGTCAGGCCTTTAATCACAATTTTGTGAACTATAATTGGATATGAAAGAAAAAGTAAGACCACTTTTAATTTAGGATGTACATAAGGGAGATTGTTCCAAAGGAGCTTCCAGTACTATTGCTCATGGGAGAAATGACCACTGAGGAGTTACCTTTTTAGTTGCCCAAAGTTAATTAATCTCACCTCTATCCATTAACTCTATTGTGTCTCCTGCTAAAAATAGAATAAAAATTGACCAGTGGCTTTGTGGCGGTACCATGAAGTCCCACCACTACCCGCATCCCAGACACCGAAATACAATTCAGATTAGATTGATGTACCAACTTTAGCACTCCTGAAACAGTGTTACTCATCAGTTTTTATTAGCCAGTGTTGAATATTAAGGGTAAAGGGCATCCTTACATTTCACATGTAATAGGACCCTTGACTAATTATATTAGCCATTGTAACACATTCTTTGTATGTTAATGTTACCCTTGCTTAAAACAAAACACAACAAACAGTACAACCAAAGCATACTCTGAATCTGAGAGGTGATCCACAGCTGATATCAATATTTCTTTTTTATTGAATTCAAAGTTTTCCTTAACAGAATAAACAAGTACTTGTCTACTCAGTTACATTTCAGTAAAAGTTTGCAACGTCTATAAGGAATGTCAACATCCACATGAATGATCATGCATAAAAATGGTCGATGTCTGTATCTCTGTTGAGCATTCACTCCCAATCAAACCGATCATTTGTGTCTACAGTGAACACTGTGTAATATCACAAGTTGCCAAAAAGAGATGGAAGCAAGAAAATATCCTTATAAAAATAATTTTAACGATGAACTGAAACAATGGGGAGGGGGAAAAAAAAACACATAAATGAGAATCTAAATGTTGACAAGATGACAATGTACAACTTTCAGAGTTGAGAGAAGAAACCTCATGAACAGCTGCGGGTTAAATTTCATATTGTCCTTTAAGCCTTCCAGGGCGATTAGTATTGAGTGTATTCCTTGGTTTGGAGTTTAGCAACAATGCGCTCCAACTGCCGCTTGGCTTCACACTGAGGGAAGTTGCTCATCTCGTAGTACTGTGGAGCAATTTTGACCAACCTGAAAGAAAATTCCAGTCGTAAGAGTGATGTAGAATTAACTTGAGTCACATAGCTTTTTCCATCATGCACACAGTTTCTGCTTTTCTCTAAATACTAAGTGTTTAACTAGCCATAAAGTTCAGTTGTCAGATCAACGCCAATGGTACCCTACATTCACACTAGCAAGCAACAGATAGGTGACCATTCATTTTCTAGGTATATGCTTGACATGCAGCCGTGATTTCAGCGACAGCGGCAAGCAATAAAGCGTAAGACATGGGACAAATCTAAACTGACTCGAATCATTCCTTGGACCAATTCTCTGGAGCGTGTGGACTGACATTTTTTAAATTCCACCACCTCACAACTTAAATTCTTACCTACAATTAGTTAATATTTCCTGTCTGATGCACACAAATGCAAGAAAGACCTATAACTCTCTTATCCTGTCACAGATTACTCCTCATTAAGTGTTTTTTAAAGAAATGACAAAGAAAATGCATGAGGAACTTGTGGCTTGCTAGTGTGAACGTAGGATTTATTGGTGCACCACGCCCCCGTTGCTTTCTCCATTGTAAGCTTAGATACACAAACAATAAGAAAGTGCACATCCACACACACACACACACAAAACACAAGCACCAGGGATTTTTAGCTTACCACTCAGGTTTGATGTCTGTACAGGTGCGGATGTAGTTCTTGGTGGTCAGCACAAACTCGTTGTACAGCACCCATTCAGGCTTGTGGTCCAGCACGGTGGACGGGTGCAGCTGGACCACCTGGTTGTCCTTCACTGTCAAATAGTGCCCTGTACGCTCCAGGTGGGCCACCTGATAACACAACAGCAGCAAATTAACAAATAAATATCCCGCTCTCATGTATGCGCACACATTTATGCTCTCTCTCTCTCTCTCACACACACAAGCCAATTAAACATTCAGCGAAGAATGTGCAGATTAAACGGGGTGATCCGTCTCAATAAAATCCCACTGCAAACAAAGACGTCGGCGACAGTACACGAAGGCACAAGTTTGTCTTGCCAGTAAAGGTTAATGTTGACAAATATTTTGATATTAATGGAGTAATTTAACTAGTCAGGTCACTTGTTTCAGGCGCCCCTTCTGGAGACAGGCCCATTAAAAATGCCATTTATTTTCCTTCAGCAGGCCAAAAAGCTGAATTGATTTCTGATTATATGCTTAAATGGTTACACTTTGAAAGAGAGCTATCCATTACAATGGCAGGCCTGAGTGACTGTGCACTTGTAGCAGGGTTTAAACCTATTCATTATTCAGTAAACTCGAACTTTCTGATCGTAATTCTACACAGAAAATGAACTCAAAGTATTAACTTAAAGTACAAATTCATAGAGCATTTGACAATGTATAATCAATAATTGTCTGCTTATTAACAATAAGCTGTTGAGTCGATTCATGCAGGACCATTTGTCAATGACATGGCAACTCAAACGCCCCTTTTGGCATGAATTAATTAATTACAATCTGCAATGAGACCAATAATGTAATAACTAAATTCTTTTCAATATTATTCAAATACTGATAGAAACAGGTCTTTTTGTAGAAGTGTTTAACAGAGAGTAATCAGCAATCAGCCCCAATTTAACAAAGATAACGCAACACTAGCCTCCAATACCTATTATACTTATAGCTGAACATCCACACACACCTGCATGAAGAAGCCAGTGACCAGCGCACGTCGGATATTGATGTAGTAATCGCGACTGGTAAACTCGGTGCTACGCCGTGGCAGGTTGAAACGGTCCATGATGCGCGACAGCTGCTGCCGCACGTTATCTGCTGACATCAGTGAGCGGTAGTTCACAAAGTTATCATAGCACCATTGCACTGACTCATGGTCTGGGGAGAAAGAAAAAGGAAAAAAAAAAAAAAAAGATGACAACAGTAACAATTAAGTACCTCATTCCACAGTGACCTAGAGGATCTGAACAGTCACTGCTGCCATTGTCAAAATGTCATGTCACTTTTGACACTGAAGGATTTTGGAGATATACACTATATTACCAAAAGTATTCGGTCACCCATCCAAATGATCAGAATCAGGTGTCCTAATCACTTGGCCTGGCCACAGGTGTATAAAATCAAGCACTTAGGCATGCAGACTGTTTTTACAAACATTTGTGAAAGAATGGGCCGCTCTCAGGAGCTCAGTGAATTCCAGCGTGGAACTGTCATAGGATGCC